>CM035419.1:35250320-35302820 GCA_020310875.1 Ceratopteris richardii | reverse complement strand
AACCAAAAATAAAGACCATCCATAGCTATTACAATAATCCTCTACAAGAGTCAGAGGGAAGAATCAGCATGTAGAGAGTCAAAAGGAAGACCATCCACTCTTGTCAAAATGTCCGAAATCGCTATATGGTCTAGCAAAACTCACACATGAACCCACAAGATGAACAAAGCAGACAAACTTCCATTGATAAACAGTGAGAAACAATAGCAGCAAGTCTACAGATTTGCGAAAGATCTCGATGATAAAAGATCATGTAATGTAAGACAAGACATCTAGCACGCATACAATTAACTGTATTAAAATTTCAGATGCATTGTTCATTGAACAGATGATAATATCAATGAACCACAAATGATACCTACTCTGCTCCAACAAACACTAAAATAATTGGATTTCATGTAGAGTGGATCTGTAGGACTGAAAAGAAAAAGGGTTAGTAATTAGAACTTAAGGTGAGAACATAAACTTGTGAGCCAAAAAGATAAACTTGAATGACAATTGGCATTAGAAGGTAAAAAAATAAAAACAACTCCTTAGACCCACAAAGGCAAAGGAGTGCTAGAGAAACAGTTACATAATCAGCAACTTTATTCATGCTTCTTTCTTAAAAAGGCACTGCAGCAGGCTCAGTTTCAAGCAACCTATAGGATACATCACGCTGAAGTATGCAAAATTGTTATCTCTACAGAAGCACATTTTATTTTGAGCTTCATTTCTAACAAGGCTACTCCCCCTGGAGGAACATCTCATGGCTTCAATGAAACTGCTAAACCCACCTTCGCATTCTTGTCTAAAGCTCGTGTGTCTACTTCTCCAGAAATGGTCAAGAGAGACTTAGGCTGCCATTCATGTTGAATAAGAGCAGCAATCTTCCCATTCTGACTCAGACGAGCCTTAACAGTAGTAAGGGGGTCCAGCATGTAGAGACCACCCACACTGAAAGTATTTTCATCCTTTGAAATGCTATGTGCAATCTCTGCAGCTACTGTGCTGTTTGTAAGGGGGCTCAAGGTGTGTAGATATGAGAACTTCAGTGTATCAGCTCTATCAGCTCTGTCAATAGAAGAAAACATCGACTTTCTTGAAAAATGAAATAGACAGCTCAAGTCAATATAAAGGAAATCATCTTACAAGAAAAGAGAAGCTGTGAAATCCGGTTTTGTAAAGCTTAATCCTGCATTATACTTAGTGAGATTGCCAGTTGCAGTGTCAAAACCAACCTCTCCACCAAAGGCCACCTCCTTGTTACCAACCACTGCAGAGAATTCAGTGAGGGGAGTTGGGATTAAGCCCACATTTGCACTTACACCAGCATACTCATGCTTGTACTGCAATTCAGCCTGCAACCCCAACATACACTATGAGTTTGAAACGCCTACACCATAAAAAAAATTAAGATAACTTCTTTCACACCTTTCCTGACTTCTGATCCGGATAGCTCAAATTCAGAATGGCCTTAAGACCAGGAGTGGGCTCATCGCATGTGATAGTTGCAAGTATCTGGAAAACAGTAAAATTACAGAACTCAATCAGGACCTCAATCAGACAAGTAGGCTTCCAATTCAATTGGCCATCCTGAATAGATTTCATACATTGGATTTCGTGTCTACTTTCACATCTGCAGTCCATTTTTCTTTCTGAAACTTGGTTGACAAGTCCCCAAAAAATGCATTTCCTTTTTGAGTTCCACAGGACGTGAAGGACTATCAAAAAAAATCCATTGTTAGAGTTGCCATCTGCCTGCTGTTCAATATCTAGTTACTCTAAAATGTAATGCATACCAAACCAGTTGAGGTGTTTGTCGTCAGGGTAAACTTATGATCATAGTTGTAGTCCTTGTACAGAAGATCTGTGCATGAGGAGCAAAGAAACCATAAAGCACAAACGATGGCAAATCTTTTCGATTTTGCACAATTATCAGTTTTTTCGAATAAAAGTGACAAAACTAGTGCACTTCAAAGGAACTACTAAACCTTTAGCTTTCTTTCCGATATCTGAGAATAGTCCTGGACCTTTAGCCATCTGAAAAGTTCAGTACTGTAAAAGTTAATATGTAAAGCCCTAATAACATTAAGTCCCAAAAATAAAATCCACAGCCTTCAAAAACATATTTCAGATACCAAGTTCAAACTAAACGAATGCTCCATCTTCATTGCCGTATTCCAGAATAGCAATACATAATAGATGCCATGCATATGAGAATTTCAACATTGTATGTATGTTTGTACTGCAATTCGGCCTAAGCTATCAAAATTACTAATTTACTTCTATTTTCAACAGTGATGTGTAGCTCATAGTCGCTCCTGTTATCCTAAACCAAGTCTCTCCATTGCATACCGCATTCCACACTTAACATCAAAAGCTACTTTTGGTGAAGGAATGTCGTGTATGCAGATCATCTAATGCTCGGAGTCAGCATATGAAGAGGACGAAATGAAAAGAAAAAAAGCTCCATGTACTGAGATACGGGCCACTGCTCATAGGAAAAATCAGATCAGCAAAGCAAATTGTCATTGATCTCCCATAAAATGATCGCTCCAATAAACCTCCGTAAATTGGAGGCATCCACATCTCTATCATAATTAATAGTGAGCTGCATGACCCTAGAACGGGTGTGCATGAGGACAAAACACCGTGGTTACAAACACTGGACAAACAACAACCCCTTAGTAAGTCGACCAAAACTAGAGAATCGATGTGAAAAGGGAGATGTAACCATCAATGGTTGGTCTCAGATCCAGTTGCGTTGAAGGAAATCAAAAGAAGGAAAAATCTTTCACATAACCAAGACAAAAGCATCATCAGATATTGAAAAAAAGTTGTACAGGCAAAAAATACGTGATAATAATCTATATAAAAACGAAAATGGTTAGAAAAAGAGGATATAACCGATCGTTTACTTCAGCATACATTCCTCCGGGGCACATGATCGTGCACAATCACATGAATCCTGTAAATGCTGTGTCCTGCGCGCTACAAACAGTATGCAGTTTATCACAGGCAAACAACTATGAAAGAGATGGTGCCATACCAGAGGAATAACAGTGGCACCACTGGCTCGCTGGCGGCGAAATCGAAAACCAACTGTGCAAGTAGACGTCAAGTCCCTCCGAATGGAACCAAGAGAGACCGTGGAGGAGAAGACTGAAAATGTGTCGGGCCAAAGCTATTATACAAAGGAATGGAGAAATGTGCATGCACCAATTTTCTTTCCCTCTCACTGTTTCAAGTAAACCCTAACAAGGATATCACAAATCATGACAAAAATGCTCTTCTCACACTAGTTATGTTACCATGTCATATTGTTCTCAGGAAAGTGTGAGGTTTGTGTATGAAGCAAAACGAATTGAATATGAGATGAGCTCACATGTACCATGTGTAAAGGACGGAACTAGGGAGACAAATATGGGGAGGTTACATAAAGGTGTTCCAATGATCATAGTAAGCAAAGGTGTGACTAAAAGACAAACTTGGTGTCTATAAAGTGAAAATTTTATAACCTGAATGAGTGATTGGAAGAAAGGGGACTCTTGAAGTAGAAAGGATGTATCTAACGTAGAAGCAAACGGAGCATGTCCACAAAGATTGTGTGGCTTACGGAAATGAAGACAAATAAAATATCTACATATTATCGTGTATATTGTAGGGAAGGGAAGGATTCCGTATATATTATATAGATGAAAGAAATCATGCATGAAGGCCAAAAAAATGGTATGTTTGTGTGCACCTTTAATTAGGTTTATGTCAGAAGTGTGACATTTAATCATGCATGGAAACGAAAAGTAAGGAGTTTATCTATGTGCACACTCCCTTAGATGGGCTTATATTAGAATTGATCTAAAAGAAAATTGTGTGCTAGTCTAAACGTAGTCATGCATTGAAGCTAAAAAAAATGGAGCATGTTTTGTGCACGCTTAATAAGTTGGGTGTGTATAAGAATTGGTCTAAAAGAGGGTTACATGTGCAAGTCTTCTTCCATCTCCAAGCCCTTTATCCCATGCTTAGATGGCCTCTAGGAAGCTCTAAGAATGTGAGTTTCAACATTATCCCTAATCTCATACCCTCCCAACCCCTAAGTGGCATTGGGCGGTCCTTAAATCAAGAATTTAGCCTAGAATCTTATTTGCTTCTTGCCTTTGTTTCAAATACTTAGTGAGCGACAAATCTAAGAAATAGTATGAAGTTTTGAGTGTTACTAGTGATCCTTGGCGCTTCTAGTAGTAAGGGCCCCAATATCAAGAAAATTAATGTCATGACCCTCGACATTTTAGTTGGGAGCTAACTAGGAAGTCAAATGAGTTCTATGTCACTAGATGGCAAAATGGTAACCGTTTGTGGGTCTAGACTTTGGGTTAGATAAAGTGACTAAGCTAATAACTAAGGAAAACTAGGAGCTCCATGGTAAAGGCAACATTATTTGGAATATTCCTTGTCTAATTAAGGGCACCTTCACATTTGATAGGTTCGTGAAACTACCCTACATTGGCTATATTGATCTAAGTTGGCTCGATCATTCTAAGCTAGTTCATGGCCAACCTATGTGTGTGTGTATGTATGTATGTATGTATGTATGTATGTATGTATGTATGTATGTATGTATGTATGTATGTATGTATGTATGTATGTATGTATGTATGTATGTATGTATGTATGTATATGTGTGTGTATGTATGTGTGTGTATGTATATGTATATAGATAGATAGATAGATACACATATATAGATACACACATACACACACGCACACACACACACATATATCTATATATATATATGTGTGTGTGTGTGTGTGTGTGTATAAGTATATGTATATGTATATGTATATGTATATGTATATGTATATGTATGTGTGTGTTGCCCATGAAGTGTTATTCGAGCTAGCCTAAGCTCTCCTACCCTATCTATATCACCATCTAAGCTTTGTAGTTGGAGCACATGGGTGGATAGAGTTTTGTGTATGAGTTGTTGGAAAAATTATAATTTTTATTTCTCTTATTATGTAGTCTTTGTCTGTTTGTTGTGTTATCTATATTTTATTACAAGGTATCAGAGGCCAGAGAGTTTTTGAGACCTTAAGTATGTGGAAGTAAAACCTTGGGTGTTAACACGGAGTTAATTTTTGACTTCTAGAACCAGATCTAGCATTTTGAGGGATTGTTCTATTGTGCTTACTATTCAAACAATAAGGATTTGTGTAAAAAATTTTATTAAAGCAACTTAGATGGTAGAAACTATACTCAATGGAAGTTTAAAATCATAATTATTCAAGACTGGCATTGGCAAGATTGAGTATGTATGTGGCCAACCCCTCCTTATATAGGTATTCAAGGGCTCGCAGTTACAAATTGATGATGTCATCAATTCAAACCAAGACCTTCGAGTGTCAGAATCAGGCAAATAGATAGTTGATCTTAGGGTTTTGGCACATTCCGAACACAATTGAAGCATTACTTTCTCCAAATTCTGAATCAATCATGAGATATAGAGAGTCACATGGAATTTAAGGTTCAAGATGGTTTCCTTTGTGTCCATGACATCACCTCCCCCTCAAGCGACGAGCTCCACAAGGAGTAGTTATGTGACATTGAGATCTTCTAGAACTTGAATCTTCATAGCTCTTGGTATTTTATAGAGTTTTTTATATGTGGTACTAGAACACGATGATAATGGATATCCATGATGAAACTGGAAAGGGTTTGTAGTATATCTAGGTACATAATCAACAACATGATTCTCATGATGGGATGTATTCATCTTAGAATTAGCAACATGATTCTCATGACGGGATGTATTTATCTTAGAATCATCAACATGATTCTCATGATGAGATGTATTCATCTTAGAATCAACAACATGATTTTCATGATGGGATGTATTCATCTTATGACTCTGATGATGATTCCTTTGATATATGATGGTGATTGTGGAAGTCCTAATTCCAACTTGCTTTTTCTTCTTAGGACATTTGAATACCATATGGTCATGATCTCCACAGTAACAGCATAATCCATTGTCTTTTCGATGTTTTCTTTCCTTTGGTGTAAGTCACCTGACCCTAATGTTATCCAAATGCATGGGTTCTGGTTGAGATTCTACCAATATATGTTGTTGAGGAACTGAGGTAAACTTGTATTTTTTATCTCTAATAGAAGTTTTCTTCTCATGCTTTCTCTCAAACAACATCTTATCACAGTCAATTACTTGATTCATGAATTCATTCAAAGTGTTTACCTTGGGCATGGTTAATATGAGTGCACATATATTAAATTACATAGAAAAGTTGTAGAAGAATGTTGTCTTGTACAATATATGAACAGACATGGATTCCTAAGAATTCTTTTACAAGGCATTGTGGATTCCAAAAAATTGTTTTGGAGTGTTGTGGTGAATGGTTTTGATGAAATGCATGACTCCACACATTTCAAGAGTGTGCTTTACATCCTAAACTAAAGGCTTGACGCATTTTATCTGAACCTAGTATTGAAATGTGCGGAGAGCTTTTTAGACCTTATTTATTAGGTGATTCTACATACAAGGCTACAACATTTCTTGTAAAGGTTTTTTGTGCAAGAGTGGGTTTAGAAGTGAGAGAAGATTGCATTTGATAGAAATCATTCAAAGGGTAGGCTTAAAATTGAAAACGCATTTGGAATTTTGAAATCTCGATGGCGAATCCTCAAAAACTTGAATCTAGATTTGTCTTTATGTCCTATGGTTTTAAGTGCATATTGCATTTTGCATAATTTTGTGCAACTTCAAGGAGAAAGTAACTAGTGAAGAATATGATCCTTACACAAATAACAATGAAGACTCATACTATTGGAGAAATTCGATGAACCGTGAAGAGGCCTCATGATTACAGAATGCACAATATTTAGAGATTCTATTGAAGATTATGCAAGTAGTTAATAAACAAGTGAGGTTGATGTATTTAAGTGCTTTAATTATGTATTGGGTACTTTTAGATAACTAATACTCATTTTTTTCAGGTGAAGATGAAATATAATGGCTTCATATCTTTTTTGCTTAATCGTTCTCAATTTATATTTCTGCTTGATGTGTATCATATGGTTTGATATGTAATTTGTATCTATGAATATTTTTAGAAATTTTTTAAATGATAAATTTTTGGTTAAAAAGTAATAAATCATTAAATTAATGAAATAGTTCATAATAAATCTTGTATGACTAGTTAGATTAATCAAAACATTTTATTAACGAAACCACACACAGACTCTTTGTTGGAACTCAAGGTCAAGCATAAAACATGGAGGCATATCAAAGAAGTGGACATAGAAGAAGAGAGAGCAAGTAGGGAGCTCTAAGAAGTGTATGTCAAATTTTCAGAAGAATCCCCTACAAAAATAGTGATTTTCATCACTAAAAACCATTGTAAATACCATTTTCTATTTTTATAACTTCATTTTGTTCAAGCCGAGGAGTCCTCAAGCTTGGGGAGTATTAGAAGTACCATTGTACCAATTTTCATAATTTTTAGACTTCGTTTGAGCCCTCAAATAAGCCCTGGAACCTAATTTTTAACTATGCCGGACAATAGGTATGGACAGTGCCAAAACTACTCAAAAAACTATAAAAAGAGCTACAGAGCTCATTTTTGGGGTTAGCTTGTGAGAGAATAGAGCTTTTGTAAGAGAACTCTTTTGCAATCAAAGCTTTCCATTGTTCCTCTCTTTGATCTTACCTTGTGCGCATGTGTGTGTATGTGTGTGCATGTTTGTGTGCTTTCACTCACGCACTTGTGCCTTCACTTGCTCGCGGTCTTCATACCGGTCCTCAAGTCTCCGCGGATTGACAAGTAAAGAAGGTGGTGCTTATGCTTGAGCTACACCAAATTTTGGCGTCGTTGCCGGGGAGAGAGCTTCGAGGACGAGCGTTGTGATGGTAAGATCGTAGATTTGCGACGTTGGAAGGTAAAAAAACTGTCATTTTTGTTCATTTTCTGATTTTTCTTGTGTTGGGTGTGTGTAAAAGTGCGAGAGACACACAACAATCACACAGAAGGAGCACAAACGCAGCAAGACACATGGAGAAGACGATGGCTGGAATAGCTCTCTCTATTGAATGATGAACTGAACTGTAGTAAGAGCTCAATAATATCCCTAAGTACTAAGTACCACCACATATGAGAGTATCAAGTATGTGGTAACATGGGGAAAAAACCTTTAGCCAGCACTAGAGTAAAAAGTGCCCATGTATAGGGAAAAGGTTCACATCAAAGCTACTCGAGGAACACATAAGTGTAACAAACCCCCCTGGAGCGAATGATGTGAACACATACAGGGAGTGACATATCAGCCCCCACAAGGTAATAAGCCTAAAGCTTTGCGAAAAGCTTCAAACTTTTCCCGTGGAAGAGCTTTGGTGAATATGTCTGCCACATTATCTTGTGTAGGCACATATACCAAATCAATATCTCCTGCATAAAGGCGCTCTCTCACATAGTGATAATGCACCTCAATATGTTTGGTATGTGCATGAAACACTAGGTTTCGTGCAACAGCCAAAGCACTCTGACTATCTGTGAGAATATGCATAGCAGCATCAATCTCCATGCAAAGATCCATCAATAGGCGTCTCAGCCATATACATTCCACTATAGCTGTGAAAACTGCCCTGTACTCAGCTTCACAACTTGATGTCGCCACTGTAGGTTGCTTCTTACTCAACAAAGATATGCATGAGTCTCCAAGGAAAAAGCAATTACCACTAGTGGACACGCAAGTATCATAACAACCAGCCCAATCACTATTTGTAAAAGCATGCAAGCATGGTTGAACATCTCTGCCATAAAAGAGACCTAAGCTCAAAGTGCCTTAAAGATATCTAAACACACGTTTCACCGCTTGCGAATGCTTAGTGCCAGGGCTATGCATGAATCGACTCAACTGGGAAACTGCATATTGTATATCCGGCCTTGTGTTGCATGCATATATAAGACATCCCACAGCTTGCTGATAAAGAGAAGTGTCAAATGCATCATTGGAATCCTCAACTGACAACCTGAATCCTGTCTCAACTGGTGTGGAAACTGGCTTACAATCCTCAAAATCAAAACGTTGAAGTTGTTTTTCAACATACTTTGCTTGATGCATAACAATTCCCCCATCAACGGATACAAACTGGATGCCAAGATAGTAGCTCAAAAGACCAAGATAAGTGACATCAAAAGTATGCTGCAAATCAGCCATAAGAATGTCAAGTTTTGCATCATATGACCCAATCAAGAGTATGTCATCGACATAAAGAACAAGCACTATAAGATCAACCCCATTTTTGCGTACATAGAGTGTGCTTTCAATCGGACTACATGTGAAGCCAAGACCAATCAAGTGCTTATGTATTTTGTCATATCATGCACGTGGAGCTTGCTTGAGACCATACAAAGCTTTATGCAAGCGACAAACCATATGCTCTTTCCCTTTCATAGCAAATTCAGGAGGTTGCTTCACATAGACCTCTTCTTGCAAATCTCCATTCAAAAAGGCTGTTTTTATGTCCAATTGATGCACTTTCCAACCTCGATGGGCAGCCAATGCAACCACGGTACGAATGGTAGTCATGCGTGAAGTAGGTGCAAAAGTTTCCTCATAGTCAATGCCATATTATTGCGCATATCCTTTGGCAACCAATCTAGCTTTGTAGCGATCAATACTACCATCAGATTTTCTCTTAATCTTGTAAACCCACTTTGTACCAATGGCATTCCTTCCTTTTGG
Source organism: Ceratopteris richardii (assembly GCA_020310875.1). NCBI lineage: Eukaryota > Viridiplantae > Streptophyta > Polypodiopsida > Polypodiales > Pteridaceae > Ceratopteris > Ceratopteris richardii. Next base: position 35,293,084 of record CM035419.1, on the reverse strand, counting down.
CAATTCACATAACTCCCAAGTACCATTCCTATTTATGGAATCCATTTCTGATTGCATAGCACTCATCCATTGTGGATCATCACATGCATCTTCAAAAGAAAGTGGCTCTTCATTACATGATGTACCAATGAGAGAATAATCCACAAAATTACTTGATGCATGGTGAGAGCTTGATCTTGTTCTACCAAGTGAAGGTGCACTCAATTTGTTGTCCTGCAAAGTTTGTTTCAACCACTTTGGCATAGATTGTGCACTATTGATAGACATGCGTTCATTATGTAAAACATCTTCAATATGCACATCATGCATGGGATGAATTTCATGCTCAGTTTCAGCCATATTTTGACGCAAATGTTCAGCCATATGTGGCTGGAAATTTCCAACAGTTTTGACAATTTTTGGCTGAATTTTTTCAGCCATGTTTGGCTGGAAATTCTCTGCATTTTCAGCCCTATGTGGCTGGAATTTTTCAGCCCTTTGAACCTCAGTTGGCTGGTCTACATGGCCATAGTCAAGCGCACCATTTTGGAACAAAGACATGAGTGTATCGAACACATCTTGTGAGCTAACTGTTGGCAGTTTTTTGCATTCAAGTAGAGGGAAAACTGAATTTTCAGCAAATACCACATCTCGACTCACAATAATTGTGTTCGTCAATGGATGGTACAACCGATATCCCTTACTTTCAGCACTATAACCAACAAATATACATTTCTTTGCCTTGTCATCAAGTTTGTGACGTTGTTGTGATGGCACAAGAGCATATGCCAAACAACCAAACACACGCATATGACTAACCATAGGCTTATGACCATTCCAAGCCTCATAAGGAGTAATGACTCTCAATGCTTTTGTAGGGCAGCGATTCAACACATAATTTGCACACATGACCGCTTCCATCCAAAACTTATGAGGAAGATGCTTTCCTTTAGCCATACATCGTGCCATTTCAAGTAGAGTTCTATTTTTACGCTCGGCAACACCATTTTGTTGAGGTGTATATGGCACCGTACATTGGTGTGAAATACCTTTTTCACGAAGAAAAGCATTAAACTCATGTGACATGTACTCATCACCACGATCCGTGCGTAGAGTCAAAAGCTTTTGTGAAGAAAAATTTTCAGCCATAGCTAAAAATGCTTTGAAGCAAGAAAATACGTCATTCTTTGCTTTCATAGGATACACCCATGTATGGCGAGTAGCATCATCAATGAAGGTAACAAAATATACATGCTTCCCAAAAGATGGAGTCTTGACCGGACCACATACATCACTATGAACAAGTTGCAATTTTCTTGTAGTGTGTGTATGACTATCTTTTGGAAAAGAAGCACGATGCATTTTTCCAAGAATGCAACCTTCACATGCATGCTTTTCAATGGACTCAAGTGTAGCCAAGCCAATAACCATGTCCTTCTTTTGCAAGTAGAGCAAACTATTGAAGTTTAAATGACCAAAACGAACATGCCAAAGCTCCATTTCAGCCATGGAAGACGTATGAGCAACTAAGGCATTCGAGGCAGCCCTCTTGTATGTATCCATGCGATACAAACCATTACATAATGTAGCGGACATCACAATAACATCGCTATTGCTGAAATCATGAACCATACACTTATCATCAACAAAGTTTACATGAAGTCCAGCTTTAGCAATCAACGGAACTGAAATTAAGCTCTTCTTGATACCGGGCACATACAATGCATTTTTCAAGAGAATCACACCTCCATTTGCAGCCGTAAGCTCAATTTCTCCTACTCCAATGATAGAATAAGAGGCATTGTTTGCACACACCACATGTCCTCCTTTAGGTGCATCTTTCAAAGAGGCAAAAAATCTTTTGCATGATATTATGTGCTTTGAAGCACCACTATCAAAGAACCAATCCGAATCAGCCTCACTCACAACCATACATTCAGAATGTAAAGAAGCATCATAATGACATGTAACAACACATGCCCAAAAATCTTGAGCCATATTAGCTTCATCATTCTTTGCATTTGCTGAATTTTCAGCAATAGACATGCCGGATTCCTTCTTCTTTTCATTGCGTTTAGCAAGCTTTCTACACTCATCAATAGTATGACCAGCCTTTCGGCAATATTTGCATCTCTTCTTCTTTTGCAAATCACCATCATTAGAGGAATGAGTGGAAGAAGAAGCTTGAGGCTTTGGTTTCGATGAACCAAAAGTTAAACCATACTTGCTTTTCCCCTTTTGTGAGATAGCAAGTGCTTGCGTTCCTTCAATCAAACCACTCCTATTCACTCTAGATTGCTCTTCTTGCAAAAGAAGAGACACAACCTCATCAAATGCATACATATTAGGATTTCCTTTTGCAACCAAACGAAGTGTAGTAGCAAAGCTTTGAAAAGATTCCGGTAATCATTTCAACAATGTAGAAATGAGTGATGCATCCGGAATGATCTCATCTATGTTTGCCAATTGCTCTTTCAAGTCCTTGATGCGTGTCACATACACATCCACTGACTCATTTTCAGCGATACATACATCCTCAAGTTGCTTCCTCAAGTATGCAACACGTGCCTCATTACGCACGGCATACAAAGAAGCAAGAGTGTCCCATGCTTGTCTCGATGTAGAACATGACCGAATGTGTTGAACTATATGACGCTTCACTGAAAGTGCAATCAAAGCATGAGCTTGAGCATCTTTTCCATCCCATCTAAGCTGCTCCTGTGTAGGTGGAGAAGGAGAAACCACTGTACTCGAAGAGAAGCTCCATCTGTGACAGTAGACTGTGAAGTAGAAGCACCTGCCGGTCTTCGATCTACATCTGCCACTATGTTCCAAAGTTGTTTTGCAACAAGAACATGCTTCATCATGTAAGACCACATCGGATAGTTGGTCCCATCAAGCTTATCTTCAGCTTGAAGCATGCCAAACAAGTCATTGTTGCCCGCCATTTCACTAAGGAACAAGAATGTGACAAAATCTTCACTTCGACGAAAACTGAAATGAGTGCTGAAATTTCAGCTCACAAACCGTCACTCTGATGGCGATTCTGACTACACGAATGGCTTCGAAATGGGGGTAAACCCCAGCGCACCTGCTGGAAATGTTTCCGGGCTACTGAAATTCATAATTCTATGCTCCGAAGTCGATTTGCACTGTTAAAGTGCGCGCGCGCCGCGACGCAAAAAACCGAAGCTTGAGAAGAAGTTGAACCTGCTCTGATACCACTGTTGTGTGGTGTAGAAGTGCGAGAGACACACAAGAAGCACACACAAGGAGCACAAACGCAGCAAGACACACGAAGAAAACGATGGTTGGAATAGCTCTCTCTATTGAACGATGAATTGAACTGTAGTAAGAGCTGAATAATATCCCTAAGTACTAAGTACCACCACATATGAGAGTATCAAGTATGTGGTAACATGGGGAAAAAACCTCTAGCCAACACTAGAGTAAAAAGTGCCCATGTATAGGGAAAAGGTTCACATCAAAGCTACTCGAGGAACACATAAGTGTAACATCTTCTTCATCTTCATCATCATCATCATCATCATCATCTCCACCTTCTTCCATCTTCTTCTTCATAGAAATATCTTGTTTTTTAGTGCATTTTCACCATTTTCATACCATCTTTCATGCATTATTGTGCGAAGAGGAGCTAAGAAATGCAAGAGAGAGCAAGTGCTGTGTTTTTTCATGATTTTTTGCACATACGAAGCTCGCCATTGCTCAGTGCTCAAAAATTTGAATTTCCCGCCAAAAAACACGATTCTATGAAGAAAATCACGATTCTGTGAAAAATTCAAAATTTTTTAAAAAATCATGATTTTCTATTTCTCGCCTAAAACCCTCTGAAGGAAACACGATTCTGAGGTCATTCTCAGAATCGCGATTCTGTGGTTGTGCTCAAAATCGCGATTCTCACAAATCACGATTTTCAGCCAAAAAAACACGATTCTAAGAAAACACGATTATATGGTTGTGCTCAAAATCGCAATTCTCTAAATTTTTTGAAAACCACGATTCTCTGAGACAAAATCACGATTTTCAAAAACACGATTCTCTGTTGGCAATCGCGATTTTCAGAAACACGATTTTCATCCAAGGTACAAAATCGCGATTCTCTTAAACACGATTCTGTGAAAACACGATTCTCTGTTGGCAATCGCGATTTTCATAAACATGATTTTCATCCAAGGTACAAAATCACGATTCTCTAGAACACGATTCTCTTAAACACGATTCTTTGTTGACAATCGCGATTCTCAAAAACGCGATTCTCTTGGTTTCACAAAATCGTGATTCTCTTGGTTTCACAGCATCGCGATTCTCTGATTTCACAGCATCACGATTCTCTTAAAGTTCATAGCATCGCGATTCTCTTGATATTCACAAAATCGCGATTCTCTTGGTTTCACAGCATCGCGATTCTCTGATTTCACAGCATCACGATTCTTTTGAAGTTCATAGCATCGTGATTCTCTTGATATTCACAAAATCGCGATTCTCTTGGTTTCACAGCATCACGATTCTCTGATTTCACAGCATCGCAATTCTCTTGAAGTTCATAGCATCGCGATTCTCTTGATATTCATAAAATCGTGATTCTCTTGATGTTCATAAAGTCGCAATTCTCTTTGATTTCACAAAATCGTGATTTTTTCCAAAAGGTCCTGTTTCCCTGTTTTGACCCCCAAGAGCTTGATTTGACATAACTTTTTCATCCAAAGTCCATTTTTTGAGCTCTATAGCTCGTTGGAAAGGTTGATTTTCAGATAGGATAATTTGAAGTTGACCTTCAGGTGGGACCTGGAACCCAAGGGGACTCCAAAGAATTTTTAACCATACCAAGGGAAAATTTTGGACTCTTAACCAAAGCTTATGAACCTGAGATCTACTAGACACCTAGGCAAGGATAGACAAAGCATTAGATCTTCTGAGGCTAGTGTCAACCATACAGCTAAGTCTTGGGCACAACAACTAAGTGGTCATCCTTACATACTAAGTTCAGATACAAGTGACTCAGAAATGTCTTTTAGCATGGGAAAACCTGCAGGTAATTCAGGAACAACCTATTTACAAACACCAGAAGGTCCATATAAGACACAATTGGAATATATTCAGACCAATCAATTAGGTGCTCACATCTATGAGGATGGCTTGAGGCGATCAATGGTCCAACTCAAAAATCCAGATCAACCCTTTGGACTTGAACACCCAGTGGTCAAGTTCGAAGAGGGTTCATACATTGATAAGGAAGGAACCATGTATGTGGTCACCAACCTACCAGATAGGACTGATGAGTTTGGAAATATCATTCCTGAGAATGAGATATGAGACCTAGAACAAGGAAATGTAGAACAAGGACCCCAGACTCCTAGAGGCAAGTCAGTTTTGACCAGAGTGATCACTCCAGACTGGATTCCTCAAGATAACAAAAGCATAGAACTATTCTTGAATAGAGAAACAGAGGAAGCCTTTTGGAGATTCAAGCCAGATCAACCTAGCCAATTGGGCATAGTCATCATCTACGAGTTCAAGGACCCAGAGATACCAGGAAAAGTTGTCTACTTGGATAACACATCAGAGAAAGTGTTCTTGGTAACAGAACATGATAGACATGCATATACTTGGAAGAGTGAATTGATTTTCCCTCCATCAAGATCCAATGTTTCCCATGGCCTCCAAGGAGTAGGATCATCCTAAGCTCATGAAGCCCAGAGAGAAAGAAATAGAGAGAGACCTGAGGTAAGTTTTGCACACACAATGGGAAGAAATAGATTAGGATTTGAAAATGAAAGACCTGAAAGAGAGAGACATCAAGCAAATAGGCAACAAAGATATGAATAGGAGTTTCCATTGCCTAGACCCCGAGAGCACCCAAGAACCCTTAGACCCACTCAAGTGATCAAGGCAATGAAGAATTATTTTGACGGGACAAGAGATCCTTATGATCATGTGGCCGAGTTCAAACAAGTGTTAAGAGCGGAACAAGTTGAGGATTTGTTCACCCAGTACGAGGCATTTGGTTTGACTCTTAAGGGCACTGCCTTAGCTTGGTTTCAACCACTGAGTAGTCACAACTATCGCAATATAGGTCAACTGCTAGACGAATTCATTGTAGCAATATCAGGCACAATATAAGCCACAACCAGTCTTGGGAAACCAACCACCAGCTCCTGCCAACGTGATTCCAGTCAAGTATGTTGTGGGAGAGGAAAATCCAAATAGAGCATTGGTGCCACTAACCCCATTGATACCAGATAATGACTCTCATGCTCATAGTTCAGACTACTCCCATGAAGGTAGTCCACATGCTTATTACACTGAGTCGCCTGAGCATAGTGAGATTTACTCGTATCAATATGAGGCACCACCTATGGAGAAAGATTGGGAGCCAGAATACTCCAATGTTATGTACACAAATCCTAACCCTAGGCCTCAATTGAGACAAATGAGACCATAAGCCCCTAGAGGATCTTGTTTCAGATGTCAAGGTGACCATTTCATTCGTGACTGTCCCCACCCACCATCTCCGAGTCAAGGTCAGGTTATCACAATACAAGCTTTTTGTCCTGAATGTGGGAAAGATCATCTTCCCAGAGATTGTCCAAGAAACCCCTCTAGTGCACCCAAGATTACACCCATGTCGACACTCCATCCACTCCACCTCATCCCACCCCACCACCCATTGTAAATAAGCCGCAACCAGGGTCTGTTCTTGCAGATCCAACCCCAAAAGGCTTGGACATGATGTTCAAGGCCTACCAGGCTCGACTTCAAGAAGGGCCAACAGTTGCAAACCTAGACAAGAGTTACCCTAGAGCAGATTTAGAGATTGAACGGATGAAAATGTGCATGAAAATGGTAGAACAAGCCCAAGCTATACTTGAGACTAGTCAAAAGTTCAATCAGACAAACTCTTTCAAACCAGATTTGCATTTCCAAGGCTTACTAGAAAGATTAGAGCAATTGGTAAACAAACCACAAGTTTCTTTACCTCCACAGGCTCAACCAATTTTTGAGAGAAGAAGCTCACCACCAATGGGAGCTTATGTTCCTAATTCCACGGATGCTGGAATACCTCCTTCAATTCAACAGTACTCTCAAGAGTTCTTGCGGGAAATACAAGAGGAGAAATGGGCCGAGGAGAAGGGTAATCCCCTCCTATTCTTGAGATTGATGATCTTCATGATCAATTTCCCCAAGACATTCCATCCATTTACGGAGATCAAGTCGAGCAACAAGAAGACGAAAGGATAGATTTTGAATCTAATACCTTAGAAGAACTGCCTCAATTTTCAAGCCCATGGGAATCTGAATCTCTTCAGATCAGAGCTCCCGCAATACTTGTAAGACATGAAGACTCAGTGGTCCCAAGGAACACTGATGTAGTGAAGAACACTAAGGTTCAATGTCATCTCATTGTAGAAGAGTTGCTCAAAGCAAAACCTGAGCTATGGAATCATGTGAAGGATCAAGTCTTAGAACTTGAGCCCAATATGCCAAAAGCAGGCTCTAAGCAGAAAGTACCGGAGATACCTCTAGACAAAATAGGGGACATGTGTGAGGGTGAAGAAGGTAATACTTATCTTCTAATCACCTACCAAGGTTACACAACCAAAGCAATCATAGATTCAGGTGTTGGTGTTGCCATTGCGACCACCTCCTTGTGGAAGCAATGGGGCAAACCCACATTAAGACCAAATAGAATGAAGCTTCAAATGGCCGACGGTCATTTTGAAAGACCTCTAGGATTGCTCGAAGGGATAACTCTAACCACTTGTGGTGTGGAGTTTGAACATACATTTGCTATATGTGACTTTGAGAAAAATAACGTCTATGAGATGATCCTAGGAAGACCCTTCCTATGACAATTGCAAATAGTACAGGATTGGGGAACCAACTCCTTGTACTTACAACACGTAGGGGTCACCACCAAGGTCAATTTGAAGGATTACACCTTTAGAGATGTACCACCCCTACAATGGAATTCTATCCACAAAGCGAAAGAAGATTCTATCTCTGTGCATTCTGAAAGTTCACCTGATCCATCATGGATGCATGAAGATACTCATTTGTGGATGTGCAAGGTCGCAAAGGAAGAGGAAAAACGTTTAAAGGCAAGAGAAGAAGGAACTTTGCCAGGAGATAGAACAATTAAAGACCCAGCCTATACATTGATGATCTTTCTAGATGAGGAATTTGAGCCTCATGGCTGGCCAGAAATCTTAGCCACCATGGACATTGCTGTCAATGAAGAACAATGGACACCTCATTGTGATGAGGAGGGTTATGATATCTCAGTGTTCATGTGTCAGCCCTTGCTAGAAGAATGTGACTCTAGTGATGTCATAGAAGAAGAAGAGAATGACGATGATATAGAGTCCATTGTGATGGATAGTTGCTTTAACTCAGAGAAGCACTATTTAGAAGATGTAGGTGTGTTTAACCAGAAAGAAGAAGAACCTCTCACAAGCATTAAAACGGTAAATTCAAAGGATGGAAGTGAGAGCACTCAAAAGAAAAAGAAAAGAAAAGCAGTGAAACACGAAGAGGAGGAATCATTGTTTGAAGTTCCAGAAAACTTCAAGAAATATGAAGTTGACGACCGCAAAATTTTGGTACGAATGCCTAAGAGAGAGGCCATCATCGGAGAATCATACGATAATAAAGAAAAGACCAAGAAAATTGTAGTGACCATTGAAGAGAACGAAGAGAGATGCACATATATAGGCGATGACCTAAGTGCAAGGGAAGAAATGGAGCTCGTAGCTCTATTAAGGGAATATAGGGATGTGTTTGCATGGCACTATAGAGACTTGAAAGGGGTAGATCCAAGAATTTGCTCTCATACTATCCCCATGACTGCTGATGCCAAGCCCACCAAACAGAAGCCCTACACATATAATGATACATATGCAGCCAAAATAAAAGAAGAAATTGATAGGCTGATTGAAGCAGGATTCATCTACGAGATTGAGCATACTGAATGGGTGTCCCCCATTGTAGTGGTGCCCAAGAAGAACGGGAAGTTGCAAGTGTGTATTAACCTTAAAAAAGTTAATGCCGCTACGATCAGAGATAGTTATCCACTTCCAATCATGGAACACCTATTGGAGCATGTTGCAGGCAAGGAAGTTTATAGCTTCCTTGACGGATTTTCAGGTTACAATCAAGTAGCCATTGCCCCAGAAGATCAACACAAAACAGCTTTCGCCACAGAGTGGGGAATCTTTGCATTTCGTGTGATGCCATTTGGGCTCACCAATGCACCTGCAACGTTCCAAAGGCTCATGTGTCATGTCTTCAAAGAGTTCTTGCGAAAGAGCTTAGAAGTGTATGTGGATGATTTATGTGCTCATTCCCAAGAAAGAAGATTTCACATTCCTGAGCTCAGACAGATCTTCAACAAGTGTAGAGAATATCGAGTGTGTTTGAACCCAGAAAAGTGTGTGTTCATGGTGCATCAAGGTAAAATCTTAGGTCATATTGTTTCTAAGAATGGAATTTCAACAGATGAAGATAAGGTACGAGCCATAGCGGAGCTGCCAAGGCCAAGGAATGTTAAAGAGGTACAAGCCTTTATGGGCCATTGTGGATATTACCGAAGGTTTATCCACATGTACGCGATCATAGCTAGACCCCTTTATGCCTTGTTGTCTAATTTTGAGTGGAACGACGAATGCGAGAATTCTTTCAATGAACTGAAGAAACGTTTGTGCACAGCACCAATACTGACCACACCTAATTGGAATAAACCATTCCATGTCCATGTGGATGCATCCAATCACGCCATAGGATGTGTGCTAGCACAACCCACAGGTGAAGGAAACTTAGATTTGCCCATAGCATATGCTAGTAGACAGTTCACCACAGCTGAATGAAACTATACCACAACTGAGCGAGAGGGTTTAGGCATGGTATATGCTGTGAAGAAGTTTAGACACTATTTATTGGCCAACAAGTTCAAGTTTTTCACTGATCATCAAGCTTTGTTATATTTGGTCAATAAACCTTGCAATACTGGACGCTTAGTAAGATGGTTCCTCTTACTAATGGAATATGACTTTGAAGTTGTTGTCAGGAAAGGTAGAACCCACGTTCGGGCAGATCACCTTTCTCGCATTACTTCAGGAGAATCACCTCAAGGAGTGTCTGATGACCTACCCGACGCTTATCTATTCAATTTAGAAGTTGTTCCCAAATGGGCAAATAAGTTGGTACCAGTCCTTACCTTCGGACCCGCAAATAAGAATGTGAAAACCTCACAAGAAGAAATTGTAATCACAAAAATATCACATATTGGCAGGAAGCATGTACAAACAAGATACAGAGGGTGTACTCGCTTGTTGTGTCGAGGATGATGAACATACTAGCTGGTTGCAACAAGCCCATGAAGGATTTCTAGGAAATCACTATTCTAAACAACGAACATTGTAGAATCTAAAACGTTTAGGAGTGTATTGGCCTAGCATGAACAAAGAAATTCATGAGTGGATTAAGAATTGTTCTGTGTGCCAGGAAAAACCCCCAGTGGAGCATGCAACCCTTTATCAAGTGTCATTAATTCCAGATTGGAGTACTCCATTGGTAGAGTTTATGAGGTCGGGAAGATTACCCAAAGAGGCTAGCCTAGCAAGAAGACGAAGCATGGAGCAAGAGGCTCAAGGCTATGCCTTAGTAGGATACAACCTATATCAAAGAGGCAAAGATGGTTACTTAAGACTATGCGTTCATGAATCAGACTATTTAAAGGTCTTAGAGACTGCACACAGTGGTGTTGCAGGTGGACATTTTGGTCCTGACCGAGTGATCAAGACCATTCTATTCCCAGGACTTTGGTGGCCCACTCTCCATATGGATGCACATACCTATGTGAAGAAATGTGACACATGCCAACGTGCACAATATCCAGTTACAAAAGATGAGATGCCTTTGAGGCCAATGATGGGAGGACATGCATTCTCGAAATGGGGTATAGACTTTGTAGGTCCTATTAACCCCCCAGCTAGAAACTCCCATGCAGAGTACATTATTATAGCCACATATTACCTTACCAAGTGGGTAGAAGTGAAAGCCACAACAAAGAATGATGCTCAGACAACGGCTAAGTTCTTATTTGAGAATGTGTTCACGAGATATGGATTACCGATAGAGTTAGTAAGTGATAGAGGTACACACTTCTTGAATGAAGTCATTGAAAATCTTCTCCAAGAATTCCTGGTGATACATAAGAAGTCTGCCTCCTATCATCCACAAGCTAACGGACAAGCCGAGAGCACGAATAAGATCCTATGTAATGTATTGACAAAATTAGTGAATAATAAACTCTCTGATTGGGATAAACAGCTTCATCATGTTGTTTGGGCTTACCAAGTTGCCTAAACAGTACTCAATGCCACCCATTTCAGATGGTCTTTGGACAGAATGCTGTGCTACCATTAGATTTCTTAATGCCAGCTTTAAAAGTAGCACGAGAGTATGAGTGGAATGGACATGAATTGTCCTCTAGGATCTTTGACCTAGAACACTTAGGTGAGATGAGGCTACGAGCGGCAGCAGGTATCTATGCTGCAAAGAAAAGGCAAAAGGCATACTTTGATGTACACATCAAGGATAAGGTACTGAAAGAGGGAGATCTAGTGCTGGTTTATACGCTAAAGCAACATGCCCGTAAGTTGGAAAAAAGAGGATACGGACCCATGATCATTAATAGAATTTCCACTAGCGGTGGAGTTCAGTTGGCCACTTTAGAAGGAGATATCTTGCCAAACTATATTAGTGGATGTAGAGTCAAGTCATATCAAGAACCTCTTACAGAGGACATGCTAATGAGACTCAACATTGCTAAGAAACGAAAAGAAGAAGAGATGAGAGTCAGAGAAGAAGCACAAGCAGAGGCTAGAGAGCGCATAAGGCGAAATAAGTTAAGGCAATTGGGCCTAGATGTCAACTCAAAAGCCCCAAAATATCGCATGGATATGTGCCAAAAATCAGGCATAGTGACTTCTCAAGTCATTGACCGACGTCCCTTTGTGACCATAGAGATAGGACAAGGAAAGGGTGCAAGGATTATGAAAGCATTGATTGACTCAGGTGCAGCAAGTAGTGCAGTTCGACTTTCCTACTGCCAAGACTTGCAGTTGAACATCAATCCCATAGAAGCTTATCTCATAGGATTGCGAGGTGTGGAGACCCCTTGTTTGGGTGAGGTGGAACTTCCCATCTACCTTCAAGATGTTCCAATGAAAGTCAAAGCGCTTGTGTGTCAAAATGAGAACCTTACAGAACCACTTGTCTTGGGTCAAGATTGGATCTATGACCATGCTGTTAACTTAAACCTAAGAAGTCACATCCTTCAAGTTTGGGTACAAGAACAATGCATTACAATAGAATTAGAGAACTGCATGCTCACAAATCTAGATGTCCTACATTCTCTTAGTTCTTCTAAGACTAATCATATGGAAGAAGATGTTGTATGTGTCAAAAGCTCTATGATGCAGAAGGAGTCAATCGTGGAAGAACAGGTTCAAAGGCGGGTGGATCTTTCTTCTTCTCCAAAGAATCAAGTAGCCACAGTAGTGAGTCCACCACACAGGCAAACACAACCATTCACGACAACTGCTACATCAAATAGAAAGACACCATTCGATAAGAAAGCAGTTCCGAGCATGAAGCAAATCTGGGTACGCAAAGGAGAGCAACCACCAGCCTTGCCCCCACAAATCCCATCTAGGAAAGCCAACCAGACAAGAAGACGAAGGAAGCAGCTCATACAAGCTCAATCACAAGGTATCCAACAAGTTTGGGTGCCTAAGAAATTAGTTGTAGCTCAACAAGGGCGATTACAGATGTGGGTACCTAAGAAGCTCTTACATCCACAACAACTTATGTTCTCCCACATGCGAAAGGTCTCAATAAAGAAGCCAAAAAGAGAAAAGGGTAAGAACCACATATAGAGACCGAAGGAAGATCAAATCAGCTCTTCAACAATAGTAGGAAGACATGCAAAAAGGATATGGGTTTGGAAGCCAAAAGTACAAGTAGCCTCCACCGAACCAAAGCGCCAACCACACTGGATACCACAGTTTAGAAAGCATCCAAAGAGGAAGACGCCTGAAGTGATCTCTATAGTGCCAAATGCTATTCTAAAATGGACTCCAATAAGGAGGATTACATCAGTTTGAGACTCAATGGATACCTCCACCAAGGTCGGCATCAACCTCCGCAAATAACATAGAAAGCCTCGACGAGCGACAACCATGTGCTCCTTGCACAACCTTGTCTGTTGCACCATTCAGGTCATGCATTTCCAAAGTATGCATTAATATAGGGCCACATTACATGGCCGTGCATAGACACAATTGAGAGTCCCATGCACGAGAGCACATTGACACATGTAAACCATTTTTTGATACTAATCTTTGTCTTCTTGTTTTGTGACATTGTTCCTCTTAAAAAAAAAAAGAACGTGTTCCCAGGTTTCGCTCATGGAACATGAATGAGTCATGCTTAGTTGAATATTGAACCTTCGATTACTGGGCATTTATCAGTTTGGATAGAAGTGTGTCTCAGCTCGCAGATGATATAATTGCTGCCTTATCTGGTAGATGTCAAGAACTTGGCATGAACATGGCATCCACAACTATGGTTTCCTCTTACTATGGTAGGAGTAAAGAGCTTGAAGGTCCGCAACTTGAGTGATGCTCAACTACTTCATGTATGAGAGCATCCAGGGAGATATCTGCTAGGGGTAGTTCTGGTAACCTGCACATCTTTGTATGTATACTGGATAAGAAGACTCCTCCTTATGGTGAGCTAAAGAGAATATGTGAAACTAAGCTTGGTGTAGTTATCAAATGTTGTTTTTCGAGGAATATAAAGAAATTCAATTGTTTGTATTTGGCAAATGATGCTTTGAAAAGAAGAGACAGGATCAGCCACTCAAAAGATCTCATCAGTGGACCATCAACACGGACATTCATCAACAATGTTCCATTGCAAAGGCCAAGTGTACAACACGAAGAGATGAACATTGATCGACCTTCTCCATGGTAAGTATCTTTACTTTGGAAACATCATAACCATGATAGCTTAGGAGACCTCTTCGTCGGCATACCCTTGAGCACTTAGCTCAAGAACACCAATTTTTGCACCATACTTCTTCCAATGCATTTTCCAAGTAAGCATGCATAGGGCTACCTTACAAGGCCATGCACGAGGCACATACTTTCCTCAACCCATGCACGAACTCACTTACCCATCAGTCATTATGGGTACTTGGCATGATTACTATGAACATCATCTTAACAAGATATAGAGGCCATCAATGGCGACTCACAATGACACAATCATGCTGGAATCCAAGGAAGGAGCGCATACCAAGGGACAACAACTTCCAAAGGCTTTTAGTGACAAATGAAGAATTGGACAACCAACCCTGCCACATTTGGAAGGAAGACGGCTCTTGTTCCTACCGAACAGCTACTACCTCTCAAAGCACTACTTGGAACAACCACTACAAAAAGGGTCTATCAGGGACGATAGACTCGAGAGGGGGGGGGAGTGTTGGAACTCAAGGTCAAGCATAAAACATGGAGGCATATCAAAGAAGTGGACATAGAAGAAGAGAGAGCAAGTAGGGAGCTCTAAGAAGTGTATGTCAAATTTTCAGAAGAATCCCCTACAAAAATAGTAATTTTCATCACTAAAAACCATTGTAAATACCATTTTCTATTTTTATAACTCCATTTTGTTCAAGCCGAGGAGTCCTCGAGCTTGAGGAGTATTAGAAGTACCATTGTACCAATTTTCATAATTTTTAGACTTTGTTTGAGCCCTCAAATAAGCTCTGGAACCTAATTTTTAACTAGGCCAGACACTAGGTCTGGACAGGGCCAAAACTACTCAAAAAACTATAAAAAGAGCTAGAGAGCTCATTTTTGGGGTTAGCTTGTGAGAGAATAGAGCTTTTGTAAGAGAACTCTTTTGCAATCAAACCTTTCCATTGTTCCTCTCTTTGATCTTACCTTGTGCGCGTGTGTGTGTATGTGTGTGCATGTTTGTGTGCTTTCACTCACGCACTTGTGCCTTCACTTGCTCGTGGTCTTCATACCGGTCCTCACGCCTCCGCGGATTGACAAGTAAAGGAGGTGGTGCTTATGCTTGAGCTACACACTCTCTCTCTCACACATACACACAGACTCACTCGCTTGCTCACTCACTCACTCACTTGCTTATTCACTCACCCACTCACTCACTCATTCACTCACTCACTCACTCACTCACTCACTCACTCACTCACTCACTCACTCACTCACTCACTCACTCACTCACTCACTCACTCACTCACTCACTCACTCACTCACTCACTCACTCACTCATTCATTCATTCACTGATCCACCATGCTCACAATAATATACATTCAACATAGAGATGCTAAATAATGCCATTCACAAGATGAGGATTGAGAGAGCTTATGACAAGGAGGATTTAGTGGTGGAGCATTTGATCAATGCCAGAAACCTTGCACAACTATAAGATATGATCTTTGACAGTGCTATGTGTGAGGGCTTGCTCGAGATTTGGAGTTTGCCCATGATTGTACCTATTTTCAAGGCAAGAGAGGCCATGGAGACTTAGAACTATTGCTATATTATGGTTGTCACACTTAGGCATGATCATATGCATTTATTCTTAAGCATAAGCCGAGCAGATGGGTAGACAGAGAAGGTTTACGAGTATATGGATAGAAGAGTTTCAAGAGAGGCTTCTCTACCATTGATCATCTATGAACCATTATTAAGGAGGGGAGATCGTATAGGAGATGTATATATTGTTTTTTTATAACATCTACAAAAATTTTCAACACCACACCAACAACCCAACTCATACAAAGATTGCACACACACAAAGAACTATGGGGGATTATGGCATTATATAGATCAATGGTCAGACATATATACCCTCCAAATGGTAGCTTTACCTTGGCTCACTCCACCAAAAGAGTGAAAAGGGTGTCCATTATCTCCTACATTTTTTGGTGTATATGTGAATAAGATCTTTTTAATTATATTGAGAGACTAAAATATAGAGAACTGGACCTAGTGGACATGGATCCCACTTCTATTCCTATGTCGATGACATTAAATTGATCTTAGATTACTTAGAGGGCACGCAGAATCATATGGTTGCATGAAAAATGTTTGCACAAGACAATGGTTTGTCTTTGTACCTTTAGAAAATGTTGATTATGTTGGTTAGGAGATCAACCCCATCTTTTACTTATTTGCAAGACATGTTGGACTACATGCTTGCATATACATACTAGGGAGTAGTCTTTAGGAGGCCTCTATTTTACTAAGGAGAGTAGCAAATACTAGGTTCATTAGAGATTATGAAACTATGGGTAAATTGGAGACGATGTATTTGCATATTTGATTTCAAGAACCTAGAATGAAAGTCCAGCTTTTGCAACAAGTCTTGCTTTGTATTGTTCCAGAGTACCATCTTCCTTGTACTTTAGCTTCTAGACCCACTTGGTGCCAATGACTGTAGACTTAAGGGGTTGATCCGCTAGTTCCAAGTCAAGATTGATGACTCTGCTACTCATAATTTATAAATTATATTCTGATAAAAAAATTCAAGATTCCCTAGCAACCCAATGCACATAAATATGTAGTATCTATGATGTAAGGGGAAGATAAAAGAATATGGGATACTATGGTATCCAATTTGGAAATGAGGATACAAGGATTTACAGATCATTAGAGTTCCAAAATGAATATAGGCAAAATAGATATAGTATTGGGAAAACAATGGCTTTGGGGATTAGGGGATACATTTAAAAGAAGTTATCAAAAAAATTCTATTCAATTTGTTAATAATGGAAGTACTTTTTGTATTCAAGGTGAGAGAGATGTACCCATTACACCTCTTATATCATGCATGTGGTTAGATACTCTTTTTGAATTCACATGATGTATAAGATATTTATGCATTATTTGCTTTACATGCTCATTGTACTTTTCATGATTATGAAATTTTAGGCGTATTGACTTTTGATCATAACGTAAATAAGGACAAGCCTTTCTTTTTTTTTTGCAACAGTGTATGGCTAAAAGTTTTAAATAGTTAATGTTTGAATATAAAGATGTATTTCTTTGATCTACAAAAAGGATTACCACCTTTTAGAGGGGACATTGACCATGCCATTGACTTATTTGTTGATCCTAAACATGTTTGTAAACCTCCTTATAGAATTAGTTTAGCTCAGCATTAGGAAGCAGAGAAACAAATCTAGTATTACCTAGCTAAATGATTTATTAGACCTTGTAATCCTCCATAGGCATGGCCAATGCTCCTACTTAAAAAGAAGGATGGCTATATGAGACTTTGTATAGACTATAGGGCATTGAATAAGGTAACTACCAAGAATAGATTTCCAATGCCTAGATTGGATGATCTATTTGATCAGTTGCATCAACCTCAATATTTTACTAGACTTGATTTAAGATCTAGGTATCATTAAATTAGAATAAAAGTAGAAGATGTATCTAAAACTAATTTTTGGACTGTGTGGACATTATGAGTTCTCATGGATGCCCTTTGGTCTCACTAATGCTCAAACTACGTTCATGATGCTCATGAACAGTGTTTTGAGGTCCTACCTAGGAAACTTTGTAGTAGCCGTTCATGATGATATTCTTATTTATAGTTGGTCAAAAGAGGAACAATCAAAAACTTACAAATAGCCTTCCAAGTGTTAAGAGAGAATTCACTCTTTGCAAAAGAAATGAAGTGTGAATTTTTTAAACTTGAAGTTAGATATCTTGGACATATCAGATCCAAACATGGAATTCAGATGGATCCTCAAAAGGTGCAAGCTATTATGGAATGTCTGCATCCTAGAGACCTGGAAGAATTATAGATCTTCCTTGGTTTATCTAGATTCTATCAAAGATTCATCAAGAATTATTCCAAGATTGTTGTTCCTATGATGAAACAACTTAAAGGGAAAGGGAAAGCCTTTCATTGGGGAGATGAAAAAAAATATGGAAAAGTTAAAATTAGCAATAGCTATAGCTCCATTGTTCCAAATAGAACATCCTAATCAATGATTTGTGATTGAGATTGATGCGATTGATTTTGTGACAGAAGCCATTTTAGTTTAGATTGGTCGACCAATAGCTTTTGAGAGCAAAAAACTAGAACTTGCACAGAAAAGTTACTCCATCTACGAGAAGGAGTTGTATGCAATTGTCCATGCTTTGAAGAAGTGCTGTCATGATTTATATGGTGCCAAAGTTACGATAGTTTTTTATCAAGAGAGTATTAAGTTGCTCTCTAATCAAACAGACCTTAAAGCTCGTAAGGCCCTTTGGGCAGAGACCCTTCAAGGGTTTGACTATGAGCTTCAGTATAGGATGGGAAACTTTAATGTGGTGGCTGATTCACTTAGCCACATGCCTATGCTCGATTGAGTGAGTTTTATTCAGATAACTAGTGAGTTACTTGAAACCATTCGAGGGAAATGTGGGATTGATCTTGCATATGCCGAGATTTAGGAAATCATTGAGAAAAGGGATTTGGATACACAAATTTCTAGTGCGGATGGAGTATCAATGGGTACTCAAGAAGGATTTAAGTGGAAGTATCCATGATGGGTATATCTTGTATAAAGGTAAGATGTGTGTCCCAAGAGACTTTGAGATGAGACGACTATATGAGTGCCATAACACACCTAGTGCGGGTCACCTAGGCATTAACAAGAACATAAGTCTTGTTAAGAGGCAATTTTACTGGCATGGACTACATAAGGACATCCTAGAGTATGTGCGTAAGTGCATTAAATGCCAAGCCAATAAAGCTGAGAGATTGATGATTTCCGAACTATTCCATCCATTGGATATTACCAATGGGAAATGTGAAAGTATTTCCATAGATTTTGTAGTAGGATTACCTAAGATCGAGAGGGCACAACTCAATCTGGGTAATTGTGGATAGGTTAACAAAAATGGCTAGGTTTTCTAAGACATAGTACAATGAATACACCTGAGTTGGCTAGGTTATTTGTTGAAAATCTATATCGATTAAATGCTCTCCCTTTAGAAATTGTTTCATATCGGGATAGGAAGTTCATTAGCCCCTTGTAAAGAGAAGCCTTCAAGAGGTTGTATACTAAACTTAGTATGAGCACAATCGAGCATCCATAGTCAGATGGGCAATAGAGAGGGTTAACCAAATCCTTGAAGATATGCTTCAAGCATATTTGAATGGAAGGAAAGCTAATTGGGAAGAGTACTTACCGATTCTAGAGTTTTCATATAATAGTGCTAAGCACTTTTCTACTCGGCATAGTCCATTTATGTTTATGTGTGGGTTTAACCAAGAGCTCCTTATGCAATAGGATTGCAGCATGAGAAAGTCCAAGCTTCATTTCTTGGAAGAGATGAATGATATGCCTAGGCTTGCTAAGGATAGCATTAGGAGAGCTTCGGATAGAGCTAGAGCCTATGCTAACCCTCAAAGGAGAGATATCAACTTTGAGGTAGGAGAGCAACTCTATCTTAGATTTCCCTCTAGGTTTGAAACCATGAAGATTGGACCTTGTCCAAAAATATCTCATAGGTATTGTGGACCATTCCCATATTAAAGAGAATAAGCAAGATGGCTTACCAACTCCAACTTCTAGAGAGTAGTTAGATCCAACTAGTGTTTCATGTTAGCTAGCCTAAGAAAAGGCTGGGTGAATTTGACAACCTCATTTTAGATAGTGCGTTTATGGAGCCTGTTTTTGTTCACTCTATTCCACATGAACCTAAGAGCATACTGTGTACTCGAGAAACATGGAAAAGAATTTGCTTACATAAAGAGTTCCGAGTAAGTGGAAAGATAGTTCAGAAGATAGCGCTACATGGGAGCGGGTTAGTACCCTTCAAAGACGATTTTCGATCTTTATGAAGACCTCACAAGTGCCTTCTTAAGGGGAAGGATACAGGGAAACACTAAGGAGAGATGACCATGTACATGGGGTTCAATGGGAGCGATTACTACTTCCTTTCTTTTTCTCATTTATGCCTTCCATAATCATGTTTGCAGGCAAACATGAACTTAAGGGAAAGGAAATGTTATGTGAGATATGAGGTGGGAATCCCCTCATATCTTAACAAAGGACGTATGGCCACTTGGCACACATTACACAACTCTCAAGCACATCAAAGATCAAGAAATGGTGGAAAATTTTCCTACTTTTGCTTTACTAGATGATACAAAATCATGTGAAGGATGTCTTGAAGGAAACATTCACAAACTTCCTTTCAAGAAACATGGATACATCACGGCCACAAGAAAGTTGCAAATCATACATTAAGATGTGAATGGTCCTATGAGAACAAATTGCATTCAAGGTTACAGGTATTTCATCATATTTATTGATTATTTTTCAAGATATTCATGGATTTATGGTCTTAAAGCAAAGTCAGAAGTCTTTCCTACTTTCAACATATTCTTAGCTATGGTTGAAAATGAAAGACAAAATTTCAAACTTTGAGAAGTGGTAGAGGACGAGTGTACATCTCAAAGGATTTCAAATATTTTCTCGAAGATAAAGGTATCTCTCAACTCACTATTGCTTACACTCTAGAAGAGAATGGTGTTGCAAAGAGAGAATATGATACTTTTTGAGATGATGCATAGCATGATGTCATCCAAAAAGCTTTCTCTTAAATTTTAGTTAGATGCAGTAGATACTGTTGTCAGGATCTTGCTCACGCTCAAACAGAAGTTACGAACATAGAAAAACACACACAAGAAAAAACGCAACAAGAGACGAAAAAGTACGCAGATTGGGTGCAATCTCCCCCCATGCACTCTGTTCCGACAGTCCACAGAGTGCATGTATTTATAGGACTTTTGATTACGTCGAAAATAGTGGTTACATGAGGGCGGCTTCAAAAAGTAGGCGTGAAACTAACTTTTACAGAAAGCCATTCCTTTGAATAACAGAAACTGCGGTCTACAACGACCCTTATTCTAACTATTACTTTTCTAACAATAGAACCTTCTACGCAGGTTTATTTACAAGCTAAATAATAATTATTCGGATTATTGATGTCCGCCCTTTCACACCTTGCACGCTCCTCACGAACCTTCAGCTGCTATATCAGAAACATCAAAAACATATTAATACATTAATAATATAATACTTTAACAATACATTGTTCAATAATATACAACATGCCTCCCAATTGACAAGCAACTGACCTCAGTTGATAAAATAATTCAACACTCTAACAATTATAATGCAGTGTTCAACATATTCCATGTGACAATCCAACAATGCATTGGCTATTTTATTTTTCAATCCAACAATGCATTGGTTGTTCTATATTTCAATCCAACAATGCATTGGCTATTCTATATTTCAATCCAACCATGCATTGGCCAACATCTTCCATAATACATTAATAATTTAACACTCCAACAATTACTTGTTCAACATATTCCATAATTCATAACATGCCCCTCAGTTGAAAAGACAACTGACCTCAGTTGATAAAATAATAAACATGGATAGCCAGTCACATGTTTCATCACTGAATAAAGAAAATAGGCATGTGCCATGTAAAAACACATGCATGGAAATGCTCATGGAGGTGTTAAGTTATTAAAAGTATCTGTGAGATGCGGACATAGTCTTTCTAATGAATTTGGGCAAGCAAAACTTGAATATGCTCCTATGGACTAAATTCAATATGTAAATGCATCACAATTATCAAACATGTAGGGTAAACTTTAAAGGTAGAAATGAATCCTTAAACTCTTCTTGAAAAGCCTTCCAGGTGTGTGGACAATCTGCACTATGACAAAGATCATTCCACCATTGCTGCACTCTTCCTACCAAATAATTAGTGGCAAACTCGATTTTCTTATTTTCTGAATATAACTCATCGGAAAAGAAATCGTTGAATAGGGATAGCAATGATAAGACAAAGTGGCCATCTTTTTGTCCGTCGAATTGAAGCATAGCATAACGTCCTTGTATGGCTTGTTGAAGTGCTTGAAGTTCTTGGTTCATAATCTCTAACTCTTGCTCGAATGAAACTCCAGGTAAAGGTGAATTACAGAAATCTTCCATGGTGCTCTTGGACCCTTGCTCTCAACCTTGGTGTATTGAACCTTCTTGTTTGCAACCTCGGTGTCTCGATCCCGTGTTCTCAACCTTGCTTGATATCTTGAACACTCAATCAAGTTCCACCCAAGGATTTTGAAGGAATTCACACTTCCAAGCTAGCTCATTGGAAAGTTCGTTCCGAGAGCTTTCCAACGGTATATTACACACCTCAATCCAACCTACGGATTGAGAGATACACTTGATTCTTTCTTGGGTCCAATCTTGAAATCGACGCGCGCGCCTTCCACAAGTAATAAAGAGAGAGAACTTGAGTACAACTCCAAGAGATGGTGGAGTGATCAAAGTACTTCCCTTGAAAGTAGGAGGTTGAGGGTTCAAATCCTCCTACCTTAGGGACTCTAAACCTCTCTATTACCACTCAAAAATTAAAATTGCCTCGCAGCGTAGCCAACGGTCGCCAAGGGAGCCTTGAGTGCCAATGTTGCCAATGTATTGCCTAAGTTATTGCCTAAGTTCTTTGCCTTAGTCGACGCCGAAGGAGTAAACGTAGGTGAAAATGTAGGTTCTGGAATAGGAACAGAAACAGAAACAGAAACCGAAACCGAAACTGAAACCGAAGACGAAACAGAAACAGAAACCGAAACCGGAGACGGAGACGGAGATGGAGATGGAGATGGAATCGGAATTCAGAATCGCGAACAGAGAATAGAACCCTCTGTATTGACGCGTGCAGAGCTCTGATACCACTGTTGTCAAGATCTTGCTCACGCTCAAACAGAAGTTACGAACGCAGAAAAACACACACAAGAAAAAATGCAACAAGAGACGAGAAAGTACGCAGATTGGGTGCAATCTCCCCCCATGCACTCTGTTCCGACAGTCCACAGAGTGCATGTATTTATAGGACTTTTGATTACGTCGAAAATAGTGGTTACATGAGTGCGGCTTCAAAAAGTAGGCGTGAAACTAACTTTTATAGAAAGCCATTCCTTTGAATAATAGAAACTGCGGTCTACAACGACCCTTATTCTAACCATTACTTTTCTAACAATAGAACCTTCTACGCAGGTTTATTTACAAGCTAAATAATAATTATTCGGATTATTTGATGTCCGCCCTTTCACGCCTTGCACGCTCCTCACGAACCTTCAGCTGCTATATCAGAAACATCAAAAACATATTAATACATTAATAATATAACACTTTAACAATACATTGTTCAATAATATACAACAGATACATTAATCATATTTTGAACAGGTCTTCCACAAAGGCTTTGAAGATCATCACACCTTATGAAGCTTATTATGGTAAGAAACCCAATGTGAGTTACTTCAAAGTACTTGGTTCTCCAATTTCTCACATTGAGAAAAAAGATCGTGGTAAGCTTGATGCAAAAGCCATCAAATTTGTTTGATTGATAATGCAATTGAATACAAAAGATACAAATTCTATATTCCATAAACAAGTAATATCCTACTTTCATTCAATGATTATATTTCAAAAAGTCAAATTTATGATAAAAAGAAAAAGATTCTAGATTTGGTAAAAGAAGATGTTTATGCATCTTTTAGAAGGAATTTGGATTCATACATTCAGCCATACAAGGGGGGATGATGAAACCCTAAAAGTTCTACTCGATAAAGGTAAAGAGAAAGTTTCATTCCCTACATTTATATCTAGTCCATCATGAGTACCTCTTGAAGTACCAACTTATGGAGTTGGAGAAAGTTCAAAATTCTTGAAGAAAGAGTTATTGAAGAACAAGAAGGCATTGCACCACTTTTCAAGAATACTCCGAGGTGGTTATATCAAACTTGGAAGGACAATGGTATAAAGAACTTCATAGGTAGAACAAGAAGTCAGACAAGAAAAGAACAAGCAAATCGCGTAAATTATGCAGAACATTTTGAGATTCGTAACATTTTAGCACTAACTTCAGTTGAGAATGAACCAGTTAATGTTAAAGATGTGCAAAAAAGTCTTGTTCGGAAGAAAGCTATGCAAAAGGAGATTGATTCTATTCATAAGAATCAAACATGGAAGCTTTGTGAATTACCAAAAGATAAAAAAGCAATTGGTATTAAGTGGATCTTCAAAAAAAAAAAAAAAAGCAGATGATACTATTGACACATATAAAGCAAGGTTAGTTGTCAAAGCTTATGCACAAAAGAAAGCAATTGGTATTAAGTGGATCTTCAAAAAAAAAAGCAGATGGTACTATTGACGCATATAAAAATGATCAATCACGTTTAAGCTACAAATTATGTCCCAAATGAGGTGTTTCCTTAAAATCACCCATTTGAAAAAATTCATGCAAAAAGGGAGTTTCGGCACCGTGTCATTTCCTAAAAATGGTCGAGCTCATTTGACCATCCCGAAACGTTGTTTTTGGTCACTATGATACATAAATACATACATACAATGTTTCCTCTAGACACGTCCGAAACCTATGATACTGACATTTTCTGGTCGTATATGGCTTATGCGTCTATCACGGGTTGCTAACAAGTTTCTTTTTTTTGCCTAGCTAAACAAATTTTGGCATTTTTATGCATATATTATATGTAACATGATATGCCAAAAGACAAAACTTGTCATCATTCATGTATAATACATCTACATGCATGTACAATATAGCATGCATATGGCAAAAGACTAAAGTCTTGTCATTATTCATGTATATGACATGCATATAGCATGTTTATGCATAAATTTCATGCACATTATACTATATCATATTTGTTTTTTGTGATATCCAGTAGCATTTTTATTAGGAATGCCTCATCCATAGGCCTTGGTTCAATGATCGTCACTCATGTCACACACACTCTTTTACACTCTTTGGGAGTCCGTAATGCATATTTATGCATTTACAAATATATGACTTATTGTTTTATTTGTTTATTGTGATGTGTTACTTGTAGATGCCAAAGAGACCAAGATAAGAATGGGACTATGTTGATAAGATCAATATCTTGACCAAAAGTCAACATAGATGCAAATGCAAAATTTTTTATCATGTATGGGATGGAAGGGCTAAAAGGGAAAGGGCACATATCGGTTTGAAAGGATATGGTGTTAGTAAATGTGATAATGCTTCCCAAGAGGTCAAAAATGTATGTAAGAAATTGCAAGAAAAGAGAAACAATGAATGTGATGATGCTTAATATGCACATATGCATTCCAATGAGGATTCTATTATCTATGAACCCAACATATGTAATACTTACACATATGAAAGTGGTACTCAAAGTGATGTGCATGCATTTGGGTTAGGCAAATCCCATGAAGTTGATGCAAGTAAAAGAAAAAGACAGTCTTAAAGGGCATTGCAAAGAGCTTTGGAGTCCAAAATACCTTTGAATGCAGATAAATTCTTGCATAGATCTTTTTTTTTTGAGGATTTACCATTTTGGAAACTAAAGAGTACTTACTTTCAAGACTTTATGAGTACCATTGGAAGGGCTGGCCCTTCATACAAAGTTCCTTCATATACTCATTTGCGTGATGGGCATTTGCAAGAGGAGGTCAAATGTATTGAGAATGATTTGCTCAAGTTGCATGAGAAGTGGAAAATATATGGGTGCACCATATGTTGTGATGGTTGGTTTGATACCAAAAATCCACAATAATTAATATTATGGCCTCATGCATTTGTGGAACTATGGAAAATCAATTGACACATCTGGTCAAATAAAAAAAGAATATATTTTTGAGATTCTCAAAGGTGCCATTATGGATATTGGAACACAAAATGTGGTCCAAATATGTAGGGATAATGCAACTAATTGCATGAGAGTTGGATGTTTAATTGAGAAGCACTAGCCACACATTTATTATACTCATTGCACTTGTTATTGCATTGATCTCCTCTTTGACAATATTGGCAGACTTCCATAGCTAAATCCAATATTTGATAAAGTTGTAAAAATTGTTACTTTTGTTAGCATGAAGCCCACCATTCTTGCTATATATAGAAAACTTAGCAAGAAAGAGTTGGTCAAACCAATGCAAACAAGGTTTGGATATATGCTTATTATGCTCTCCAATTTGATTGATGATAGGGTGTACAATGGATTGCATACCATGATTGCTTCTATTGATTACACTATGAAAAAAGTGTCTAGAAGCAAAAAGGTAAAATAAGTTTGTTTTGGGAGAAATTGGAGGGAGATCATGCATATTTGTGCTCCCATATATGAAGATCTTATGCTTGATTGATAGACACGAGAGCACAATGGGTTTAATTTACAAAATAAATGACGAAATGGTTGAGAAGATTGCAAATATGGAAGGCATTGACTCTTCTCGACATGAAAATGTGAAGAATTTATGCATCGAAAGATGGAATATGATGCATTCTCCATTACATTCAACAACATATGTGCCTACTCCATATGGAGAGAAAAATGTCCTGAAAATGATGGAAAAGTTAATGATGGATGGATGGATCTCATGGAGCAATGCACAAATATTGACAAGCAAAGTATCTTTTGTGATTAATTGAATATGTTCAAGTTCCATTGCACAAGATGAGAAAAGAATGGAATATGCAATCAATTGATGGGAAATGCTTGGCACACGCATGCTTAAATTACAGAAGCTAGCACTTCACATTCTTTCACAGGGGACTAGTGCTTCCCCTTGTGAAAGAAATTGAAGCAACTCTTCTTTGATACACACAAAAAAAAAGGAATAGATTGTTGCCAAAAAACAAAGAAAATTTAGTTATGCATATAAATTTGTGTCTTGTAAGTAAAAGACAAATGCTTTGAAAAAGTGGAAGTCTCATTGGACATAATTGAGAAGGAAAAGAATAATGATAGACTTCTACTATAGCAAGCAAATCAAGAAGATGAGAACTTTAACCTCACATCTACAATTGACATCACAAAAAGATTGTTAGATCAGCATGCAAATCGTTTATGTGCTTCTCTTCATGATGATGATGATGATGATGATGGAGATGAGGATTATCATGGAGATAAGGAGATCAAATCCCAGGATGATTGATCATTGTCATATGATATATCTATTATGTTTTATCATATATACTGACTCACGAGTATGGTTGGTATGAATTTTATGACTAGTCACTTATGAAAAGTACTTTTTTTGGGTTTTCATCATTCTAACATATGGATCATGTTTTGTTTATGGATGAATCATTTACTTCTAATGTTTTTATGAGTATGTATGTATGTATGTGTGTGTGTTTGTATATATATATATATATATATATATATAATATATATATATATATATAATTTTTTCAATAAAATTATGTTAAAAAAAGGTAGCATCCATAATCATCAAAAACATTTTGGCAGATTGTTAGAGGTCAGATCTTGTCAAAAGTGAGACGCCATAATCCTGTCAATAACAACTATGATTATGTTCGTGTTTTTTGTGTTTGTGGTCATCAATCTAAACAATTAGTGAATGGATTTTTGAATTGTAGAAACGTGCTTAACACATTTGTTCAAATTCACTCTAAAATGATAATACACTCATTTAAGGGAGATCTTTCAAGGGAAGTTCAATCATTAAGATCTACTCTCCTTATAATATTATTATTGCTCTTATATTGATGTTTATTCAAGAATTTAAATAATTCCATCTTTACTAACACACTTCAATTGGACAAACAACACTATGCTACTTCATAAATTAAATAAACTAAAAGAAACTGGGCATGAAAGTACAATAATTTATAACAATAATAAGGGACTTTGAGTTGAAAGATTAACTTTTTTGCAAGTACACACACCATCTAAATTGGTCGTGGAACCCCTTTGGGTACCTAGTGGTTTATAAACTCCTTTGAACCTTTGTATTAAACCCACCATCTCATTGCCCTAAATGGTGTTTGACCTACTAAAATATAAGTGTCCTTATAGCTTTTGCACTCTTGGATGACCAAGCATTTTTAGAACAATTTTTCCCTCCTATAAGGTTTTGTTTCTTAACTTCTTATATCTGATCTAAATGTTGACGTTGTCTGATCTCTTTGTAAGGTGTTCTAAACTAGGATGATACTTTTATCATTACCTTTGAACAAAATAATTGTTTATCTTCACTACATACAAGACATTTTTGTCATCTAAGAATGCAATCTAAAGGAAGTCAATCACCCATTGATAAGTTATTTGCATAAATTTTATTTATCCGTTATCTTTGATTGGTTGAATTATTAGTCAAGCTGGGTGTTAAAGGGATGACAACCATGAATTGTCATTGTACGTGTTCACCCGTCGTTAACCATCAGTCCTTACTAATGCTTTCTTGGGGTTGTTAACGAGTGCGTCAAGAAATGTTCCTGATCTTGCTTGGTCCAATGGTTCAACCAATGAATGTCTAGAATCCATCATATGTGTTCAACTTAAAAGAGGAATTTGGAAATCTTTGTATAATGAGAATAGTACTTAAAAAATGTTGTAAACTTTTTACGAATAATCTTCTTTGCTTATGATTATTGTCCTTTTAATTTGTCGTATATATATCACTTGACCTACAAGAGTACAATAATTTTGATTGTGTATCAGTTTACTGATTGCTTGTTCATGTTAACATACGTACATACATACATACACACACACATACACACAGTACAGACATACACACATACACACATACAGACATACATAAAATAACAGCTTCCACAAGACTTCAGTAAAGCTCCATAGATCTTTAATAAATAGAAACAAACATCTCTAGCTATTTCTAATTGTGATAATAATGATATTCCATGTTCAGCTCGTTATAAATAAATGCACGATTTTTTCGATACAAGCAATCATCTAGAGGTCCTAGAAGAAAAGATCGTGGAAGATAATTATATGGAAAAATCTTACTCTTAGACTCGTATTAAATAAATAACAAAAACATATGTCCATAACTCTCATATGAGTAGTCTCTAGATACATATATTTATAGCCCTTCAACAAGATACTCAGATTACTCATTGCAAAGCATTTAAAAGATTCAGATTGTGGGCTCAACCCTTTAATGAGCTTGTCAGTATCATTTTTGGCTTACAGAAAAAACTCACAACAGAAGAGACGACAGCTGGCAACCTTCGCCAGCAGGTTTTAAAGTAACTTTTGGACAAAAAATGACCCCAACTCCATTAAATATACATTGATACAAGGAATATGTGCTGCAACGTAATGTTCTTGATATGCATTATACAGCCTCTAATATATCAATTATAAGAATTGATAGAGAATAGAGCACAAAACTCATTCCCCATTTGGAATGTGTCACCGTTGGTACATAAGAAGACAGGAACACACCGCGAAACTATGTGTTATGATCCAAAGCACTTTGCCCAGACCAAACTGCCTTCGGAGGATCCACAATATATGTATAGTGGCAAGTGCACAAGTTCAAACATAATAATTGAGATGATAATATGAATGAGCACCACCACTTAAAGAAAAAAATGGTCAAGGAAAAGGTGCCCAGGGAGGGAACATAGGCAATTACAAGTGACTTCAAGATCTCCGCAGGCGACGCCACAAAAAAATGCCAAAAAGCAATGTCCCTGCAGCAGCTAGTGCAACCTGCCAACAGAATCACCACTTTCTTAAACATAAAACAGAATAAAGTAGTAAAGAAATAGACTTATGTAAATAAAAAACAAAGAGAATACCTTGCCCTGATTTTGATCAAGGGCACTTATTACAGCAAGAAGTTGGTGCAACAGTGGGAGCTGTGGCATCAAGATGACTGAAGTATATTGATGTTTGCAGGGCAAAGGCAGAATTCTTTGCAATGCATCTTGCATAGTCTCTGCTGTTAAAATTGATCTCACAGAATTTCGCCATTCATCTTGCAACTGGAAAGATTCACTTAGGTCTCCTGTATAAAAACGGGACTGATATGCACGGAGAAGGCGATCAAGCCAAAAACTATTCTCCTGCATTCATGTGAAAATTGGCTGAGCTTGACAGTCTAAAATTTAGCAAACCATCCTCTTCTAATGATCTAAAATAGCATCT
This sequence comes from Ceratopteris richardii, assembly GCA_020310875.1. Taxonomy (NCBI): domain Eukaryota; kingdom Viridiplantae; phylum Streptophyta; class Polypodiopsida; order Polypodiales; family Pteridaceae; genus Ceratopteris; species Ceratopteris richardii. The sequence continues at coordinate 35,262,963 of CM035419.1, read as the reverse complement.
TATAGTACCTGCTGACCATTTTCAAATGTTCTCTTCTCCAGTTCCAAAATTGTTGCTACATCTTCACTTTTTGGACCTCCCTCTTGCAAAGCTGTCACTTCATCCAGTGCAAAGTCAACCTAGAAAATTGCCAACGTATCACAATCGTATGAGAAGACAGCAAGGTTGTTGAAAAGGTGAATAGAAATGATGGCTTGGAGTTTATACAGTTAAAAATTTTATAGAAAGAAGAAACTTACCAGTTTCCACGAGCTCTCTGGATCACAAGAGAAACTGATGGCAATATCACCACGTACATTTCCCACTCTTGAAGGCTTGCTTCCACCCAAAAAAGCTGTAACAGCAGCTGAATACACCTGTGGAAAATTACAAACTTGATGAATTACAAAAGAAACTTCAAATCTCCAGATCACATGCTAGTTACTTGTCTGACCTGACCATGTTTAAACCGCAAGACCTGCATTATTCTTGTCTCAAGAAGTTTGCATATGAACCCTGTGAGATGAACCTCTTCCATCTTATGAAGGAGCAGAAAACGGTAAAGATCCTTAGCATTGCAGAATTGTGATGAGAAAATACTCAAGTAAAATCATACATAAGAACCTTTCTTCACATTTCTTCATCCACTCCAGAAACAGACCCACAAGCTTCTAGACAAATACAAATGCAAACACACACAAAAAATCATCTATTGAGCCCAGCCTTGAGATGATTGAGACATTGGTACCAGGCAGGCTAACTCCTACGATAAATTGTATGCCTTCCAATTTAATCTGTTTCTGAAAATCAGTGATGATGTAGAATATATCATAGCGTAAGAGTTTTCTCGCTTCCTTGTTTGTTAGTACAAAATTTATTTACTTTGGAGGGAAGAAAATAGTATCTCCTTTCTTATAATCACTTTTTAATCAAAACTTTCTGAAATACTTTCATTTATAATTAGCCAGGAGAAAAGGTGTGTATTGGGATCCTTAGTATAAAAGGATACTGCTCATTGCATCACTTGAGGTTCGCAAGTTTCAATAATTGCCGCCTTCTGTTTCTAGATACAGGATAACTTATGCCTATACATCTAAACCTTCCCAGAATACATCTCTCTCTAGCACCTTGATATTATAACTGATCTCTCATACAAGACACCTGTGGGTCCCTGGACCCAAAAACACTTGCAATCTTACAACAGCTTCAAGAACATGTAAGCATTTTGCAGTTTGGGAGAAGGATTATGTAAAATGGTTGTGAGAAATCCCAAGACTTTACACTAGGAGATTACATCCATTCATTTTTTTAACGTTTCTGCAAAAATGGATTTTCAGATCAAGTGATGCCAAGAAACTCTTTGAAATCATGAAATTCAAAGAAAAAAGCAAACCTTGTGATGGTCCATCGGAGTGAAGTAACCTTCTTACTAGGACCAGTGCAACCTGGGACAACCTTGGTCACAAGGCCATTGCACATATGAAGATGGTTCTCAAAGATTGCATGTTTATATACCTCAAGACACTCACCATGACTAATGGAGTATCATGCAGCTGAATGAATCAAAGTATTGCAGAGCCTGTGCTACTCTTCCATGTAATCTTTCATGGCTTCAAGATTTTTACCTATCCACTCAAGATGGCCTTATTGAAATAGCCAAATCTCATGTTTGATGGTGGAAGGGGACTCTATTATCAATGAAGAGATCTAGAGGAAGGGCAATGCAAGAAAAATAATGCAAGTCAACACAACAAGAGCAAAAACAAGGAATCAATCTAATGTGACTTGTTCTGGATGCAGTGGGTAAAAATTATACACCAAGATGAATCCAAACGACCTTGCAATTATAACCTCTTAGTAATCAACCATAAGATTACATAGCCATGAGCTCATTCATGCATAATATCCAAAAAAAAAATGATTACACAGTTTTCCGTATGGATGTAGCTTGTGGACCAGGCATGAGCGGTCAGGTAAACTGGACTTCCTCATTGTCCCAATGGATTCGTTAGTGGTGATCATTGAGCTCTCGTTTATATGCATATCATATCTGCGATGATGGACTCACTAGATGCCACTCAGTACATCGTACATCATATTAGCATGGTTTTGGTATTTGCTATTCTAATCAGCATATATATAGCATGATTTTGGCCTTGCTAATTGTTATTTCTATTTTTATTGTTGTTCTTTTTAATAAAAATAAGGCGGCATTAGATACTGTCAGAAACATTTTTCCTTACCCATTAGACATCGGGTAAACATCAGAAGTCAGAAACCCATCAGAAAAGTACTATGCCTGAGCTTATCTTGAAGAGAAGGTGTGGCTACCAGGCGATTGAGTTCTTGGTGAAATGGCGAGGCAGCCCTCTCAACAAAGCCTATTGGGTAAGTGAAGGCAACCTGTCTCCAACCACCTACACCATCGTCGATGATTTCTGTGCATCCCACCCACCTGTCACCCTACTACCTTAGCTTGAAAAGGATGCCTGCTCTTCAAAGCCAAGGAGAATATAAGAACCGTTTTCTTACCGTTTTTCAAAAAAACGAAAAGGTTAAGGAGCCAATGTGTAAACTGGGATGGGGACCTCCTCAGAAACGTCCAAGAACGGCCATTAAAGAAAAATGAAAATGTTAAGGAGCTGATCCCAAAACTAGAATGGGAGACCTCCTGGGAAACGGCATGTATGCTCCAACTGCACTTCAGCTACATTCCCCCCCCCCCTTTCAATACTTCTATCCCAACCAAGTTGGTGCGTGAGTGGTTCGCCCTGACATGCTGAATGGTGCACAACTATGATGGGGACACTCATTAATCATTCGACAACCATTCTAGCAACCTTGCTCTCACACGCTCTCATGCCCCTTCTCAAGCTCCTCAAATGTCCCGTGCTCTCCAAGCAATCTCTAGCAATCTCAAACATCCTCTCGAAACATCCCTTCACAAGCAAATGTCCCCTTCTCTACTCAACTTCCCGTTCCCTTCGTGCTTGCCCAAGGCGCTTAACAAGGGAAGCTATGTGCCTTGTACAAATGCCTACAGGCTCCTATAAATACAATTCTATTTATCTTGCAAGTCTAAGTATCTTCTTTGAACTCTCTTTCAAGTGTTGAATAAACATCCACTGTGCGAGCTTATGTTTTCGCAACGTTGCATGTTCAACATTATGCATTCACGTCGGCTCATGTTGTGTGGAAACGCTTAAGTTCCGTGGCAAACGTCCAAGTGCTCACTACACGAGGCCTTGGAACGGTTCTATTTCACAGAAAAAGTTCAAGTCACTCCCCAAAGGCTTAGCGTGATACACTAAGTTGAGCATGGACCGACTTGTTTTGTTATCCTCTCTCTCTCTCTCTCTCTGTCTCTCTCTCTCTCTGTCTCTCTCTCTCTCTCTCTCTCTCTCTCTCTCTCTCTCTCTCTCTCTCTCTCTCTCTCTCTCTCTCTCTCTCTCTCTCATATATCACCTCATTCACTATCCCACCCTTACCGATTGGAGCTGATCACGCATATCTTGTCCTATCCATTCGCGGCTCACCATGCATATCCCACCCCGTCACCATACAGCCACGAGCCCATACCACCATTCACTTTAGACATGAGCTAGCACATATCTATAGCTCCCATGTTCGAGAGCGCATCTACTCCTTTGATCCTTCTACCTCCTTGGACACCCTCACCGCCCACTTCTCCTCGATCCTCCATACATCTGCTACTCTCAGCTTCCCATACACCACCCACAGCACTGCACATTCGACACGGCTGGGGCATACACCCAAGAATAGATGGTACGATGAGGAGTGTAGGCGACTATACCGACATCTTAGAGCACAGAGTATCTTGGGATCCATCACAGAGAGGGAGGCACAACGACAGATGCGAGCCCTCATACGCCGGAGTTGATCGACCTTCTCATGAGTAGGGATTGTGCCACCGCATGGAGGGCACTACGTGAGCCACGCCCACCTACACCCATAGCAGATCCTCCGACTTGGCACACCTACGCCCAGAGGTTATATGACGTCCCAAGACAGCCACCATTGCCGATTCCTTCCACACCGCGTCCTGTGATATCCACCCTCTTCACAGCAGGCATGGTACGAAAGGCCATCCATAGGCTACAGCATGGCCGTTCAGCAGACCACACGGGGCTACAGGGAGAGCACTTTATATACGCAGCAGATGTAGTTTCTGACTTGATCGCCCATCTCTTCAACCGTGCTTTGGTTGAGGGATTACCCGACTCATGGACTATGCATACCATTACGCCTATCCATAAGTCCGGCGATATGATGGACCCAAGGAACTACAGGACTATTATGATAGGCCATATCTTGGCCAAGATCTATGGGGCACTACTAGAGGAAGAGCTCAGTACACACGCTGAGGCAGCGGGGATCAGAGCAGCCGGCCAGGCAGGCTTCCGCCGCACTTTCTCCACCATTGACCACATCTTCATGCTTCGTTGCTTGATTGAGAGCGCGAAGGCGAGGAAGCAGAGACTATATTGTTGCTTTGTGGATTTCCGCAAAGCCTTCGACATGGTCCCTCGAGAGAGACTACTACGGAGGCTCCAAGAGTTACAGCTTCCATCAGACATGCTATGGGCCATCCACGCTTTGTATGCAAGAGTCACAGGCAGGATACGCTGCCCCGGCGGTCTATCAGACAGCCTTGTTAGCACCATTGGTGTGAAACAAGGTTGCCCTCTCTCACCCACTCTCTTCGGTCTCTACATCGACGAGATCACGGAGTATATACAGTGAGCAAGAGGGAGAGGAGGAGACCTCGGAGGTACGCAAGTACATATCCTATTATATGCTGATGACATTGTCCTTCTCTCAGAGTCACAGGAGGGGTTGCCGTCACATTTACAGGCGCTCGATACCTTTTGCATGGAGAGAGGACTCAAAGTGAACCTAGGCAAGACCAAGGTCATGATCTTCCATACCTCCAAGACAGTACGCCATCGCGCCTCTTTCACAGCAGCTGGAGGACAGATAGAGGTGGTGGACTCCTACGTCTACCTAGGTATCACCTTCTCGGGCAGCACAGGGGTATTCTCCATGGCACAGGCTGCGAGAGATAGATTGACGCGAGGTTATGCGGCACTTGCAGGATTGGAGAGACGCTGCTTTCAGACACATTTTCAGGAGCCCCGGACTAAGGGGTGGCTCTTTGACACTCTAGTGACACCCGCATTGATGTACGCAGCAGCAGTATGGGCACCAGGGATCACAAAGGCGATGTGGACGTAGATTGAGAGGCCCCAGATCACCATGATATCACGCTTGCTGCGCAGCAAACCCTCCGTTCCACATGACATTATACGAGCTGAGCTTGGCACACCACCGATGCTAGTGGAGGCCCTCTTCCAGTTGGTGACCTTTATTCTGAGAGTCAGAGAGCTCCCCACTAGCCGACTCACCAGGCTTGCATTTGAGAGCTCTAGACATTTGGCAGAGACAGGGCATGAGAGAGTATGGTATGCACAGACTTACCGATGGTTAGCAGACCATGGCATGAGCATTACGGATCTCCCCCCTTTTCAGTATGACCTCTCTTCCCCCCACATTACCCTCTCTCGTTCGGAGAGGAATAGGATCATCCGTCAGGAACTACTACAGATACACGTCAGGGAGACATGGATAGCACCACGGGAGCCTCTTCCCACAAAGAGGCAACACTACAGAGAGCACTTCCTGACTGCGACAGCGGATGGTTTCATTCAGAAACCACGATACATGGATACATATATGGCACCAACTGAGAGAGTGGCCATTGGGAAGCTCAGAGTATCATCACACCAGCTCGAGATTGAGATTGGGCGAGCCACACATACCCCCAGGGATGAGCGATTATGCAGGATATGTAGAGAGGAGGTGGAGGACGAGGAGCACTACACATGTAGATGCCAGGCATATGAGGACATCAGAGACCGCTACCCACAGCTCGTCAGGGGGCCTAGAGAGATTAGGGCTTTATTGGGGGCAGAGGACCAGCGCCCTCTAGGTCGTTTCCTAGTAGAGCTCCAGCACCGTCGCGCATCACTCCTCTAGCAGCAGATGGAGATACACCTGACCCCCCCCCCCCCCCTCAGACTTATATTACAGATTTTTTCAGACCCACATACACTCGAGGGCCAAGCTCGATGCGGGGTGTCACATTACACAGAGCAGAGGAGCTTAGACGACAGCGTCGACGACCGAGACCCCTTGTCCGGAGAGCTCGTCCACATCAGAGAGAGATTCAGGCGATTCACGCACGCCATGACATGGAGATACAGAGACGTCAGCAGTGCACCCCTATCGATTTGGACGCCCAGAGCATTTTGAGGATCGCCATGATGCCTTACCCACCGATGCATTATATCCTACACCCACTCCAGGCATTTAGGGGGTTGTGATACCATCGAGCCTCCCCTCCCTATGCATATCATATTTGTATCTCACCCATTGAGCATATAGAGTGCATACCCATAGCACCCCACACCCTTGATGCGAGCTACTATCCCTCCTTTTATACCCGTTTGCAGTACTCACACTTTATTTTCGTTTTGGATTACAGTGGATTGGATCACACTGATGTATATGTTTTGTCTCATAGGCCGATTTTGGCCTCTAATAGACGTTAAAAAGTCTCTCTCTCTCTCTCTCTCTCTCTCTCTCTCTCTCTCTCTCTCTCTCTCTCTCTCTCTCTCTCTCTCTCTCTCTCTCTCTCTCTCTCTCTCTCTCTCTCTCTCTCTCTCTCTCTCTCTCTCTCTCTCTCTCTCTCTCTCTCTCTCTCTCTCCCCCCCCCCCCCCCCCACCGATAGGCAACGACACAGAGAGTGCAATGCCGACCAGAGATACACAAGTATAGTAAAAAGTTACTACTATTCAATTAATGATAAAGATGTACAAGATAATGATATGTTCCAGATAGAACAAAAGAAATATACTCACAAATCATCACACCCCACAAAGAGTAAGTGAAGTGTAAGGGAAGTACGGCTATGAAGAGGCTTCGGCTAAATATAGACTCCAAAAGCAACCTCTCACAAGAGAGTATGAGAGCCTCCTAGTGTATGAGCCATAGTGAAAAAAAATCTCACGACTCTTTCATAATAAAAATCTTTTGAATCTCTCTCATGATTTAAATCTCAAGTGGTATTTTTTATTGAGATATTCAAGATTTTTTTAATTACAAAAACCTTTATTTGCTATTGTACTATTGTACTCGGATAAAGATTGATAAATTAATAAAATACCTTAAACTTAGAGAAAGAAATTTTCTTTTGTTCTTAATGATCTATAAATTACTTACATAGGTAGAGCCTTTTATAGATACATAGAAAGCGATACTGGTAAACCATAGATATGGGAGTAATTTCTTTTTAGTATTTTAACGATTTTCTATTTTGTTTTTCTTCTTTTTTCTTTTCAACAAAATCTTCATTTTGTTGTTGTAATCTTGCATTCAATGAAATCATTCAATTTACTTAAGTGTAAATATATAAATGCTCTTGTATTCTTGGGTCAAATAATGACACATATATTAGTTAGGAAGGTGGATTCTTTTCTAGATATATTTATAGATAGGTAGTAGACCATAGATAAGGAGACGAGTATATGGATAGAAAGAAAGAAAGATTGATAGATAGTTTATACATACATACATACATACATATATGATACATCCATCCATCCATCCATACATACATACATACATACATAGATGGATAGATAATGGATGGACAGATGTTCAGGTAGGTTGATACTAGGTAGGCTAGACTCTAGTAGTAGATGTATAAATAGCTTGAGAGGAAGACGATAGATTGGTAGATGGAAATATCAAGATCTATAATTAATTGATGCAAAGAGAGCTTATGAGTAAAGCTACCCTCTATGATTGATGTTTGTGTTAGCTATGGGCATAGACTTATATAGGAAGTGATTGCACCCAATTTTCTTAAAAAGCACCCTTGAAAAGCGAAAAAGAGAAAGCTATTTTCGAGATAATGAATTTTTTCTTCAGGTGCTTATGTGCCATTGTTGATAATGTGATGAGTTAAAAATAGGTATTAGCCTCAAAAGTTAGGCATTGGACTCTTTTATATGAGGCAACAAAATTTGGTACCTTTTAAACTTGTTCAAAACCAAATTCAAGTTACATTAAGTGGGCTGTTGACTTGTTGACCAGAAATTAGGGTTTGACTTCTAATGGTGATTTCGGGTGCGTTTGAGCAAGTAATCTATATGGTTGGATTGCTCACCTTCAGTATTTTCAAAATATGTGGATTGTTTCTTTAAGACCAAAATGTCAATTTTGACCATGTCTTACCATTTTTATGACCTAGACCTTTATTAGTTTTATGATACAAACTAATCAAAGAGATCATGAATATATACAATCATTGAGCAAACCTATTGTACGATGTATACAATTAGGATTTACAATGTCCATTTACTAATATTTCCTACATCTCTTTCTCATATTAAATCCCAAGGTGCATGTTGAAGAACTCTAAAGAGAAAGGAAAAGGATAATAAAGCAACAACAATAACTCTAAGAGCCATAGCAAAGGGAGATAAAAGAAGAATGACTTCATATGATATATAGAAAACAACTTAGTATATGTTTTAAGGATAAAGAGAAGAGAACAGAGTTAAAAAGACAAAAAGAGGGCAATAAGAAACAGAACGTAGCAAAATCTTCATAAGAGAAACAAAAGACTAACATTGCCTCCAATATTACCATCACATAGCTATAACGCTTGAGGAGATTCTTGTGCCAGTCAGCATTGATCATGATCTACATGGAACCAAGCAAAATCTCATTGAAGCACTTCCGTTAAGATTGTTTCTAATAACTCCCAATGAGTTTGTTTCTAATAACTCCCAATGAATTCTCCTACTTATCTGCAAACACTGATGAAGATGAAGACCTTGAGAAAAGAGTATGATGCATGACATTGCTATCACCTCACTGCATGATGCAAATCAAAATCTCCATCTTTCTCTTTCTCGACATTGGACAATGCCTCATAAGACCACCAAGTGGCCATGAGTGTCACATGGCACTCATGTGAGGGCCCATCCAAAGCAGTGACTTAAGGGAAATTTACTTCTCCCCACTCATGTGTATCTTACACGACAATTCCTTCCCCTCAAGTCCATTTTGTCCTCAAAGAAGATATTGGAAGGCATGTGAGAAAAAGATAGCAACGATTGGTCCCAACAAGCACTGACAGGACCAAAAAACAGCTATGATCAAACAATTTTCTTTTCACTGAAGTCAATCATACTTGAATAGCATCAAAATGGGCTCACAACAGATATGTTTCAGTAAAGAAACTTAGAAAAAGAAGGACCTTGCAGGCAACTTACCACATTAGGGCCCTTCAACTCAACAGGAAATGTTATTTGAACAGAGCATTGAGCTTCAATCATTTGCTTTCGAACCTCCTGTCTGAAATATATGTATAAATAGATAAAGAGAGAGAAAGAGAGAAAGGAGTTATTACCATGATAAAATAGGAATTCAACAATTACAGCTTAGTAAGCACCTCACAACTCCAGCAGGAAATGTGAAAGGTAACCCCTTTAGTTCATCTCGTTGATAGTACATGACAGGCTCTGTTGGTCTTGGAATCCCTCCCTGTTTGTGATCCATATAATTAGCAAAGCTAATGCATACCCTTGTTTTGTCAGAAACAAAAATAAGCTGGCATAATATCCAACAAAATACCAGATATAGCAATATGAGGGGCAATGCAGTTTCAGGATCCACATTTCCAACTATGGCAACAGTGAAAGTAGATGGATCTTTGAAGCAACTATCAAAATACTGACAAGCTTTTTTAGGATCTATCTTTTTCAGCTCTTTCACTGTCACTGGCTGTAACAATACATTTGACAGAGGAGAATAACAAAAAACTGTCTGAGAATACAGCAACACAACAGAAATCAAAAGAAAATACACAGACACATAGTTAATAATCAGCACAAAATGCACACAGCCATCCGAACAATAATATATTTACCTTAAAGTAATAGGAGTCCCCATAGTTCAGCTCCCGTACACGATTTGCAAATGCAGTGAAGGGGTCCCGTTCTTGTGCAAGGATTGCTTCTTTAGTCATTTGCATGACCAATTTTACTTCTTCACGACCAGGGACAACATTCGTTACAAAAAGCTGATAAACGAGCTGCAAGATGGAGCCCCTAAACAGTTACTAACAGTTTACTCAGACTAAATAATTGTCAATACACAGGCATGAAATAAGCGAACAAATGAACAAATATATATGTATGTATATGCATATAGACATATGTATGTACATAGACACACACATTTGTATAAACTGTTTATATAGACAGAACATAACCTGGAGAGCAGTTTCAAGGTCTGATGGAGAACAATCTCCAGAAAATGTACGCATATAGGCTCCCACCTTCATTCCAACCTCTGCTCGTTTTCCTGCTAGCATATCTAAAAGCATAGATGGTCTGTGCCCAAAGACACCTATTTCACCCGCAATTGTTGAACCCATTGAACAAGAGAGAAAGTCGCTCTCTGCAACTTCTGACAAACCCCCATAGGAGAAACCACTAAATAAGACCTGCAAGATGAGACATTCTGAAGTATTGGCTCCACTCACAATGCTTTAATTGCTAACTATCTCAAAAACTTGACATTAGACCCACCTGATCATCGAGAAAATCAGTACATTTATAGCATATGCGCATCCCATTACTCAGGAGCAGTTCTGTTGCACCAAACTCAGGAAAATCTGATTGTGATACAATGTGCCTGTACAAGGCAGCTATAGATGCTTGTTTAGTTCAATAAGTACAACATGTGCACAAATGAAAGCAGACATTGTCATATTTATAGGTGCAATGGAAACTTCACCCTGCAGTAGGCTTATTATCCACAATTTCTTCAGGTATTTGCTCTTCGTCCCATGGTGGTATGAGCTTAGCCTCCTCTAGGCTCTGAACTTTTGAAACAATTGCCTTGAGGTCTTCAGGTGTAACCCGTGCACGGGGTTCCACTGTCTTTATAACACAGCTGCAAGTTGTTCTATAGTTTTCAGCAACTTTAGATACTTCTGATGCAGTTATTTCTGTCAAAAAGGCAATATGTGGGGCTGACGAGAAAGTGACAAACTCAAAAAGAATTTTAAGATTTGGATCATCCAAACTTACGTGGCAACAGGGTCTTCTGGAGCTGTGCTTCATATTCAATACCCACAACTGGTTCCCCTCTTAAAAAGTGCTGGAGAGGCAGATACCAACAAGAAAAATAAAATAATAGAAACACCACCAATAAAACTTTTGAAGAAAGAAATAAATAGATTTATTAATAGTACATACTTGCAAGTATTCATCTCGTAAACTAGTAGACTGCATCTGATCCTTCTCAAGGTAGGCAGATTCTATATCAGCCATTAAGAAAGCACGAACCACAGCTATTTCACGATCAGAAAATCCATGAAGCCGTACTCTAGCAATCTGAAAATGAGATACACATTCCATATGTAGTTATCAACAACAACATGTAATATCAAGAATAAACATGCATGTATTTTGCATCACCAAAAATAAAATGTGCCAAAGATAATTATAACCACCTCTGTCAGAACAGATTCTAATGCTTGAAGAGTTCCCTTCTCCTTGCAGCTTGCTGAAAGAAGATAGGCTTTGACAGGATGAACTAAATTATCTCCCGCAGATGAGCATGAAAAAAAAGGGGGATCTTTTTGTCTTGATATCTTAAAGAACCTCTGATTCAAGGCATTATGGAACATTCCTTCAACTATAGAGAATCTATAATCCGCAATAGTCTTGAAGCTTGTAACTGGCAATTTGCAGCTCACAACAACTGCAGACTGCAATGGCCAAAACTTAGCACCTTCAAAAATCAAAAGCTAAAAAAGCAGATCATGTTTGTCCACAACAGTCTTTATTCCTTACCCCTCCTGCCTCAGCTTCCCCAAAACACGAAAACCGAGGCTCATCATGACTTGGAACAGGGTATACAGGAATAGTAGCAGGAACTTGTCCATTCAGGTCTGCATACTTGTCTTCAAAATGGCTCCGGATAAGATCAACCACACTCTGAAAGAAGGGGAGTTGGAAAGCTGAAAAACTTGGACAATTGCATGCATATACAGCAGGAAAATACTTGTCTTTGAAATGAACCCAGATAAGATCCACCACAATCTAAAACAAAGGGAGATTAAAAGCCGAAGAACTTGAACAATTGCATACATATATTCGTTAGCATGCAAACAATTGCCATGGTCTAAGAACTACATGGTTTGCTACAAGCACGACCAATTATCAAGACTGCATTGCTCCTTAACCAGCACTAAAGCCTGCTCTTTGTCTGAAGAATGACTAGCTACTACAACCAAAGATATATGGGAACACGGTAATCCCTGAACTCCCACCCATAATCAACAATGAAATTTGACCTAATCCTCACGTTGTTACCTTTGTATCTACAAAATCTCCCACAGCTACTACTGCCATGTGTTCTGGCCTATACCATCTACGATAAAAATCTTTCACGTACTTTGCAGAGACAGTCCTGATGACCTTCTCAAGACCAATCGGTTGTCTCTCTGCATACTGAAAAGGCAAAACATTAGCTATTGGGCTGCTAATAGTTGTATTT
>CM035419.1:34950320-35245320 GCA_020310875.1 Ceratopteris richardii | reverse complement strand
GAAAGTAAATGTTGTAGATAGATACAAATAAAATTTTTCCCTCACGCAATGCATATATTGCTGAGAATCAAATTTCTGACAAAACAAAAATAAAAATTCCAAGTTTCATAAATCATAAAATTTATCTTTTTTTTTTATGAACTCTTATATTCAGCTATATAAAATATAAGTTCAAACCTCTAAGTCTTCCCAACCTAATTTTGAATTTCTTCCACTACTTTCACTATCTTCTATTCCTTTTGAGCATTCAAAGAGTCCTCTTACACATCCACATGATGAACAATCACTTCAAGAAATTGGAGAATCTTCTAGAGTTCAAGAAGAATTGAGAGATGTATCCCCCGTTTTCAAGGAGGTATCTATAAGATCCTCCAGGATCCTCCCTGTTGGACAACTCAAGACACAAGCCATATTCACAAACAATAGGGCGGATACCAAACAACTTGTAGCCGTACAACCAATATGGGCTCACCCTCGAGCCTAGGAACATGCAGCAAAGCGGCCAGCCACCTTCAAGGGATTAGCATCCCATACCACCAGCCCCCCACCATTACAAGTGACAAGGCTCTGCTAAAGGGCCAAGAGTCCAAGTGCCTCACATGAGGAATCTCTCACAAATGAGCCCATGGGACCTATTTATAGACTTAAATGAGGTGGCGGCCAGTTCACGGTGGATTCATGTTTGGTTGGACACTTTTTAACTATAGGCACCCATTCAGACATCTTTGATTTTGGGGACATAACATTTCCCCTCTTATTTCTAATTGTTGTCCTTAGCAATTTCTTGGCTAAAACCAAGAGTCCAATCCTTGGACAACCTAACTGACTCTCAAGTCAAAACGGACTCATGATGATGCCTCCATTAATCAGGTACTCGAGATAAGAAGTCCCCCAAGACTTCCTCTCTCTCTGGTCCCCAATTGAGCTTGGTTAGATTGGAACATGTTGTATGATATCTTCCAGACTCAGATCTCCTCTGGAAGTATCACATAATATGATCAAGCAAAGTCGTGAGGCAAGGCAATTGTCATGGAACCAAGATACCTACCAAAGCTTCCAAATGAGCAACTCTCGTGGGACCAAGATACTTGCCCAATTCATCAACCTGTCAAGTTTCAACTATCATGAACCATGATGTCAACGATTCCTCAAGACAGATCTGACTTGTAAGATACAAGGGCAATCAATAATCAAATATGGATCACCATCGGGAAGATAACATCATGCACATGTCAGTTTGAATTGTCTCAAGATCTAAGGTTACCCTAAGGTACACCCTTGTGCCCCCAGCAAAACCATGAGGTGTGCACACATGGTGTAGATAATGTGGAGAACAATGCAGTGCAAGAAAAACAACATCGTGCCAAGTTGTCTTAGTCGTGCTCTCCTCCTCCCTCTATAACAATTCCTACCTCTGAAAGGGAGTCAGTGCTAAAGATTGAGAAGTCTCTGCTACAGACCGAGAATTCATGCCTCAAGTCTCGTGGCTGTCCAAAAGTTGGCCCATAATCGAATATCAACATCAATGGGCTATAAATCAGCCTATTGAATACTATCATGAGCATACAAGCGAGGAAAGTCACTCACCCAATTGGACCATAAACAAGAGGTATATGTCGGGTGAAACCATACTAACTCACTCCAAGACAGTCATGTCTACATAGCCTTATGGCTATACCATCTATGTTCTGCCGGCATCATAGGAAGCATGATCATCACACCACCAACATATTCTCCATGGTCTAGGGTCGATCCTTCAATCTAAATGATCTTTGGATAAGTATAAACGGTACTCCCAAAGAAAACCAAATGCAAGGAGTCATTAGAATACTAGAAACTCCCTTTTGAGAAGACATCACAACTCCCTTTCGGGAAGACATCACAACTCCCTTTTTGACATCACAACTCCCTTTTGGGCAAAACTAAGAGGTGTCCTAATGGGAACCAAGTGCCAAGAGTTGACAAATCACTAACAACTCTCCCTTTCGAGCACATCATGTAATGGACATATCACTTCCACAAGAAGGTGATCAAAGCCCACTACTTCTAATGATGGAACTATGACTAGGACCCTTGCCATACCTAGACTCGTCTCGAACAATCGCAATGGCATCCTAACCCATACAAGGTCAAAAAATATCTCAATAGAGTCTATAGTGGCGGTAGCTAGCCACTGTCAAGACTCTGAACAAGAGGCTAGAGGCAATACATGTGCAATGTGCTTAACCATCACAGGCATTGCACCACATTCATCCCGATGAATACCTCAAGACGAAGGTCTCCATCCTATCCACGTATCCCATGCTCAATCCATATTGGCATGGCAATACATGTATCTCTATAGATACCACATACAAAAAGGGTATCTCACACATATGTACCTTGTGCCTAGCCCATGCTAGCCTGATGTCATGTGCATCTCAATGGATACTTCATAAAAAAGGTCCCCCCATCACGAACTCATAGCAAATACATCATGTACCAATGAACAAATACCAGCCTACTAGGGCCAAGGTGAATCAAGTATCATGGGGCATAACTTTTGGCATATCCCCATCTTAGTACGTGCCTATCTTTCCCTGTCAGGGAAGCAATCCAATAATACTAGAATATCTTCCTCCCATCTTTCTCTCACTCTGACCAATCATAAAGGTACCCGAGACCCATGACTATCGAGTCACAAAACTATCTTGGACTAACTACCTGATCCCAAACATGGCAATCATATAGCCGTCCCCTCCGAGAGAATCACGCACATAATAGAGATCTCTATGGAACCAAAGAGAGCAAACCTCATAATTCCAAGGATAACAGTCACCCTCTCTAAGGTATTTTATAAGTTCATCTCAACATTTCTACCAACGTGGTCAAACCAACAGAAGAATAACTAACCCATTCCCATACCTCTCCAATAGCTAGAATCACCCAAACTCTAGTGTCCAATGCACATATATGTGTGGACTAAGGGATCTTTCAACAAAAACTTCACAGCTCTCTATAGAAAATAGATCATATGCCTCTCCAATATTTAAAAAAGGAATGATAAACCCCTATGTCCACCACATGTGGACTAGAACCATATTTTCTATCTTGGTGTCCTTCATCAAGAAAATGAAGGTATCAATAACCAAACATAGTCTATGATGGTCATGAAATAAACATGGTTCACCCTAAAGGTGTGCATCACCACGTGAATGATCAAGTCATCCCATAGCACCACTTTGCTCCCGCTACTCCTCCAGAATAATCAACATATGATCTTCTTCTGATAACTATCAGGATTCCACCTACTAGTGATTATCCACTTGCCCCTCTGGTAGAGTGCATCCACATCATGCCAAAACAAGAACCAAAGCATGGTCGCACAAGTGAAAAAAAATGCAAAAGAAGAATGAAGTAAAATCCATGAATGTTATGGCAATCAAACAAAAATGATATGCAAACGATGCATTGAATATTGTCATGCCATGCGGATGCATCTTTCCCTAGTGAACTATTGAGAAATAAATTCCTCAACCTCTTGACAAGTACCACTACATGGCTCCTCAAGATCATAGCCCTTGTCACAAGTTAAATGTCATCGGTGGCTCAACCCAAGAAATGACTCCATCATCACATGGTAGATCCCATCGATGATCATGGAGGAAGATCCTCTTTCACATGGCGATCTCCATAGGTGATACAGAGGCACCCAATATCCTCTCTCATGGCAAGCATCCCCTGACACCTTCCACAAAGTATATACAACAGAAACATATGCAAAGGTGCCACTCTAGGTGTTCTCATGGAAAATACGGCCTATCACCCACCCTATGGAAATCTTCTCAAAATGTAATGCCTATGGATGTGGAGGCTAGTAGTCATACCACCTCAATAGTCATTCACCAATCCCTCCTCTCGTATCCCTGAACACTTACAATGACCTACAAGAGAGAAACCCGGCCTGTCACACAAAAGTATGCAAATTGATCTTGTCTGGAAGGACTCGTCTTTGTACCTAAGATCGGTTCTCATCCACATGAGACCATATAGGTCAATTGCCTTGGATCTCAAAAGAGATCCCCAAAGAATACTCCCCCTATCGATAAGATAACAATCACTCATGTGAGCCCTGGCCACACCATGTGGCATGAGGTAGACGATTGCATCCCTCTATCCCATAGTAAGCCTATCATCGTGGAAAGAAGCTCATATATATACATCAATTAATGACCATGATCCTCTATCTAGTATCAACCACTAGCCGTCAAATGGAAATCCCTTCCACGAAGGCTCCAAACTTTGCAAGGCATGACCCTCGACATAGGTCTCCTGGACTTCTAGCTACAATCATACCTTGGTAGGCAAAATCATGCCCAAGGATTTCCTCGGATTAAGATGAATGAGCGCTATACCGAGATGGAGGGGAGAAGCCCATTCGTATGTTCCTAAATTAAGATCCTCGCACCTCCACTATTCTCCACCTACATCCTTAATTAATTTAAAAAGTATCCAAAACTTTCTTATTTTACATATCACCAAATTAATACCAGCCATATGGAATGTATGGAGGTAAATGCATGAGCCCAATTTGATGAGGTGGGTCTACCATACCATGTAACAGACCCCAAATGAAAGTTTCCTTGCTACCTAAGTAATTGCCTTGCAGCCCAATTAATTGCCTTGCGGCTCAAATTTGCCTTGCGATAACCTATAGCCTACCATCAAAGATTTGGTCCTTTTACCATTCTAAGCCAATATTAACCAAATCACCTTCAAGCATCAGCTAGAGAGTACCATGAGAATCCATCCAATTTTCCTTGTATCCATGTTGTAACCATATCGTACTTCGCCATTTTCTTGTTTGGGAAAAGGGGTGAGGGGGGAAGTCCTAGTCCTTCACCACCTATCAAGATCAAAGTTCATGAAGAATTTGAAGTCGAACATGCCCTAGATTTGAGAATCTCTCAAGGAATATTAAAATACCTTGTTCATTGGAAAGGATATGACATCAAGGATCGTACCTCACAGCTTGCAAAATCTTCAAAGCACCGATCAAGGTTCATGAATTTCACAAGTGCCCAATGAAGCCCAAACCAAAGAATATAATCTCTCTTCAAGGAACCCATCCTCTCCTCGATGTGAACATACTCTTACTTGAAGAACCTTGAATAACCATGCAAACGATCTCTTGCCACAAGTAACATTATGGAAGCTTCTAGAACATATGCTCTTCATCAACGATGATATCATCATAAAAAAACTTGAGAGCACTAATCAAGGTTCATGTTGCATCATATCCTCCCATCCATGTGAACATACTCTTACTTGAGGAACTTTGGATAACCATGCAAGATCTATTGCCATATGTAATATCATGGAAGCTTCTAGAACATATGCTCTTCATCATCAATGATATCATCATGGAATGTTCTAGAGGATGCTGGGATCTTAATCTCCCTCCAATACCTATGTAAGGAGGGGTTAGCCATAGAGATTCTAAGTCTTGCGATTGGCAATCTTGGGAGCTCAAAGAGTCTTAGTATCCAAGTACCTTGTAAGTTCCAGCTCTTACAATTGCCTAGTTTCTTATTCTAGTCATATCTAGTCTAGCTCCTAGCCATCTTGTCTTGTTATATTGAAATCTTGTAATTTGTCTTGTTATATTGAAATCTTGTAGTATGAGATACTACCTAGTCATGTCATGTATCTTGTTCATCTCCATCAAGGGAGAGAAGTGGGGTATTTCTTATTAATTTCCCTTAAAGTACGATGCCTCAAAATTATTTTGAGGACATTCTTTAGCAAACTAGCCTACATATAAGAGTTCAACTTTTATGTGTTGTAACCCACTTTGTTTGATACTTAGTTGGAGAAACGTTACCTCAAAGTACTAATTAAATTTACTTTAGAGTTTGTGGCAACTATTTCTTCTATTATTGGAGTATTCAATAGCTTAAGGTTCTAGAATTCAATGAATTCTGGCTACTAGCAATGTATGAACTCAAGAGCTACCCATTTGACCTATTTATATGATGTAAATCAATGCTCCAAACACAAATTAAGAACTCCTTGAAAAGCTTTGAACAAATCTTCTTCCTTTATTACTTTTGGTGAGTAGAATCTCTTTTTTTGATTGCCACCACTTCTACGCATGTCCGATTCGTTACTTTTTAAAGCCCACAATCAATATGGAGACAAAGTAAAGAGAGAGAGAGAGAGAGAGAGAGACAATAGAGAGGCAAGATAGACACAAGATATGGGAAAGGAGCTTGAATGCTTCAATTATAGACTCAATATATTACAAAGTATACTTACAAATATGCTCAAAGAGTCCAAGAGTGTGTATGCTCATGAAGCTAGTGTACACGTGTTGATTGTATGCTAGAATAGCAGTGTTTAAATAGGTTGATGATTCCTTGAAAACCAACTACGAAAAACTCATAAAAAACATTGAAAAAGCCTTCTTCACAAATTCTAAAATAAAAAGTGGAAGCTTACTTTTTCGTATTTTGATGAATTTTTAATTATGTATTTGATTTAATGGTGTGGTCAAATCATCTTGATGATGAAAAGTGGCACTTTGAATTTGACTTTTGATGACCTATTCTCACGTTTCGACCAAAAAGCAAGTTTTAACTCTTGACCCTTCAAATGATGTCCAAGGTGTTATATATGTTGGATAGCTCTTTAAGAGTACTTTTAAAATCTGCAATAAACAAATCTGCACGTTTGATCATTTTAACCTTTGTTGACCAATCTTTGACCACTTGTTCACTTGTACACTGTCTGAATTTTTTGTATCCTCCCTTGTGGAAGGTTGATTTTCTAACAATGCCCTCCTAACCTGACATAAAGGGCATATGCCATGAAGGTATTTGGCTAGCTACCTTTATTGTTTGATTAATTACCTATATACCAAGTGTCCACAGCACATACAAGGACATTGAACATGAAGAGCTATCTCCAAACACACATCACAAAGAGAACTCACACATCCCCCACTCTTCTCAACCAAGGACTACTTGGAAGTTGGAAGGATAAAGACAACTATAGGATGCTAAGTAATGAAGATAGAATGCAGACTTGAACATATTTCCTCAACTCTCAAGGTTGGCCAAGCCTATCAAGTTGAAGTTATATGCTCTCATCTACACATATCACACACACAAGATGATTGGTTTAACATGCAAAATATAGAGGTGGTTTCTTCAACCACTCCACCAACTTCACCTTGAGAAGATTCATATGCAACTTTGGCTTGTTCCTCTTTCTTGTAACAAAATTCTGCCTTATAAGTCTTTCCACCACATATTTCACAAGGATTAATTGAATAACACTTTAATTCTTTGCAATTTGATCTACCGCAATGTTTACACTTGAATTTCATTGCCTTTGCTTCAAATGACATATATTTTCCATCTAGTGAATTTAGTCTTTTCTCCTCCTTTTGTAGAGTTGTTATTCCTCTGTCAAGATTTGGACTTCTCTTGTTTTGAAGAATAGTAACAATCATATTGTAAGAAGAAGGTAGGCTTTTAAGAAGAATTGCAATTTCCTTTGAAATAGGATTGTTCATCCTTGCTAGTTGTGCTAGATAGCTCTTGAACTTGTTTATGTGTTTTGCCATTAATGTTGAGTTATCCATTTCCAATCGAAAAGAGGAAATAAGAAGTGAAACACAAGACTACTGAGTCGTTGTTCCAAATATTCCCTCCAACTTTATCCGTACTTCCCCTACACTCGACAACTGCAAGGTGGTGAATATATTCATTGCTTAAACTCACACATATAGTGGATAAATCTTTTCTATTTCTTGATATAGTTGTTGCATCTAGTTCTTAAACAACATTTGATGTTGTAGCCTCGCCTGAAGGTGAAGGACCTATTGCCCTTCCCTCTTAGGTACCCCATGCTCCATCGTTTGATGATGATTATGAAGAAACACTTTGAGCTTGTTGGGCGTGTGCACTACGAAGTTCTTGTGAAGTTGTGTACCAACTAATTCCTCGTTCTAACCTCTTCACTTCTACTTCAACTTCACCCCGTAGATCAATAATCATAAAATAATAATGGAGGCGAGTTTTTCGTGCGTGGAAGTTGCTTCCATTGAAGCAATCATCTGCTACCATGGAGGTGGATGACATTACTCTACTATGTGATAACTTAAGATAATTAATGCTCAAATTACACTCTTACACACTCTCATAAACCTACTTTAAGGCCCACAATCAATATAAAGACAGAAGTAAAGAGAGAGAGAAAGAGACACGGTAGAGAGACAAGAGAGACACAAAATATGGCAAAGGAGCTTGAATGCTCCAATTATAAACTCAATAAATTACAAAGTGTACTTACAAATCAGCTCCACGGGTTCCAAGAGTCTGCACATGTTTGACCATATTTTACCCCTCTTGTCTTTGTCCGCATGTTAATTTGTACTTCAGAATTTTCTGTACCCTCCCTTGTGGAAGGTTGATTTTCTAACATGATTTCAATATGAAGTTCTCTCAAACAATTAAGAAATCAAAAAATGCCATTTGAGATGGTTTTGATCCCACTCATTGTCCCACAATTCAACACAAAGAAAAAAGAAAAAATCGGATGCAAAGCTTATAGAAGTACAAACAAAATGGAGATAAAACTTAAAATAAATCAAAGACAAAGAAGTAGAAAATTGTAAAGCTTTCCCAAGGTTTTGACTTTTTTCTAAAAACAAAAATATAGTAGAAAACAATATAAACAAAAATCAAAATATCATAGTGACCTTGGTGTGGGGAGAGACATCATAAATGTAAGCAAAGAGTTATTAAACTGAATAAATGATTCAATATAAAGAGATAAAGGTAAGCATTTAAAGAGCTTAATTATAAAAGGGATGGAAAAAAAGTGAACATAAGTAAAAAGACTCCTAGTCTAGCGAATGGAAGTCTAAAAGCACAATGTTTTCAGGAAAAAAATCTACTCTAAGGCATGGAAAATTAAATCGAGACCCTGATTTCATAAAATATTATACGTTTAAACGTGTAAGATTGAAGTGCCAACAAATTTCAAGAGCCTTTTCTTTTCCCATTCCTAAATTTTCCTCTTCTTATCTTTTTTTCAAAGTAATAAAGTCAATCAAATGCAAAACTAATAACGAACGACAACCTTCCATGAGGCAAGTGCTTGCTTGAAATTAGAGCTGAAAGACTAGAATATTAATAGAAATAAAGGAAAAGTTTAGAAGACAGTATTTTGAAGAGAGAACCGAAACAAAGTGTGCAATCTTAGATCATATGACAATCGTACAAATGAGAAACAGATTTTAAACTCTACCATGTACAGCTTGGACAAGGTGCTATACCATGCCTATTTACATGATGCGTGATCAACAAAAGTTGTGGGCTCCAATACATTATCTCTATAATTAAAGACTAGTAATCAAATCATGGGGGTAGGCCTAATAAGTCCATACCTTCAAGCAATCCCATGTAGAAGTCTGACATAGAAAGTACTTTTGAAACATTATAATCCAAAACCGTGGAGAATTTTATATTTGAGAGTCTAAGAATCATAAGTCTGTGAGCCCGTTGAAATATTAAAAAAGAATGACAAAAACAAGTTTAGGAAATTCAATCCTACCCATATTTGGTGACAAAATACTCTCCTTCTGTTTCAAAATTCAATATGTGTGTCAAAGCTGTCTTGTTTCAGCGTGATGATCTAGAATTCACCAATGCTGGAATTAAAATTCTACAACAAATTAAATGGTTGGTCATGTCAACAAACATACGCAACCTAAATGAAAACAATAATAGTTTTCCCAAGTGCCAACATGCAAGCTTCCAAAAAGAAGAACGCACACTTTATTCCAAATGCAATATTTACATATTTAATGCAGTATTGAGCAGACGCCCAAGATAACAAAATCCACATGAGAAGCCCATCAGAAAAACTGATTCTCTTTCCATTTCTGTGCCTATCACATGTGGGATGATCATTCATAAATGCGAGATTCTCTTGACTTAAAATTGTACCCGACTTTAACACCAAGTGCAAGTGCTGCACGATGGTGTGGTTTTGCATTCGACCGCACGTAATAGTGAATTCCATTCCTGAGAACTCCATACTCTGCACCATAGGGTTGGTCGGAAAGGGGATCCTGGAGCTGTAAATGAAGTAACTTGAGAGACTTGAAACCCCCAGACGGTTGAGGTGGTAAAAGTTCCATTATGTGTCAATCTGTCAACGCAAGTAGGCCTCTGGCAGGACTAATACGCGACGTCAATAATGGCGTAAAGCGAAAATGATTATTCAACCCTAAAACGGGATGTGAGTGCCCGATAACCAAGGCTGTTCCTTTAAAACTCGAACGTCCGATTTTACCCAAGCTTCCGTCTAGGCAAAGCTCTGGAATGCTGCATGTGTATAAAGAAACCGATGTAGAAAAAATGCAGACTTTTTGAAGGTCAGAAGAAAACACGACCACTTCGACACCTGCAGGAAATCCAGTCATCCAGAGAAGGACCTCAGGTCGTTTGAAAATTCCGCAGTAAACCCTCACTATATACACACACAGTATCCAAAGAGAGTTGTAGTTATTTAAGAATCTTCGGTTAAAAAGAAAATAAATGAAGCCTGTCCTTCTTTTTAATCTTTTCTCGAGTTCGGAATGGCCTACTCTCTTTTTTATGTTGAATAATTCAAAAGAACAATTGCTTTGTGGGATATGAGTGCCCCATGGTACTATGTCCATTCATTTGTACAGTTGCACTTTCAAAGTTAAAGCTCCGAAGATTAGGTTTCGGTTGAATTTCTATTAATAAAAAAAAAAAAACAAGTGTAAACAAGCATGATGTGGCACCAACCTTCAAAAGCAATGGATCTTTGGTTCAAAATCCACCTCATTTACAAGTTATTTTTACTCTTGATGTGACTTTTAAGTCACTGATATGCCTTTGTCTTTTTGGATATGTGGGTCCTATAGGTTCTATGCCCATGTTCATATAAAGCTCAAGCTCCACTTTATCCAAATCACAAATGATAGTAGATGGAGATGGCTCTAGAGTACAAAATATGTTGGGATCTTTTCAATTGCCTATACCTTGATCTCTGTATCAAATGAATGCTTTTTCTTTGTGGGATTTGGAGGATCCCATAGGTAGTATGGCCATGTTGCTTGGCCTCCATGCATCCACAACACAAATGATGGTAGGTTAAGATCCTCAAAGTTGGGAATCTGAGTACTTATATGTGTTATAAAAACTTACATTTGAAGATGAACAAGGGAATCATTGAAAAAGACAATATTGATCTAGACATGCTTATTTTCACATCGTTTCGTCATGTTCTTCCGTATTAAATTTATTCAAAGCAAGTTACTTTGGAAGTAGACAATAGATAATCAAAAGTATTGATTTCTATTAATGAACAGTAGATAATCGAAAGTTATTGATTTCTATTAACGAAGGGATCTCTTCAAGGTTCCCTTTAATTCAATGGAATTTAGAAATGAGATCCTCTTGTCCCATAAATTTGTTATATTTTATAGAATTATTGGTTTTTATATATTCGATTTGCCATATAATAATGACATGACGTGTTACATGTGTAAACATGTGTTATTGGTCCTATCGTGCTTGGTCGACAGAGAAATGCAATGTGGTTTGTGTTTGAATTAGTAGGTCAAGGATCAATGAAGGTGAGGATATTGCATAGTCATTGAAGTTTATATCTATTTTGAAATCTTTTTAAGGATTAAGTATTCGTTCTTGAATTTATGGCTATGTATTTTTAAAATAGAGATGCATGCATGTTCTTGATCTAAAGTCAGACATATGATTTTTTTTTAATTAATTTTTGCAAATATTTATGGATTGTAAACTGCCTTTCTTATGAACCTCTAACTAATAAAAATCACCTTCAAATACATGCAAATCTATACTTGTTCAAAGAAGTATGTAGGGAAGATTTTACCCAATACTGTGCATTTTCTATATCATGTGTGTTTATGTATGATTGATATTTTTGTATGCCCTTTGTTTTCATCTTCATCTGTGTGTTTTTCATGCACTATTTCTCACATATGCACGTGAATGTAGTCCTACCCCACATATGGAGTTCTATGATGAAAGCCTTCTTCGCTAATTCTATGATAAAAAGTGGAATGAATTTTTAATTATTTATTTGATTTAGAAGTGGTCTTTGGTCAAATCATCTTGATGATGACAAGTGGCACTTTGAATTTGACTTTTGATGACCTATTTTCACTTTTTGACCAAAAATTTTAACTTTTGACCCTTCAAATCATGTCCACGGAGTTATATATGTTGGATAGCTCTTGAATAGTACTTTTCAAAAATTTGTACATGTTTGACTATTTTAACCTTTGTTGACCAATCTTTGACCACTTGTTGACTTGTACATTGTCTGAATTTTTTGTATCCTCCGTTGTAGAAGGTTGATTTTCTAACAAAATCCTCCTAACTTGACATAAGGTGCATATGTCATGTAGGTATTTTGTTAGCTAGCTTCATTGTTTGATTAATTACTTATATACCAAGTGTCCATAGCACTCAGTGTCCATAGCACACACAAGGACATTGAACATGAAGAGTTGTTTCCCAACACACATCACAAAGCGAACTCACGCATCCCCCACTCTTCTCAACCAAGGACTACTAGGAAGGATAAAGACAACTATAGGATGCTAAGTAATGAAGATAGAATGTATACTTAAACATATTTCCTCAACTCTCAAGGTTGGCCAAGCCTATCAAGTTGAAGTTGTATGCCCTCATCTACACATATCACACACACAAGATGATTGGTTTAACATGAAAAATGTATAGAGGTGGTTTCTTCAACCACTTCACCAACTTCATCTTGAGAAGATTCATATGCAACTTTGGCTTGTTGTAGCAAAATTCTGCCTTATAAATCTTTCCACCACATATTTCACAAGGATTAATTGAATAGCACTTTGATTCCTTGCAATTTGATCTACCGCAATGTTTACACCTTGAATTTCATTGCCTTTGCTTCAAATGAGATATATTTTCCATCTAGTGACCAAGGCCTATTCTTCCTTTAAAAACTCGAACGTCCGATTTTACCCAAGCTTCCATCTAGGCAATGCTCTGGAATGTTGTATGTGTATTCAAAAACCGATGTAGAAAAAATGCATACTTTTGAAGGTCAAAAGAAAACACTACCACTTCTACACCTGCAGGAAATCCAATCATCTAGAGAAGGACCTCAAGTCATTTGAAAATTCGGCAGTAAACCCTCACTATATACACACACAATATCCAAAGAGAGTTGTAGTTATTTAAGAATCGTCCACTACAAGGAATACGCCGCATAGCGACGATTAACGCGACACAATTTCATCGCCATAAAATTGCAAAAAGTATGGCAAGAAGCATCGAGCACGGATCGTCAATTAAACGACGAGCAATATGCCGTTTTTATCGGCGTGTGGCATGACGGGACGTGTGATGCTCACATTGAGCTTTGCTAAAGCAATGATTTAAAAAAGCATTGCATAAGCGATGCTAATTTGCATCGCATAAGCAATGGTGATTAACATCACTTATGCGACACCAATTCTAGTGGCTTTTACGATGCCTTACCATCGCTTAAAATGTTGGAGGCTCTTCGATCGGCATCTTCATGCATCTGATCGAAGAGCTCACCAATGTTCGCAATTGCACAGTGCTTACGAGTTGTTTTGTCTAATCTCTATCTTATTGTCTCTCTCTATCTCTATTTCTCTCTTTCTACCTCTTTCTCTCTTTGAATTATCTCTCTCTCTCTCTCTCTCTCTCTTTATTGCAGGTTATTCAAGAAGCTAATGAAGCAAAAAATATGGCTAACTATTGTAAGTACAATTTCCATTCTTTATATATCATTTGAATTGTGTTAATTTCATTAGTTCGCATACTCACACTTATTAATATGCACATATACACTTGTACATGATGAAGATGCACGTTCATACATATACACATATACACATGCACATACACACACATATATACACACACATATATACACACACACATACATGTGCACATACACTTACACATACACACACATACACATGTATATGCACAAACATTTCTACAACCACATAAAAAGACTTGCATGCATGCATTATTGCATATATACATACACATACACATATTAACATATACTTAAATACATGTATATGCACATCCACATGCATGCACATTCACATGCTTGCACATGGATCCAAATGGAAATGCATCCACACGCACATGCATGTTTCATACATATACACATGCATATACATACACTTGTATATGTTTATACACATACACATACATATGCACATATGTATATATACACACACATACACATATATGCACATATATATGCACATACGTACACACACATACACACACACATGCACATACATATACACATATACATGCACATACACATATACACATACACATACACATATACATGCACATACATATACACACACATACACATGCACATGCACATACACATATACACACATATACACTTACACATGCACATACATACATATACACACACATACATATGCACATGCACATACACATACATACACATATACACTTACACATGCACATGCATATACACATATACATATGTACATACATTCATATACATACACATACACACACATATTACACATATATACATGCACATACATACATACATACACATGCACATGCACATACACATACATATGCATATACACTTACACATGCACATGCATATACACATATACATATGCACATACATACATGTGCATATATACATAGATACATACATATACATGCATATAGACATACTTACACATATAGATATACACCTACATGTTCCTATATACATTTTATATACACACAAGCACACATAAATATGAATGAATTATATAATTAAAGTAATAAAACACATGCTTAATATAAACAATATAAAAATCAATAGAACAAAACTTTTCATTACTTAATACCATACACATAATTCAAAACATAACTGAAATGAACAATATATAGATTATATATATATATATATATATATATATATATATATATATATATATATATATATATATATAGCAATGTAAATACATACTTAGCAATGTAAATACATATCCAATGTCATAATCAAGAATCCTAATCATCATCATCATGATCATCATCATCATCAACATCATGATCATCCGCATGATCTGATGTATCTGTGTGAGCACCCTGTGACGATCGAAATCATACCTCTTGTGTTTTCTCTCCACCTCATCCATATCTGCCTCTCCATAATACTCCTATATTCCATATAACACACATAAATAAGTAAAACAATTAAAACATGCATAAAAATAAATTAATCATATAAAATTTAATAATACTCACAAATGCATCCGGATGATCTCGCATATACTCACTCAAATGCCGATATCCAAAATTTGTAGCATACTCGATCTCATGTTTCGTAGGATATCGGCCATAATCCTTTCGCTGCATTGAAACAAATAAAAAATATTATTTTCTTGCATTTTAACTAAAATTAAAAATATACTCACAATAACACATATACTTACAAATGTAGCTACAAAACCATGATGGCCCATTTGGCCTAGGTGCAATGTGTGGCCCAACTCAACTCTCTTCTTTGCAGCAGCCTGTTTATTTAAAGAAAAAAGAAATACTTAAATTAAATATAAAAAATTAATAAAATATATGAAAATTATAAATATAAACTATTAATTTGTATACCTTCCGTTGAGGAAATGCTCCTAATCATGCAAGGACTATATACTGTAAGTATATCAAACTTTTAATTTTAAATATATTTGATAGATACATAACTGATATATTTTTTTATTTCTTGTTATAATCAGATTCTGATCAATTAGAGGGCACTCCACCACCTCCTACCCATGCAACGACTTCACATGTGTCCTCCGATAGGAATTATGATGAATTTTACTATCAAGAGCATATTATATGTTGGTGTAACTTTTGCTATGGCACGTATCAATGACCACGATTCGAATGTATTGAACATGAGGTAGAGTATGGTACTTTTGAGCGTGCACCACCACCTCGTCAATGTGATAATGCTTGGGTATGTATTTTTTCTGTAAATTAATGTCATTGTTTTATTTAAAAACCATTAACAAAATCAAATTACTGTTGATATACAAGAATACTTGCTTGATGATGATGATGATGATAATAATTCTCATAATGTTAATATACCTCGTACACATCATGGACTTGTTGTTCATCCATTACAAGTAGAGGTCTCTAGAAATCCTCTACCTCTTGGTTTATAGATAGAAACGGTTGGACATTATCCATTGCCAACTCGTGATCGTTCTCTAGTACAAACATATGATAGAAGAAGATATGGAGGTTGGAATAGAGGACCACTCCCTTTAGATGGAGAGGTTTTCAACTTTTGGGGTAATCGCAATATGATTGCTCCATCCACTATGACTAATGTTGGTCGTGGTTTCTTTATTGCAGAGGATTTGTATGTGCCTCCAAACTTTGAAGTCACTCTTATGTCATTCTGTGGTCCAATATATGGATGGGGAGATTGGCGTCAACTTGCACATTATGTTCAAAGCATGAGTACTTATGGAATATGCTTGAATGTAGCATCCCTTACTAGTAGAAGGATTTCACATGCAGAAAATGAAAGATTATATATTGATGGAAGACCTTACACGCATGGAAATATAGCAAGTTTATTAAAAAGTAGTCGAGGGTTACATAATAGTTCAAGGACTAATTGCACATTTGAGGAGCGTGAAAATAGTCATGAATCACCATACATGAGTAGAGATGTATCAAGATACATAGTTGGCAATGCTATTACTACATTACATGCTGGTGATGAATTATGGATGGCGTAGACCTCCAAGGGCAGCTTTTAGCTAGAGAGAGAATGAAAATTTTCAATCCATATTTAATAACTTATATATTTAATTCTATGTTTAAATTTTACTTTTTATTCATTTATGGAATACTAATGATTTTTATTCATGTGTGTAGATTCCAATGTATGATGTTGATATTCCTCCACACCATTCACAATTGCTAGTAAAACCTCATTTATCAGAAGCTTCTATGAGGAGGCTACACAAAAGTGATCCTGTGGAATATGCAAGGTTGAAAGATCTATATTCAAAAGAAAATAAAGTACAAGATTTGTGCGACAATGATGAAGATTATGGCACGGAAGATTTTATTGAGGATTGGTATCAAAATGACAGTGAGAGCATTGATATTTCTAAAAATGAGAAATATCTTCGAGAGGAATGTCTAAAGCATGTATATGAAGGAAGTCGTTTGACACAACTAAGTGCAAGCTTACTTATTCTCAATCTTCAAAATTGTTTTGGATGGAGTAATGTATCTATTTTGGCACTATTAAGGTATAATTTTCAATTTTCTATCTATATATATACATGCATAAATATATACATATAAGTATATGCATATATAGACATGGACATAATTATACATGAATGCATACACACATATAAACATACACACACATATACACACATAAACATGTTAAGAGAGTAAGGTCAAACTTTACATACATGTATCGAATGAAGATGTTTTGTTCATCTAGCCTTTAGAATTTTCCACCCAACTTTAGAATCTTCCTGACACATTTGTTTCTCCTATTCTAGTCGACCTAATACCTATGCTGCTAACTCTTTTAAGAACTTTGCATACAAATATTAAGTATCAGTTAGCTATGGAGGTATTAGGTTGTTAGGAAAATGGGAGGATCAAATTTATCTCAAAGATTGTGAAGGATGGAAAAATAATTTTAAAGTATGGGTGGAAAGAAAGTGTCCATTCAATGCAGGTTTTTATTCTTTCTTTAGCTAAGGTAAGAACAAGAACTTGCATTGAATAGACACTTTCTGTCCGCCCATCATTTAAAACTATTGATGCATCTTTCAAAATCTTCAAGATAAATTTGGTCCTCCTATTTTCCAAATGACTTACTACCTGCATAGCTAACTGGTACTTTATATTTGTAAACAAATATGTAAGCCTTAGTTAGCAAGACAGGTAATAGATTGACTATAAAATGGGAGACAGCCAGACGATTCAGTGGTCTAGATATCTATATGAAAGTCTACAAACCACAATAAACAAAAATAAAATTAGAAATGAAATCAAATATACATAGCTACACATGCATACATACACATACATACATACACATATATATACACAAACATACATATACACAGGTTATGAGACTAAAGTCAAATTATACATACCTATATCAAATGAAGATATTTTGTCCATCTAACCTTTGGAATTGTCCGCCCAACCTTTAGAATCTTCTTGACACATCCGCTTCTCCTATTCTAGTCGACCTAATACCTGCTTTGCTAACTCTTTTATGAAGTTTGCATACAAATATTAAGTATGATTTAGCTATGGAGGTATTAAGTCATTTGAAAAATAGGAGAAGTAAATTTACCTTGAAGAATTTGAAGGATGGAAGAATAATTTTAAAGGATGGGCAGACACAAAGCGTTCACTCAGTGCAGGTTTTTTTTTTACCTTAGCTACGATAAGAATAAGAACTTGCATTGAATGAACACTTCATGTCCGCCCATACTTTAGAATTATTCATCCATTTTCCAAAATCGTCAAGAGAAATTTGCTTGTCTTATTTTCAAACAACCTAATACCTCCATAGTTAACTGATACTTAATCCTTGTAAACAAATATGTAAGTTTTAGCTAGCAAGGCAGGTAATAGATTGACTATAAAATGGGAGACAGCCAAACGGTTCAGTGGGCTAGATATGAAAGTCTGCAAACCACAATATACAAAAAAAAAAAACGAAATCAAATATACACAGCTACACATGCATACATACATACACATTCATACATACATATGCATACATACATACATAAACATATATACACACATACACATACAAATATGCATACACATGCATACGTATATCTACATACATATACACATATAAAACACATATACACACATACATACATATATACGTATGTGTGTATATGTGTTTTATATGCATACGTATATCTACATACATATACACATATAAAACACATATACACACATACATACATATATACATACACATACGTATATGCATGCACATGCATATACACATCCACATACACATACACATAAGCATACACATATATAAAATTATATGCATATATATATGTATATTTATTTATTTATTTTTATTAATATGTCTTTTTTTATGAAGTTACAGGTTATTATCTGAAAAGTTTTTACCAAGTCAGAATATTCTTCCTACCTCACATGATGAAATGAAGAATATAATCAACAATCTTGGTATAGATTATCAATGTACACATGCATGTTAACGATTTTATTTTATATAGAGGTGAATATGCACACACTTTGACATGTCCCAAATGTCAATCTCCTCAATATAAGGATGAAGAAGGTAAAATCCCAAAAAAGGTATTGAGACATTTTCCATTGGCTCCATGGATTAGACATATGTTTCAAAGCCCCAAATTATCAAAGCTTTTGACATGGGGACATGATCATAAAAGTATTGATGGAATAATCAAAATTCCTCATGATACTGT
Source organism: Ceratopteris richardii (assembly GCA_020310875.1). Taxonomy (NCBI): domain Eukaryota; kingdom Viridiplantae; phylum Streptophyta; class Polypodiopsida; order Polypodiales; family Pteridaceae; genus Ceratopteris; species Ceratopteris richardii. The sequence goes on along the minus strand of CM035419.1, from coordinate 35,225,690 downwards.
TGCTTTTCAGCATATTGATTCTACATGGCCTGAATTTGCACAAAATCCACAGAATCTAAAGTTAGAAGTTGCATTAGATGGGGTTAATCCATTCTCCATGAAATCCAGTAAATGGTCAACATGGCCATTGGTAGTCATAAACTACAATCTTCCGCCATATCTTAGCATTAAAAAGGAACATTTAATGCTTTCACTTTTAATCATAGGAAAAAGACAAGTTAAAGATATGAATATATATCTTGCTCCTCTCATTGACGATCTCCAAGAGTTATGGAGAGGTATTAATGTCATTGATGTATCGAAGCGCATCAATGAAAGATATATTACAATTCGTGGTATTGTGGCACTATTCATGATTTTCCAGGATATGGTGTTTGTTTAGGGATTGATGTAAATTTTTTATTCAATATGCATGCAAATAAATGTGAGTTAATCTAATTATATTTTTATCGTTTTCATGATGCACGAATATCTACTAAGGGTTATAAAGCTTGTCCATATTGTAGTGATTGATTGAGATCAATCTATAGTAAGAATCTCAACAAAAATATTTATGTTTGACATCAACGATTCTTGCCTGATGATCATCCATTAAGATATAAAAGAGAAGCGATACATTTTAATGGAAAGCTTGAAATAGGTCAGTGTCCAAAATCTATGACGCCTATGGATTGGTATAAAAAATGGACAGATGGATCTTTGATAGATTCGGAATCAGTGATATGTATAGGTGGATCACATCAAAAGAGATTGACAAAAACTCGATCCCACAAAAAAAACGTGAATGCAAAGAGCTACTATGTTTGATGGAGAAAGAGCTTCCTACTTCATTTTTTGATATTCAGGTTCATTTATTAGTACATCTTGTAGATGAAATAGAGATTGCAGGTGTTGTCAACACTCGATGGATGTTTTGGGTCAAGCGATTTATGGGAATATTAAAAGGTTATGTGTGACAAAGAGCAAAACCAGAAAGATCCATGGTAAAGGGTTGGATTTTTGAAGAGTGCATGTATTATGTTAGTGAGTACCTTGAAAGAGTTCATGAAGAAGCTCCACGTGCATGGACCAATGAGTTTTCTTCAAAAATAATAGATGAGGTATTATCAGGTAAGGGAGCTCCATTTTTATTTACATTTCAAGAAAAAAATGATGTTTCTATTTTTGTAACATATAATTGTGAATGCATGCAAGCATTCCTTAGCGAGTACGAAAAAGAACTTCAAAATCTTCGAAGTAAAAGACAAAGAAACAAAAGATGTAGATGTAATCTCAATAATAATGAGATTACAAATATATCTTCTTTCACGGATTGGCTATATAGTTGTTTGCAACGCGCCGATGCAAATAATAAAGAAATCTTATATGAGTAGAGAGAGTTAATGGTAGGTTGTGAATGAAAGGTAATTTTATTTTAAAAATATTTTGTTTTTTTATATATGTATGTTAGTTTCTATTTACTAATTTAATTTCTTTTGGAGGCTAGAATTTTCACTAATATGTGGGCTTTTGGACAACATATTAGAATCAAAGACATTGATTCTTTACATAAAACAAAGGATTCTAGTATTGTTGCTTCTTTCAAGCAACTATCACGTGCTAGCTCAAAAGACACGAACCTTATAGATGGCGAACTTGGTTACGTGGGAACTATTGTTGGTATCTACAAAATATCATTTTGTACATTCAAATAGGTAGAAAAAAGTTTATATTTTTATGATAGAGTTTATTATTTTTTTAAGCACTTAATAATGGGTTTTTGTTTTTATATATTTTGAAGGTTGACTGGTTTTGAGCAGAGTATAAAGGTAGTAATTCCACATTAAGAAAGGAATTATCTGGGTTTTGGGCAATTGATTCTTCCAAGGTAATGCAATCTACTAAAGAACCATATATTCTTCCTAAACATATTGAACAAGCCTTTTTTTTTATAAAAACCCAGATGTTCATCCTTGGTGGCAAGTCATTCATGTTCAACCTAGAGGTAGGTCATTGTTTGAATCGTTTATTATTAGAGAGATCGAAGAAAGTCCTCTTGATGATTCACCATCAGATACTCATACATCAACATCTGAAAGAGAAAATAGAATCATTATACATGATAATGATACTAATCTTTTTGATGAAGAGGATAATACTCTACATGTTGATTCTACAGATGATGAAGAGGAATTACCAGAAATCAATATTAATCCATCAATAGATGATGTGACTCATGAGAAGACAAATTTAACAATAGAAGAAATAAATGAAATCAATAAGGATAATGAAGATGAGACTATATTGAAGTCTTACCAAAATGATGGCAATAATGAAAACATATGAGCAGATAAGATAGTAAATTCTATTCTAGTTATCGATCAATAACTTGAAACTTTTGAATGGATATCAGATAATAGATTCTTCTTTATTCAACTAGAATATTGATGAATCCTACTAGAGAGATGAAATCATGTTCTTTTAAGTTAGAACATGAAGCTCGGGGGTATGCCTAATTATTTTATATATAGCTTTATCTTCTTTGAGCAAATTTTTCTCATGTATGAATGCATATGTATGTGTATTCATGTATATTATATGTATACATGTGTTAGTATGCATATATATGTGTTTCATGTATATGTATGTGTGTGCATGTGTGTGATATATGTATACATGTGTTAATATGCACACATGTATATATGCATATGCATTTGTGTAATCTATGCAAGCATTTATAATTGTGTATGCATGTATAAGTATACATGTGTACATGTAGGCATGTATATGTGATGTGTACATGTATATATGTATATGTGTCTATGTGTAAATGTGTACTATGCATGTATATATATTTATGTGTGCATATAGGCATGTATGTGTGATGTATAATGTATCTACTCCATTTTATATTTTATGTGTATCTACATGATGTGTATATATCTATATATATAATATGATCCTCCTTGATTCGAGTAGCTATATATAGAGGCATAAGGTTGGGAGGAGAGACATCTCTCTAGTAGGAGGTCGGAGGAATAGATGCAATGTGTACATATACTTCAATCATATGGCTAAAAGGTTGAATTAGGGTTTCTAAATTAGGGTTTGTAAAACCCTAATATCAAAATTAGTGTTTTCCAATTAGGATTTTTGAAATAGGATTTCTCAATTAGAATATTTATAATAGGGTTTTTGAATTAGGATATATATATTCTCAAAGGTACAATCAACGAAGGTATATTCTATCCTTAATCTTTAGATTTGGATATTAAATTCTATTCAGATGTAGATTGGACATGAGCTAAGGATGATAGAAGAAGTACTTCTGGTTACTTAGCATTTGTAGGCTCAAAACTAGTTTCATGGAGTTCCAAGAAGCAACCTACAATTGCTTTATCCTCAACTGAAGTAGAGTATAGAGGTTTGACCATAGCAACTCAAGAAGCAATATGGTTAAAAGCATTGTATACAGATTTGGGACTTGTAAGTTCCAAATCTCACATATTTGGAGATAATGTAAGTTCCATGCATCTAGCACCAAACCCTATTTTCCATGCAAGAACCAAACACCTAGGTTCAATACCACTTCATCAGAGAGAAGCTCATGGCAAAGGAGATTGACACTTCGTTTGTTCCTACTGAAAAACATGTAGCAGATATGATGAGAAAGGCACTTGATGGAATAAAGCTTTGTAGATTCAAATGTATGGTAGGTATTCAACCTATCAGAGAATGAAGACTCAAGCATACTTTAGCTTGAGGGGAGCTGTTGGAACATCAAGCTTATACTATGCTTGAGGTGGATTTGATCTACATCAAAAATTATTGCTTGGATTACAGCAAAAGAATTTCCGTTGGAGAGTTCGTTTGCCTATGCTCATTTATTGTATGTTTTTTTGAGATTTTTGATGGTTCATTTACAGTCATAAAAGCCTTGAGCTTTAAACATGTAAAAGTAGAAAAATGTTGTTGTGTTTTCTGGGCTCCTACTAATGATTTTAGAAGCCACACACGAAAGAGTCTTGGTGATTCTGATTGCAGTTGTGAGTAGTGGTTATCTCTCTTCATTTTCATTGAATGACTGGTGCTTCTGAGTTGAATCATCTCGTTTAGTCATTTGATCCTTCTGCATCCATTGTAGACAAGTGTTCCATGGATATGATGCTCGAGTAGTAGACTTCCATGTGGATGTTTTTCCCTTGGTGTAGGTAATTTTATGAGCATTGTCCTCACTTTCTCTCTTAGATTCATCTCTCATGGGAAAAAAAGGTACAAGAGCAAGTAACATGTTCGTATTTGCAGGCAATTCTAGCTTAGGATGTTCTTTGGGTATGCTCTCGCTTGATTCATCTTCTATTTCCTTTTCTAGGGTGTCTTCCTCAAGCTTGATAACTTCATGAAAACTTCATTCTTGATAATCCAATCTTGCCCTAGGACCAGATTTTCTATTAAGTCTTTGTCTTTACATACCAAAACTCTTTGCTCCATCAAAGAATTTACTAGGTGGAGGGATATTAGGGCTTCTCCAACACAATCTATGACTTGGCCTCCAATTCCTATCATGCGTGCTTTAGTTGGTCTTATGGTTGTTTGGAGATGCATAATTAACGTCATTTTTATGCAGCTTATGGCTGCTCCTGAGTCAATCAGGGCATCTATCAATCGGTACTCTGTGGTTCCAATCCCTAGGTTTAAATATAGTTGGGATATGCTAAGGTTCTTTTTGTCAGCTTTATGGACTTGGTAATTGGCTATGGGAATGTGTTCTTCTCCCTGTAGATATCGTTCATCCCTTTGCCTTATCCACTCCTTTCATTCCTTGATACGCTCTAAGGCTTCTTGGTGTGCTTCTTCTCTAATTCGCTCTTCTTCTTTTTTTCGATTTTGTGCTCCTATGAGTCGTGCTAACATCTGATCCATCAATGGCTCCATATATCGTTTTACTCGGCAACCACTTATATAGTTAGGAAGTATATCTCCATCTAATGTGGCTAGATTCACTGCTCCGCTAGTTGAGATCCTATTAATCAGAAAGGGTCCATATCCGCGTTTCTAAAGTTTCTTCGCATGTTGCTTCAATGTATACAACAGGACTAAATCTCCTTCTTTCGAGCCTTTATCTTTAATGTGTGCATCATAATACGCTTTCTGTCTCCTTTTAGCCGCATAAATTCCTGCAACTTCCTGTAGTCTTGTTTCATGTAACTTCTCAATCTGCTCGAGTTGCTTAGATAGCTCATGTCTTGTCCACTCATATTGTTGTGCTACTCGTAAAGTAGGTACCAAAAAATTGATTGGCAAGATTGTATTTTGTCCATACACTAGGTTAAAAGGAGTAGTCCCAATGGTTGTCTTGTAAGCCACATGAAAGGCCCAAATTGCATGATGCAATTGTTTGTCCCAATCTAACCTTCCACTATTGACTATCTTTGTCAACACCGTACACAACACTTTATTGGAACTTTCTGCTTGACCATTGGCTTGAGGGTGATAAGGGACTGATTTTTTATGAATCACTAGGAATTCACTCATCAAGGACTCTATTACTTCGTTAATGAAGTGCGTTCCTCGATCACTTACTATCTCTATACGTAGTTCAAAGCGAGTAAAGATGTGCTCAAAGAGAAACGTGGTTGTGGTATGGGCGTCAATTTTTCTAGTTTCTTTTGCTTCTACCCATTTAGTTAGATAATTTGTTGCCACTATTATGTACTTAGCGTGTGATCCTTTGGCTGGTGGGTTAATTGGTCCTATGAAACCAATACCCCATTTGGAAAAGGCTTTCTCACAAACCATGGGTCTTAGAGGCATGTCATCTCGTCTAATAGGGTACTTAGCTCTTTGGCATACCTCACAACTTCGTACGTAGGTGTCTGCATCCATGTCTAGAGTTGGCCACCACAGGCCCGCAAAGAGAATCATTTTTATCGTTCTTTCGACTGAGAAATGTCCTCTTGCGGCACCTTCATGTGCCAGCCATTTCTAATACAAGTAAGTACTCCCCTTCATGCACACATAGTCGTAGTTGATTGTCTTTTCCTCTTTTGAATAATTGCTTCCCCAATATAACATAGTCCTTAATCATTTCTTCTAGGGATCGCTTTCTAGCTAGACTTGTTCCTTCCTCATGCTCTCGTGTCTTTAAGAATTTCACCAATGTCCTACTCCAGCTTGGTGCTATTGTAGAGAAGGGTAATGATGTATGGTCTTTCGGGATAGTTCCTTGAAATTCTGTGCAACTACCAACATACTCATGAACATCCTTAGGCATAACAGACCAATAAACTCCTAATCGTTTTAATTCCCTTAGAGTTCCATGGGTTCCCTTGTGTATTCTCCATCTGTTTACGTGAGCTTGCTCAATCAAGGTCTTTTGTTTGTCTTCTTCTACACATCTTGACAGTACACCATTAGGTTCTTTATGGTACACACTTCCTGCTATGATGTGTAAGTTACACGATTGCAGAATTCCCTTCCTAATCTCCTTGTTAATTGGGTGTTGTTGTCCATGGGTGAGTGTTGAAATTAACTTTTCTGCCCACTTAGGACATGCTTCCAAATTGAACAGATAAGTGTCTGGTAAATCATCTGCTATTCTGTCAGGTGGTTCTCCATGTGTTAACCTAGATAGATGATCACCTCTTACATGGGTATTTCCTTTTTTTACTATCACTTCAAAATCAAACTCCATTAGTAACAGAAACCATCTTATTAGCCTTCCTGTGTTACAGGGCTTATTGACTAAGTACAATAAGGCCTGATGATCTATGAAGAACTTGAACTTGTTGGTGTTGATATATTTAGGTAGTAATGTGTGTGAACACTCTAGGACCGTCGAAGCACTTTTTTCCCTCTTTAGGAAGTTTTTTTCCCCCGGCTTGTATATATGCCTATTGCCCTAATGGGCTACTTATCTTTGTACATTATCTAGTAATACATTCAGTATTGTGTGTTGTGCTCCAAGCTTCTTCTTCTTCCTTGTGATGTTTGCGTGCTTTCATAGACGTCTAACTCCAACAATTGGTATCAGAGCAGATCCTCGCTTCATCTAGGGCGCCGTCGACACTCCTCCGTTTGCAGTCTCAAATTCACACAAAATTTGGTGAGCATACTCATAGCGTTTTAGAGATCAAAATTGCTTTGCTCTCTGGTGCTGAAATCGCGATCTGAGCTCGTTTCGGCCTCCGAACGCACTATTGTAGTGCTTGTGCAGGCTATTTCATCTTTTTGTGCCAAAGGTATATACCAGTTTCTTTTCGCTAGTATAAGCGTCTCGAAGTCTGGTACAGGTTTAGCAAAATTCATTTGGGTAGTTTTGTGCAACTTTTTGAGATACAATCAATTTTCTGCATCAAGGTATTTTAGTCACCGGCCATGGCTGAAAGCAATGATGTATTCCGTATTTTCACTATTGAGGATAAGTTGGATGGTACCAACTACCCATTCTGGGCTTATATGATGCGACATGTGTTGGTTGCAAAAGGATTGTGGAACATTCTGCAGGGTGTCGAAAAACGTCCTATCACACTTGCAACTGTTACAACTGCAGGTACTGAAGCTGATACAGAAGGTGTTGAAGATGATGGTATTCTGCATATTCCTGTTTGTGCTACGGTTTCTGCTCCACCTACTGCAGAGCAGATTCGTTGGGATGGTAGAGATGCTCAGGCACATGCATTGATAGCTTTGTCTGTCAAATGTGCCATTATTCCTCATATTCGCTCTTGCAAAACAGCTAAGGATGCTTGGGATACACTTACCACATTGTACCAAGCTAGGAATGAGGCTCGTGTTGCTTACCTCCGAAAACAGTTGGAGAGTGAGCACATGAATGAAGGTGATTCTATGGACAGTTTCCTAACAAAGATCAAAGACTTGAAGGAACAATTGATTTTTGCTGATGAAGTTATACCAGATAGCTCACTTGTGTAGACCGTTCTGAATGGTCTTCCTCATTCATATCAGAGTTTTGCTTCTACTCTTCGGTTGATGATGAAAGGCAATCCAAATGCCTTGTCATTTGAGGAGTTAGTCTCTGTTCTGTTGCAGGAAGATCAGTCCATGCAAAACAGGTCCATTATGCGTGTTGCAGATCAAGCTTTCATGGCTAGTCAGAAGGGAAAAGGAAAATGGAGCTCTTCTACTAGTAAGGGAAAATCTGCAAATATTGCACATTCGGAGAACCAAGACAAAGATGAGAAAAAAATTAGAAAAGCAGAAATTGTTTTGTAAGTACTGTAAAGGGAATGATCATATCATAAAGAACTGTCCAAAACTGGCTGTAAAAGAGGCAAAGAAGAAAGAGGCTGGAATGGTTGTTGCAGAAGTCTCTACACCAAAAACGGAGTCTATTAATCTTGTGCAGGAAGAAGAATGGGCGTTTACTACTGTTTGCAGTTTTGACCCATCTTCTCATGAGCAGTGCATGTCTGCAGTAGACGCAGATGTTTGGTACTTTGACAATGGGGCGACCAAACATATTACCTCACAGCACAGTTTCTTCTCTTCACTTGAGCCTGCCCCTACAGGGAATAATGTTACATGTGCCAACAACTCCTCTTATCCTGTTATGGGAGTTGGTAAGATCATTTTGACTACTGTTGATGGTAGTTCTTTCACTTTGTCAGATGCTTTATTTGTGCCAGGGATCAAGAAGAATATGTTATCAGTTTCTGCATTAGCCAAGATTGGCTTGGTTGTGAAATTTGTTGATGACAGGTGTACAGTTCATGATATGTCAAATGGGGATGTGATTATTGCTTCTGGCATTTTATGTCGTGGGCTGTATAAGCTCATAGACTATGAAAGATCTGTAAATGATTTGGCATGTGCAGTAAATGATTCTCAGGCTGAGTTAGATGCAAAGCTTTGGCATGCATGCTTTGGTCATCTGAATTTTGCTAGTTTGCTACGCCTACAGAAATCTGAAATGGTGTCCTCTTTGCCCAAACTTGAGGCACCTAGAAAACATGTTTGTGAAGGCTGTATTTTGGAAAAAATGCAGCGTTCATCCTTTCCAAAAGATGGTTCAGTTTGGGCTACTCACAAATTGCTGCTTGTACATAGTGATGTCTGTGGTCCTATGCAGACGCCTTCTTTTGAGATGCGTATATCCATTGAAGGCAAAGTCCGAAGTGTTCATATGCTTCAAACAATTTTTGGTTTTGGCTGAAAATCTGTCAGCATGTAAAATGGGCAATCTCCGTTCAGATCGAGGGGGGGAATATATGTCTTCTGATTTTAATGCATTTCTGGTTGAGCGTGGGATAAAACACCAGTGTACAATGCCATATACACCTCAAGAGAATGGAGTTGCTAAACGAAAGAACAAGTCACTCATGGAGATGGCCAGGTGTATGGTCAAGAGTCAGGCTTTACCACATAGTTTCTGGCTTGGGCTGTCATGTGTGCAACATATGTACTCAACAGGTGTCCCACTAAAGCGCTGCAGTCTATCACTCCATATGAGGCTTGGCATGATCGCAAGCCATCTGTTGCTCATCTGCGTGTTTTTGGTTGTTTGGCATATGCATTAGTGTCTGAACAACATCGCATAAAATTGGATGATAAAGCACTAAAATGCATTTTTGTTGGGTACAGTTCTGAAAGTAAAGGCTATCGTCTATATCATCCACAGACTAAATGCATTCTGGTTAGCCGTGATGTTGTTTTTGTGGAAGATGCTATTCAACAATTGCTTTCATGTACTAAGGAGACGTCTCTTAGCTCCAAAGACATGTATGATACTTTGCTGCCTCTTATTACAGGTGGACAGTCTAGTGCTGGTCCTAATGAGGCAACTTCTCAGCCTTTGTAGGTTTCATGTGATGATGCAGATAATTCCATTTCTGATGCAGATGTACATGATGCACTTATTGATGAGAGAGCTGATATTGAGCATGCAAGAACTATGCCAAAATAGCTGCTGCAGACCTTGCGTGACAGTAAATTAGATGCACCTCTGTCATATCGTACTCGATCAGGCTCTCAGAGTGCCTCTTTTGCATCAGGTTGCTATGCTATGGTTCCATCTAGTCTTTGTGATGCGAATGAGCCTGTTTCGTTTGATGAAGCACAAAATTCAAAAAATTGGATGGCTGCTATGCAATCTGAATATGATGCAATAATGAAGAACGATACTTGGTCTTTATGTGACTTGCCTCCTAGCAAGAAGTCCATTGGCACTAAGTGGGTATAAAAGCTAAAGTGTAAACCTGATGGTACAATTGATAGGTATAAGGCTAGGCTTGTTGCAAAGGGTTATGCGTAGGAAAGAGGCATTGATTTTTATGAGACCTTTGCACCTACATGCCGTATGACTACTGTTCGGAGCATTTGTGCACTTGTAGCCCATCATGGTTGGAATGTACATCAGTTGGACACTAAAACAGTATTTCTAAATGGTGACTTGCATGAAGACTCGTGTATGTTTTTCAGCCCCGTGGCTTTGTGCAGAAAGGGCATGAAAACCAGGTGTGCACGTTAAAGAAGGCATTATATGGTTTAAAGCAAGCACCACGTGCTTGGTATGAGAAGATACATGCCTATCTGATTGCACATGGTTTTGAAAATAGTCCCATTGAAAGCACCTTATATGTTAAGCGTGCTAATGATGTGCTTCTGATCATTGTTGTCTATGTTGACGACATGCTACTCACTAGTCCTATTGAGAAGCATATTGCTTATTTTAAGGCTGATTTGCATGCCTCATTTTAGATGTCTAATTTGGGGCATTTGTATCACTATTTGGGCATTCAGTTTATGCAAGTTGATGGTGGAATGGCTTTGTGTCAAACGAAATATATTGACACATTATTGCAGCGTTTTGGTCTTGAAGACTGTAATCCTATTGCAAGTCCTATGGAGACAGGTTTACGATTGAGTCTTCATGATGCTGGAGATGCATTTGATGTTTTTCTCTATCAGCAGGCTGTTGGATGCTTGATTTACTTATGCATTACTCTGCTAGATATTCAGTTTGCTGTTTCACAGATGAGCAGGTTTATGCATTGCCCAAGAGTCAAGCATTGGCAGGCAGTTAAGTGCATCCTTCACTACTTGAGTGGTACTCGGCTACTTGGGTTGTTTTATCCCAAGGGGGGATCACTACTGCCAAATTTGCATGCTTTTCTGACTCTGATTGGGCTGGTTGTTATGACACTCGTGTGTCCACTAGTGGCTTTTGCTTCATGCTTGGTAGCTCATGTATATCTTGGTTGAGCAAGAAGAAGCCTACTGCGGCCACTTCCAGTTGTGGGGCTGAGTATAGGGTAGCTTTCACAGCTACTGTTGAGTGTGTGTGGCTCAGACACCTTATGGCTGATAGTCAATCTTCTACCACCACAATCTTCACTAACAGTCAGAGCGCATTCGCAGTTGCGAGGAGCCTTGTGTTCCATGCTCACACTAAGCACATTGAGGTGCATTATCATTATGTCAGGGAGAGGTTCTCTACTGGGGAGATCAGCTTGGCATATGTGCCCACACATGAGAACATTGTAGACCTTTTCATGAAGGCTCTGCCTAGGGAGAAGTTTGAAGCTTTCCGCAAAGCTTTGGGCTTAATTCCTTTTGTGGAGTGATTTCCACATAGCTTGGCACTTCCTTATACATGAGTGCCAGCTACTTGTTCACCGCATCACTCCCAGGGGGGATTTGTTGATATATTTAGGTAGTGATGTGTGTGAACACTCTAGGACCACCGGGGCACTTTTTTCCCTCTTTAGGAGGTTTTTTTCCCCCATCTTGTATATATGCCTATTTCCCTAATGGGCTACTTATCTTTGTATATTCTCTAGTAATACATTCAGTATTGTGTGTTGTGCTCCAAGCTTCTTCTTCTTCCTTGTGTTGTTCGCGTGCTTCCGCAGACGTCTAACTCCAACAGTTGGCTACAAGGTAGTGTCTAAATTTCTTCACTGCATACACCATTCCTAAACCTTCTCGTTTCGTAGTTGTATAGTTTCTTTCAGCTTGATTTAGTTGTCTGCTCGCATAGGCAATAGGGTGGTCCAATTTTCCTTCATCTACAGGTTGAGCTAGAATGCATCCTATTGCAGAGTTGGAGGCATCTACATGGATATGAAAAGGTATGTTCTAGTTGGGTGTTTTCAAAATAGGTGATGTGTTGAGTCATTTTTTTAGTTCATTAAACGCTTTTCCATAGAGTGGCTTGGCAATGATGGCGTACATGTGAATAAATCTACGATAATATCCACAATGACCCATAAACGCTTGCACTTCCTTTGCATTTTTCGGTCTTGGAAGCTCTAGGATTACTTTAATTATCTTCGTCAGTAGAGATTCCATTCCTAGATACAATGTGTCCTAGGATTTTTCCTTGTATCACCATAAAGATGCATTTCTCAGGATTCATGCACACTCTATATTGTCGACACTTTTCAAATATCTTTCGCAACTCCGAAATATGCTCCTGTCTCCAACCTGAGTATGTGCATAAGCCGTCTACATATAATTCCATACTCTTTCTTAGCAATTCCTTAAAAACATGACAGATCAACCTTTGGAAAGTAGCAGGGGCATTCGTGAGTCCAAAAGGCATCACACTGAAAGCATAGACTCCCATTCAATTGCGAATGCGATTTTATGTTGGTCCTGAGTAGCAATAACTACTTGGTTGTATCCAGAGAATCCATCCAAGAAGCTATAGACTTCCTTACCCGCAACTCTTTCCAAGAGATGATCAATGATAGGTAATGGGTAGCTATCACGGATCGTAGCTGCGTTTACTTTCTTCAGGTTAATACATACTCTTAATTTCCCATTATTTTTGGGTACGACCACTAATGGTGACACCCATTCAGTGTGTTCTATCTCCTAAATGAATCTGATTGCTAATAGCTTGTCTATCTCCTCCTTAATTTTTGTTGAATAGACATCATTATAAGTGTAAGGGCATTGCTTCGACGATTTTGCATCAGGTGTCATTGGTATTAGATGAGAACAAATGGATGATTCTACACCTTTGAGGTCCTTGTAGGTCCATGCAAACACATCCCGATACTCTCGAATTAGTCTTATCAATTCTTCTCCCTCCTCATGTGACACATCTTTTCCTATGTATGTGCATCTTTCTTCCCCATCTTCCATAGTCACTATTACTTTCTTCGTTTGTTTCTTGTTGTCATATGCTTCTCCTTCCCTTGCCTCTCTCTTAGGGATCTGAATGGCTATCTTCCTCTCCTCTACTTTATTTCTTTTGAAGTGTTATGGGACTTCAAATAGGTCTAGGGTTGATTCAGCATTATCTAATATTTCCTCATGGTTTGGTCTCGTCTAAACTGCTTCTATTGCTAACACCTTGGGTGTTCCTTCTTTGTTATCGGCTTGGATTGCTTCTAAATACCATTCCTCTGAATCAAACTCTGGTTCTATCTCTATGCTTTCATATTCTTCCTTCCATTCCTTTTCTAACACTTCTCCTGCATCTACCTCCTGAAGGACTACCATGTAAAAGCTCACATCATAACCTTCTTCATCCATGCATGCAATTTCGACACCACGAACTGAAGCAGTTTTGAACTCCTAATCAGCCTGAGTATGCTCACTAAATCTTGTGTGATTCTCAGACTGTGACCAGAGGGGTGTCGACGATGCCCTAGATGAAGCAACGGCCTACTCTGATACCAATTGTTAGAGTTTGAGCTCTACTGAAGTGTGAAGCACGCGAACAACACAAGCAAGAAGAAGACACTTGGAGCACAATACACAATACTGAATGTATTACCAAGAGAATGTACAAAGACAAAATGACTCGTTAGGGTTATAGACATATATACAAGTCGAGGGGGAAAAACCTCCTAAAGAGGGTAAAAAGTGCCCCGATGATCCTAATGTGTTCACACAACATCACTACCTAAATATATCAACATAAATTTGGCATTATTGATCCCCCTTGGGATAAAACAATCCAAGTAGCCGAGTACCACTCAAGTACCAAAAGATTCATTTAACCACCTACCAATGCTTGACACTAATGCATAAACCTACTCATATGTGACACAACAAACTAAATAGCAAGCCACATTATGTATGAGTAAATCAAGCATCCAACAGCCTCTTGATAGAGAATATCATCAAATGCATCTCCAGTATCATGAAGACTCAACTGTAAAGCTATTTTCGTAGGAGTGGCAAGAGGTTTGCACTCTTCAAGGCCAAAATGTTACAATACTGTGTTAATATATTTTGTTTGACACAGATCTAATCCACTATTAACTTGCATAAGTTGAATGCTCAAATAATGATGCAAATGCCCCAAATCCGACATGTCAAATGAAGCATGAAAATCAGCCTTAAAATCAACAATATGCTTCTCATTAGGACTAGTGAGCACCATGTCATCAACATAGACAACAATGATCAAAATCACATCATTTGCACACTTAACATATAAGGTGCTTTGAATTGGATTGTTCTTAAAACCATGTGCAATCAAATAGGCATGTATCTTTTCATACCAAGCACATGGTGCTTGCTTTAAACCATATGATGCCTTCTTCAACCTGCACAATTTGTTTTCATGCCCTTTCTACACAAAGCCATGGGGCTAAAAAACATACACTTCTTCATGCAAGTCACCATTCAAAAATGCAATTTTAATGTCCAACTAATGTACATTCCAACCATGATGAGCTGCAAGTGCACAGATACTACAAACAGTAGTCATTCGGCATAAAGGAGCAAAGATCTCATCAAAATCAATGCCTCTTTCTTGAGCATAACCCTTTGCAACAAGCCTAGCCTTATACCTGTCAACTGATCCATCAGGCTTATGCTTCAACTTGTATACCCACTTAGTGCCAATGACCTTCTTGCCAAGAGGCAAGTCACATGAAGATTAGGTACCATTCTTCATAATAGCATCATATTCTGATCGCATAGTAGCCATCCAATTTTTTGAATTTTGTGTTTCGTCAAAAGAAACATGCTTATTCTCATCACACAAACTAGAGGTGGATAGCATAGCAATTTGATGCAAAAGAAGCACTATGAGAGCCTAAACGAGTATGATATGACAAAGGTGCATCTAATTTGCTATGTCGCAAAGTCTGCATTAGCCATTTAGGCATATTTTTGCCTCTTCTATGTTAGCCCTCTCGTCAACAAGTGCATCATGTAAATTTTCATAAAAAATGAAATGATCTACATCATCATGTGAAACGTGTAAAGGCCATAAATTTTCTCATTTGGACGACCACTTGACTTTCCACCTATAAAAAGAGGCATCAAACTATCATACACATCTTTGGAGCTAATTGATGTCTCATTAGTATATACAAGTAATAGTTGAATTCCATCTTCCACAAAAACAACATTATGGTACCCAGCAAAAATACATTTCAATACTTTATTATCCAATTTTTTGTGTTGTTGTTCAGGCACTAATGCATATGCCAAACAACCAAAGACACATTGGAGAGAAATAGATGGCTTGCAACCATGCCAAGCCTCATATGGAGTGATAGATTGAAGTTCTTTGGTGGGACACCTGTTAAGTACATATATTGCACACATAACAACCTCAAGCTGAAAACTATGTGGTAAAGCCTGGCTTTTGACCATACACCTTGCCGTCTCCATGAGAGGCCTATTCTTTCTTTCAACAACACCATTTTATTGAGATGTATATGTTGATGATCTCTATGAGCCTAGCCATTAGGTTAAGTAAGGCACAAAATTATGGGCCATTGGGTTGCCATTCAAGGCAAAAATAAAGGGTGCCATGTGATTTCCCCATAGAACCTTAATGGGAGGAGTGCAAAGGGTGGCTTTCCCCCTTCTACGAGGTCTGGGAGATATTTTTGTTGGAACATCAAGCTTACACTATGCTTGAGGTTGATTTGATCTACATCAAGAAAGCTATGGTTTGGATTATGCCAAAATATCCATTGAAGCATTCTTTTACCTATGCTCATTTATTGTATTTTTTAAAAAGATCTTTTATGGATCATTTACCATTGTAAAAGCCTAGATATTTACACAAGTAAAAAGAGAAAAGAAGGGCTAAACTTCCACGAATTTGAGGTGGTTAAGTTGCAATCAATGAATCAATCAATCACTTAAAAGTAGATCAAACTAGATCTTCACTTTTCCTAGATTGTAGGAAACTGAATTGATTCTCTTAAACAACCTTTATAGCCTTCATTTGAATTCAAAATCCACTTGTAGAAGTCGTGAAGCACTTCAAAAGCCTATATAAAGGCTTCAAATCACTTGTACATTACATGGAAGCAATATACATACACTTGTGGCCATCATTGTCTTGCTCCATTTTTTTGCATCATCTTCTTCAACAATAGTAAGATTGCAAAGGCTTTTGCTCTCTCTATAGAGCTTCAAATTGGATGTGTGAGCACTCATTAGAAGAGTATTAGTATCTAGTTTATTTGTATTAGTTCATTTATATCAGTAGATTGGAAGAAATCTTAGTTTTTCTATCTTGGGGTCTATCTCTGTGCATTCTTGGAAAATAGGAGGTACCACTGTTGAGTATCAAGTTCATTCCAAAAGCATATATTGCTTATTTTTTGTACTCTTGTGCATTATATATACACAACCCTATGTGTATCACTTATCCAAAAGGATTTTTTCCAATTGTAATCATGTTGGCTGCTATGAGCATTTGAAGTTGATTGTCTCATCCGAAGATAGTAAGTTTTTTGAACTAGTCAATGCACAAACCTATCTATTTTGTATCGACTCTTTCTCATTGGCACTCCAAAGTACATAGTGCATTTTATTGCACTTATAACATGCCTATAAGTTTGATTTGAGTCTCCATAATCTCAGGAGTTGGTCTTGTGCCGGTTATTTGGATCAAAATTCGTCGCTTTGCAGCTCACTTTTCTACGTCCTACAAGCTTCTCCAAGTTCTTTAAGTGGTATAAGAGCTAGGTCAAGATGGATGACGGATTTCCCTTGATGATTGAGAAGCTTGATTGACACAACTATGCAGCTTGGAAAATCAGAATGGAGGCCTATTTGCAAGGTAGAAATCTTTATGGAATTGTAGCAGGTGATGAAGTTCTGCCTATTCCAAGATCCAAAGGAGGACCTACACAAGAGGAGACAGATAAGCTCATACTTTGGTGCACAAGGGATGCTCAAGCAAGGTCATACATACTAAACTCTATCTCTGATTTTCTATTACCACATATTAGAGAATGCAAGACCTCTCAAGAGACTTGGGATGCCCTAGAGACTTTCTTTTTTGCTAGTACCAATGCAAGAAAGAATCACCTTTGGAAGAAGTTCAACCAAATGAAGAAGACACCTAAACAAACCATCACACTGTCTGTTACCAAGGTTAAGGAGGTTGCAGACTAGTTAGCATACACTGGAGAGCTAATTGAAGAAGAGGCTATCATGAGGCAAAATCTCAATGGGATTCAAAGTGATAAGCAATGGAAATCCTTCACCAAGGCTTATGATCTCATCATGGATGTGCAAACTCTAGACTTCAACATCTTTCTTGGACAAACCTTCAACCAAGAGGCCAACAATAGCATAAAGGAAGGTAACTCCTATCATGGTAATTCAACTAGTGTTCTATATGTAGACAAGAAGGACAAGAAGTTGAAAAGCAAGAAGAAGGAAGAAGATGAAGAGGATGTTGGAACATCAAGCTTACACTATGCTTGAGGTGGATTTGATCTACATCAAAAAGGCTATGGTTTGGATTCTGCCAAAATATCCATTGAAGCGTTCTTTTACATATGCTCATTTATTATATTTTTTAAAAAGATTTTTCATGGATCATTTACCATTGTAAAAGCCTAGAGCTTTACACATCTAAAAGGATAAAAAGAGAGCCCAAATTCCACAAACTTGTGGTGGTGGTTAAGTTGCAATCAATCAATCAATCATCTAAAACTAGATCAAACTAGATCTTCACTTTTTCAAGATTATAGGAAAATGAATTTATTCCCTCCAACAACTAATCCCCCCTTCATTTGAATTCAAAATGCACTTGTATAAGTCCATCAGAACTTCAAAAGTCTATGTAAAGACTTTAAATCACTTGTACATTAGATGAAAGCAATATACATACACTTGTGGCCATCATTCTCTTGCTCCTTCATTTTTTTTCATCATCTTCTTCAACAACAGTAAGCTTGCAGAGGTTGATGCTCTCTCTACAAAGCTCCAAATTGGATGTGTGAGCACTCATTGGAAATTTATTAGTGTCTATTTTATGTGTATAAATTTCAAAGCATTTGGTTTAGTAAATTGGGAGAACTTTTAGTTTTTCTGTCTCGGGGTCTATCTTTGCAAATTCCAAAAAAATAGGAGGTACCACTATTGAGTGTTGGATTCATTCTAAAAACATATTTTGCTTATTTCTTGTAATTTTGTGCATTTTATTAGGCTGCTGAAATGTAATTGTAATTGTTGAAAAATGTAATTGGAAAGGATGCACATCGAAAGGATGTAGTGTAACATTGTAATCCTTTGATAATAAAAAAACGTGCGGAAGTTATGCGCAGAGAAGCACGATGTCGGACTATGAGTCTAGGCGATGCGCCTGTGGCTTGCTTTCGACGCAAGTTTTTACTTAACCTGGTGTATTGATCGTTTACTATTTTTTAGTATTGAGTTAGTTTGGTGATGTTATTTGCGTAATACTTTACTGGTGAAGATATAACTTAATTGTGGTTGCACGTCAATCAGTAGTGAAGAAGCCCATGTGATTCTGTGTAATTGAGTAATATACTGTGTTGCGGTGAAGTATTTCACTTAACATGGAAGGTCTGGTGATAGGATTACTATTTATAAGTTTGTTGGTGGATAATCAGAGTAAGTTTATGAGTAGTTTTGTGTAGTGAGTATTCATCTGTGAAAATAAATATAGGGCCTCTGTAATACAAACCCCTGACCATCCCAAGAACCCAATAGTGGATTTATTCTAGTAGACAGTTAACATTGGTGCTAGCCATGGGGCATGGAATAGCCAGTCTGAGGGTAGATTAAGGTTGGAAGAAAGAAAGAATTCTATGATATATGCCTATAACATGTTTTGGTGAATCTTACCTGAAGTACCGAAGTGATCAACATCCCTTGAAAGTTTCTAGCACATTGGGAATACCCTCCGGTGGTAGTGGTGGACAATCGTCTGAAGGAAAGCGGGATACATGGACTTGTGGAGTGGCACCCCAGTATTTTCTTGTTCAAGGACTACAGAGTATACCAGAATTTCAACCAATCTCATTTGTTGAAAGTGCGGTTAGTGGCGCAGGTGTTGATTCCGAGGATAGCTTTGTGAATTTCGGTGATAACCCAATTTTTTGTTCTAATTCCGATGGTACTAGTACATTTGTTGGTGAAAGTTCTTGTGAAAAGTTCAGCTCATACACAAAATGCAAGGAATGACAGTTGAATTCAGGCGTGTGTGATTGACTCAGTGATACCATACGACCAAAAATTTTGCAAAGCAACTACACGACACAACAACAGTCAGAATAAACATGTTCAAGTAATTCCGAATTGATACTTCCTCTTGATTTGGACGACATGAGTAGTACACAACAACAACAACATCAACAACAATAAAAGCAAGTCATACCCCCATGACTGATACCTGTCGGAGTCACATATACTAAAATTGGTGGATTTCCAGGTGATGACCCTCATGCTCGTTCGTACTTTTGAAATTAATTATCTTGTACTCAACTATCCAACAGATCTGACATACAAGGTTGTACTCAACTATCCAGCAGATCCGACATACAAATAGTGTTTCAATCTACTCTTGTGACTCAATATGACAATGTTAAGAATGTCTTTTTACAACATTTTTTATTAAAGAAAAATGCGGCTGAAATCTTTGATTATTTACAAAACAACAGACAAAAACCACATCAGAGTGTGCAAGAGTATGCAACATTATTTCGCACTCATCTACGGTAGTTGCCTTCAGTGCATGCTAATCTACCGGATGATGTGATTACCTAATGGCTTATTAATGGACTAAACCCCCAACTAAAACAAGTTATGATTATTCGATGTGTGGGTGGTATGACCTTGGATGTAGTCATTGCTATGGCATTATAGTTGGAACATAAGGTTGGTGGTTTTACCGAAGATCTGGATTGGTCAAAAGCTTCTAAGAGTATGAACAATGACCCATTGAAACAAGTATATTGCACCAAATGTAAGAACCCGGGCCATAATACTTCAGCTTGTGCACTAAATCAAATGTACTATGCTATTTGTTATGCGGCGAGTCATTCCACCAAAACTTGTCCATATAATGCCAAAGTACATACCATACCGATCGTAAATGCCATAATACAGGAGCAAGGACAACTGTTGAGGTTGTAGCAAGAGAAGACCAAAACCCTCACCACCTTGCATGGAAGCAAGAAGGAAAGCTCAAGAGTGACCCTCCTCTCATCCACCCCTATCTCCAACATTTTCAAGCCATTGGCATCAGACACAATATATGCCGCATGCTTGAAAACAAGGAGAATAGGGAGTCAAGGATCCTAGTTGTTAAGCCCATAATAGTCAAAAGGTCAAAGTCAAATCGATCAAAGTCAACATGTTCAAGGTCAAAGTCAACATGGGTGAAGTCAAAGTGTTCGAAGTTCACGTGTCAAGGTGCACAGGTAGTGCACAAATAATTGTTCACAAAGGGTAAAATTGCAGAAAGTGGGTTGTAGGTTACAGAGGTATTTATGTAATTTCCTTAAGGTACAAAGTGTTTTTAAAGTGTTTTGGAAGGTCCAGGTGAACCCTCTCTTAGGTTCACAAGTGAAGAATTAAAAGGCAAAATGTGAAGGTATGTGAAGCGGCAGCGTACGCAGAAGTGAAAGTATGGCCCCCCAATTAAAATTTTGTTTTAGTCTAAAGTCACTACAGGACAAAACAAGGATTCGTTGGCTACCTCAATCTTGGGACATCAAAGTGAGCTTCAAGATACTCTTGCAGTTAGGAGTGTACGTGAATCGACACTCAAATCAAGGCAAGGACTATTCTTGGAAAACTAAGTAAGATTAAGAAAAGAGAGCATAGTCTAAGCTAGGCAAGGGAGAGAAGTGCAAGAGACACACAGTGTGCGACGCAGAGAAGGGAAGTGCAAGGTGTGCACGAAGAGTTACCAATGAAGTGTGTAGAGAAGGGCTAAGCTATTCACCCCAAGGATCCCAAGGTCTCATTGAAGTTGTGCGCGTGCTGACAGGTGTCCATCCCTCCCCCTTATTGGAAGCTTGGTGCAAGGTGTGCACAAGTGCAGGTTTGGAGAAGGTGGAGGTCTGGTGCAGAGAAGGCCAGCAGCAACAAGACCCTTGGGTATTTGGTATTTTGTGATTGAGCATTCTGTGGGATTTTGCACAGAAGCATTGGATTGTATTGTGCATCACCATTGTATTTGTCTTCTTATAATCAATCGGTAGAGGCTTCCAGTGGGTATTTTCTTTTTGTCTTTCCCTTTTCTCCTACAAACACTCAAATCCCTTCTTGTCCAAGAATCCTCCAACAAAATTTGGCACGCAGAGTGGGACTCCAAGGAGACTTGAGCATAGGAGAAGCCAAAGTGCAAAGGGTAGAAGAGTTCAAGTGCCAACATTACTACTTCATTGGACTAAAGAGGTAAATATTCTTATCAATTATCTCATACTAAGAGGGCTATGAGTAGCTCATGACTGCAACCGGGTCCCAAACATTGAGGATCACCTGCAAGGCTACAAGAAGGAATGCTCTTAGAAGATCCTCCAGTCCACTTTGGTCAACTTCATCAATAAAGAGCATGGCAGGTCAGGTAGACTTGGAAACCCTACTATCAAGATTGAATATAAAATTTCCTTCTTTCAAAGTCCTAGCTCAGGAAGATCTGGACAAGCATATTAGAAGGTGTTTAGCACTATGCAAAAATAGAGGCTTAATGGAAAGAAAGGATGCCTTTTTGATACTCTTCCCTACCACATTAGAAGGGTTAGCAGATAAATGGTTCAGCCAATTTGCTAAGAACCATTTTACCACTTGGGACGTAATGAAGGATGCATTCAAAACTCAATTCTAGCATGGAAATACTACAAAAATCATCATAGAGGAATTAGAGAACTTGAGACTAGGTCCAGGTGAAAAATTTCCAGAGTTTGTAACTAGGGCCAAAGCACCAATGGCTAAGTTGCCAGATCCTCCACATGATTTTTTTGTTAAGAAATGGTTAGCTAAGCCACTTCTAGTGACCACTCAATGTAAAATCAAGGAATTAGAGTTGCCCACAGCCTCCATAGAGGAGTTCATCAACACAACTACACGACTGGAGCAAATAAGGCAACAGTATGGAGCAATTTCTTCTCAACTACCCTATTCTGCAGAAATGGAGGATCTAGTAATCCAGCTAAGGAAAGAGCTGGAGGGCTTAAAAAGGAATAAGCCCCTCAAAGAGGAGAATGTTGTTACTCAGTTGAGGAGGGGGATTGAGGCATTAAAGCTCCAAAAGGAGGATGAAGCCCAAGCAGAGGAATTGGCTCAGTTGCGACAGGAGTTTGAGGAACTCAAAGGGGGTGGCATCAAGAGTGGACTTTGGTGTACCATGTGCAACAAGCAAGGTCATATAGTAAGTGAATGTCCTCTATTAAGTGTGACTTGCCAGCTATGCAGGAAAGCTGGTCATGAGGTCCAAGAATGCCAATCAAGAGGAATGTCTGCAACAACATATTGGACACAAGGAGGACCCCTACCTCATTTGTTTCATATGTGGAGAATGTGGGCACTATCAAAGTAGGTGCACTCTACCAAAAAATGCCCCTCCTTGCAGGAGCTGCCCAGAGGCCAGAGATCACTATACAAATTGTTGTCCTAAGAATCAAGCCTCTTCATTTGGGCCCCACATTCAAATGATTTCTGTGCACAAAGAAGAAATGTTAGATCAAGTCAATGGGCCATTACCATCTACCAGGGTGGTGAAGTTAGAAGAAATTGAATCTTTTACAGTGAAGACAAGAAGCAAGGGGAAGCCTCAAGTAGAAATAGGTCAAGGATCAAGGATTAATGGATTGATTCAAGACAAAGAGACATCTGAAGACAAAGCCACCACATGTGCAGATACAAGGCAAAAAGGAGATCTCATATGTACCAGTGATGCCATTGGGCACGCATTCAATAGGGCTCATGAGGAGTTTGATAAGTCAATTGGAGCCCATGCTCTTAAGGAATCAGAAGCTTCAAAACTACTCAAGTCCATGACAAAGGAGGTTAGTATTTTCAATTTAATAAAGATGGATGGGAAATTCAGGTCGGAACTCTTGCAGATAATTGATGAGGCTTCCACTACAAGTTTAGTGGCAAAGACTGTTGTTATGCATAAAGGTAAAATTGTAGGGGAAGCACCCCTTACAGATTATAAGAGCCCTCGGCTGACAACATCTATTAAAGGTCATGAGTTTCAAGGAGTTATTGTGGATGGTGGTTCTGGCATTAACTTGATGCCTGAACATACAATGGAAAAGATTGGACTCCACCCTTCAAGGCCTACAAATTTCACTATTACTTTGGCATATCAAAGCAAAGTAAGGCCCTTGGGAGTGATCTCAAAAGTTCCACTGGAAGTACAAGGTAATCTCTTCATTCTGGATTTTGTGGTATTAAGATTGCCCCAGGTTGAAGGAGGATTTCCTCTCTTAATTGGAAGACCATGTCTGAGGCATGCAAGTGTCATCCATGATTGGGGTAAAGATGTTGTGTGTGTACAAAAGAAAGGGCAAGAAATGACACAGATACATTTAGAGGAGGGCCCAGATCATCAAGGGAACACCAGCATGATGCAATCAGTTGGCATTTGCATGGAACTAGAAACAGAGGACCAACCCCAAATAGAGTTCGAGGAGGAAAAGGATATTCTAAATTGGCTCCAAGAAGGCAACTCTTCCTCTTGTTTTGGAATTTTTCTTAATAATTCTTGCACAGATGAATGCTATGATGAAAATGAGGATAAAGTTTAGGTTGATGGATTGGGAGAGCCCATCACAGACCACAGAAGGGGCAGGAAGACACCCCTCAAATTCAACTTGGAGGAGGATACAACAACAACAGAGAAGGAAGTTACTAAAGCTAAAGACAAGGTAAAACATACTAGTGAAGAATGTTCTTTACCAATTCAAGAAATCCCTACAGGATGGATGCAGGACAAGGAGGAATACATTGAGATCCAAAATACTCCTGCTTATGCAACAATGTACAAAAAGCTAGTGGAAGAAAACAAGGTTGGAGATGAGCATGAAGATACTATGGTAGAGAGAAACCCTGTCAAAGAAATACAATTAGGCACTCAAGAAAATAATCGTCCAGTTTTGGTGGCCACTTGGTTGTGGAGCCACCCAGAACTCCTTGAAAAGATAAAATCCTTCTTGACCCACTATACAGATGTTTTTGCTTGGCATTATAAAGACTTAGAAGGAGTGCCTGCCAATTATAGAGAGCACAGAATCCCTCTGGTTGATGGAGCCAAACCAATAAGAGGAAAGAGTTATAGACTCAACCCAAAATATGTTGAAGCTGTTTATGTGGAAATATAGAAGATGGAGGATGCAGGAATCATCATTCCTGTGAAACACTCAGAATGGCTTTCACCTATGGTTATAGTACCAAAGAAGCATACCAACAAAATCAGGATTTGTGTTGACTTTAGAGCACTCAACTAGGTGACCATTCTTGATGGATTCCCCATGCCATTTGCAGAGCAGGTCATTGAAGAAGTGGCTGGACATGCATTATATAGCTTTATGGATGGTTTTAGTGGCTATAATCAAATATCCATACACCCAGAGGATCGTGAAAAGACTACTTTTATCACTCCTTGGGGAACATATGTGTATGTAAAAATGCCCTTTGGACTCAAAAATGCTCTAGCCACCTTTAACAGAACTGTCAACCTCATTTTTGGACCCTTATTGTTGGAAACACTTAGAATTTTCATGGATGACTTTTCTTCATTTTTAGGATCTCACAAAGAGACCCCTTTAGATTGCTTGGACCATCACTTGCAATAGCTACAGAATGTTTTTTAAGAGATGCAGGGAGACTAAACTAAAGCTCAAACCAAATAAATGTCATTTCCTCATGACAAAAGGAACCCTCTTGGGACATGTGGTGTCGGCTAAAGGTATGCCTCCCGATCCGGATAAAATTATTTCTATACTAAAGTTGCCTAAACCCAAATCTCCTAAAGAGATTCAGAGTTTCTTGAGGCATACTGGATACCATAGAAGATTTATAAAAATGTATGCAGAGATAGCCAGGCCACTAGCTAGACTTACAGGTAAAGAAGTACCCTTTAAGTGGGAAGAAGAAGAAGAAAATGCTTATCAGACATTAAGGTCCAAACTGGTGGCTGCACCAATCCTTATCACCCCAAATTGGACAGATACTTTTCATGTGTATGTAGATGTCTGTGCATATGCAGTGGGTGCAATCTTGGCTCAACATAGTGAAGAATTCAAAATTGATAGGCCTATTCAGTATGCTAGTCGAATTTTGACTAAAGCTGAAAAAAATTATAGCACAACAGAAAGGGAAACTCTAGCAATGGTTTTTGTCGTACAAAAATTTTGTCATTATTTGCTGGCTATGAAGTTTCACTGATCATCAACCACTCAGGTATTGAACAAGCCACAAGAAACTAGGAGGATATGGAGGTGGCTACTTTTGTTCCAGGAGTTTGATTTTTCTATAGTCCATAGACCAAGTAAAGAAAATGTCATGGCGGATCACCTGTCCAGGATCAATATGATGGATCAAGCTATTGGAGTCAATGATGATTTTCCATATGCTAATATGTTCTCCGTACAAGCTCAAGGTTGGTATAATGATATCAAGAATTTCATTAAAACTGGTGTGTATCCAGAGAAGGCAAGTGCTATGCAAAGAAAGAGACTGCTAATCGAGAACATACCTTATACCTTCATTGAAGATAAATTATATAGATAGCGAAAGGACAATAGTTTAGGAAGTGCATGGAAGAAGACAAAGTGAGGGAAGTCCTTCAATCTGCACATGAAGGAACAGGTGGTGGGCACCTTCCAGGACATATTATGAGTCAGAGGATCCTTGATGCTAGTTTATGGTGGCCTACAATATTCAAAGATGCAGATGAATGGGGGAAGGCATGTGACGTTTGTGAATAAGGTCCTACAGGAAATTTTCAACATGTACAAAATTCTACATAGGACCTCTTGTGCCTATTATCCAAGAGCTAATGGAAATCAGAATCCACTAATAATGTATTAATTGCCATGTTAAGGAAAGAATGTATGTTACAGCCCACTTCCTTGGGCATTGCTTATCAAGGTACCCTATGGGCATACAAGTTAGCTTACAAAGAAGCTACTGGCTACTCTCCATTCCAGTTGGTTTATGGGATATTGCCTATTGAACCCTTTGAATATCTACATGAATCACCTAAAGTAGCATTCATGCAGGGAAAGAAAGATTGTGGTGTCTCTCAGAGGCTTGGAGCACTGCATAAAGTGGAGGAGATATGTCTAGTAGCAACAAAACAATTGATAGAGACTCAGATGAAGAGGAAGGAGGCACATGATCGGAATCTATGGAACAACAACATAGAGCCAGGCATGTTAGTTCTTCTCCATAGACCTCAAATCCAAACACAAGTCAAAGGAAAATGGCTTCCACACTGGGAAGGACCTTATCGAGTCAAAACAATGCTGAATTGGGGGGCTATGGAGTTAAAGACGCTAAAAGGAGAGGCCTTGCCACTGGTCAATATATCAAGGCTTAAGGCCTATCATCAACACAACTGAAGATAATGGATCACCTAGAACCTGCAAATTTGTCTAGGTTGTACATAGTCTTTTCACATCATTTTGCTTAAGTTTTAGTAGCTTTTATCCCTTTTTCATGCTTGTTCCTTACGTTTTAGCAAATTAGCAACCATTTCGTTGTCCTTGGCATAAGTACAGTTGTTGACATTTTCAGGGAATTTGTCAAGCATTTTTAGAAATTTTCTAGCATTTTTCATCATTTTCTAATGTTATTTTCTTGCAAAATTGGAGTAATAATGGAAGCTCTCTCTGGTTTTGAGGGAGAAAATTGGCCTAGACCTGTAGGGAATTTTTTGAGAATTTTTTGAGAATTTTTTGGATTTTGTTTGCAATTTTTTTGGATTTTTCTGTAATTTTCTCCAAGTTTTTAGATATTTTAAAAAAAAAAAGGGTCCCACTAGAGATTTTATTCGAAAAAAAACAATCTCTCCCTCTCTCCCCCCCCTCTCTCTCTCTCTCTCTCTCTTTCTCTCTCTCTCTCCCTCTCTCTCTCTCCCTCCCTCCCTCTCTCTCTCTCTCTCTCTCTCTCTCTCTCTCTCTCTCTCTCTCTCTCTCTCTCTCTCTCTCTCTCTCTCTCTCTCTCTCTCTCTCTCTCTCTCTCTCTCTCTCTCCCCCTCCCCCCACCCCACCCCCCCGCCCCCCCTCCTCCCCCCTCTCTCTCTCTCTCCCCCTCCCCTCTCTCTCTATCCTCCCCCCACCCCCCTCCCGCCCCCCCTATATAAACCCCCCACACACCCTTTCCCTTTTCCCACAGGCATTCGATTTGTTTTCAGGTAAGCCCCCTCTTTTTTTTATTTTATTTTATTTTTATTTTCTAATTTTTTTAATTTTATTTTTTTCTTGTATTTTTTATTTATTTTTGGGTTCAATTAACCAGATTGGGATGTTTTCTAGGTGTTTTCCTCTGTTCACTTCGGTGTTGACTTCATACATATCTCTTTTATATGCCTATTGGCCCTCCCCTCTTGTCTGCATGATCCCTCGTATTGCAGTCCTTAATAGTGGTCTATGTGTTTCCAGCACTCGCTTGCAGACCACGTTCTTGCACTGCATCCATGGCTTCTACAGCTCCCCAACAAGCCTCATCCATGGCCACCGAGGCATACTCGGAGTTTCTACCTTCGGCTTTGAACTAGCCACCATCCCCGCCGAGGTAGGCCTTAACCTTCCTATGGCCCAATCACACACCGCCCCTATGGCCTCCACCCCCACCATCCCTATCACCCCCCTTCACCCAGAACATATGGCTCCCCCACCCTCTATCCTCGCCACCTCGGTCCCCTCTATTCCTCGTGCACCATTCCCATGCCCTCCTCCTCTTTCAACCCCTCCCCAACTCCAGGGTAACCAACCCTTTGGGGCTTCCCTTCCCTATTTCTACCTCTTTGGATCCTCGTTGTATAGCCCGGGGGCTCCACCATCTGGCCTCCACCTTCCCACTGCAGTTCAGACACACTCCGCTGGTTCCAGTGGTCATCCCGTACCTAGCTCGGATAGTCGTTCCACTTCTCTTTTTCCATGCCCACCCTCGTCATCCATTGTTGATCATCGAGTCTCGTCTTCATCCCTCTCCCTTCGCCTCCACTTAGCCTTGCCACCGATTTTGCTCATCGACCTACTCCCCGAGGGATGCCTTCGTCAGGCTGGTCTTTGGCGTCTAGCCTCCCTCTTATTATCCAAGGCTCAGGGTGTTGATATTCACGCAGCGCTTCTCAATTTCCCACACTTTCCAACCAGTTCACTCAACCCTGCGGTCATCGCAGCGGGCATCGGTTCTAGCATCTCTTCGTATCGCGCCCCACCCTTCCCCTACTCTGGGTTGTCTCGGGATGAGACAACAACATACTATATATCGTTATATGATGTTGATGCCATGCCTACCCCGTACCAGCTAGCCATCCTACATTCTTTCATTTTCTTCTTCTTATTTCGTAGCCCCTCCTCTGACATTCTGTTGCATGACATCCATATTGCCAACCCACTGTTCTGCTTTCTACATGGCCACCCTTATCCATATGGCTCACTCATGTTTTAGTCCTTCCTACTTTGTTCTCGTCGATTCCATGATGCCCTCCACCGCGGCATGCGTTCGTTCTCCGTATACTCTGCCTCGGTCTTCGCTTGGCTCTTTCATCTTCCTAGTACACAGTCCATTGCACCCAGCCACAGCATTACCCCTTCCCACCCTGCACACTCTATAGCCCATTCCCCTCATCCACCTCCCCCACCAGCTGTTGTATTGCCCACCCACCCTAGCTCCCTTCCTTAGGAGTACAC
The DNA here is from genome assembly GCA_020310875.1 of Ceratopteris richardii. Lineage (NCBI taxonomy): Eukaryota > Viridiplantae > Streptophyta > Polypodiopsida > Polypodiales > Pteridaceae > Ceratopteris > Ceratopteris richardii. Next base: position 35,196,624 of record CM035419.1, on the reverse strand, counting down.
TTCCATCGCAGCCTCCACTCCACCACCCGTTAGGAGAGTACGTGCACGTTTGATGGATTCTTTTCCGACTACTAGCTTACAGTCTCGTGCCCCTATTCCTCCCTCGTCCCTCTAGCCACCCCCCCATTGAATGGTGCGGCTCAGCCTCTTTCATCTCCGGCCATATCCATTGAGTCTGCCTCCATCTCCCCTCATCACCACTCACCTCATGCTTCTCCCACTTACCCCCAGCCTACCCCGGCCCCCCCACCTTCCTCGCCACCTTCCATCCCTGATAGCCTCGCCAACGATCCCCCATTCCTAAGCCTTCTTTGTGATGCGAGCCTCATCGCGAGCGATGGAGCTGATGTTGCATGTCTCTCACTTGATTCAATCTCTACGACAGCTACACTACACCAGTAGTATGCTTTGACGATCGAGTGCATTCGTGCTTCCGCAGTTGCACAGTGGCAGACGTCTCAGGCTGCATTACAGACCATTCAGCAAGACAGAGATAGAATCTGAGATGAGGCTGATGTGGCGACTCGAGCTCTCTTGGAGATACGCCAGCGCACGTCATTGGGCATATCTGATAGTCCTGTGTGTCGGTTGGTCCGGCGGGAGCATGATCACCTACGTAGATATAGGAGCCGGATTGGACTGAGGAGGCCGCTATCATTCCACCCACCTCCCCAGACTTACCTCCACCTCATAGAGATGCTCCACATGCGACAGGGTCTCATTCTCTGACGGCACACCAGCGAGACGCTACTCCCTAGTCTCTTTCCCCCTAGGATCTAGGTGTTCCTGCTTGTGGATCCCTTTAGTCTCCACTTGCCTCATTTTGTTTGCCCTTGCCTCCTTTGGTTGTTGAGGCTCCGATCCTAGGATTTCCCTTAGTTCTCATTTTGGTTTCCATGCCATTCATTGGCACTTCATGTACTTAATGCTCATCAGAGCTTTCCTTGTATTTTTCTGCTCTTATACATGAGATTTTGGTTATGTGTTATTTGTGGGTTATTTGTGCCTTTTATGGTTGTGTACTGGTTTCTGTTGTTCATTGGCATGTGTGCAAGTTAGTCTCTATCTCGTTTTGAATTTTTGTTTTTGCCCATACCACAAAAATTCAAAATACTCCTAATTTTAACATTTCCCCTCTTTTATCCACTTTTCCCTACCCCACTTCTTCACATTACTCCCCATCTTCCATGGTCCCTCCCCAACCTCTTCTTCATTCATCCCAATAACTTTCCCATTTTGGACATTTCCACACTTCCATTCCTATCTTTCACATTCTCCAAATCCGGTCATCATAACTCCATGCACTCTCTATCTCAGCCACTCAGCCCTCCCTTTTCCCCCTTCCTTTCCTCCCTCCACCCTTTCCTTCCCTCCTTTCAAATTCTGCAAACAAATACACTTTTGGTTATTCTCTACTAGTTTTCTTGCTTCTGGTGGACTTGGTAGCTGCTCAGGTGTCCTTTTGGAGATTTTGCATCACAAGAATCATGGTGTCATATCTGCTCAATGTTTTGGTTGTAGCTCTGCGAGACGGAGAGCACATTAGGTGGTGGGCAACTGTTGAGCCCATAACAACAAAAAGGTCAAAGTCAAATCAATCAAAGTCAACATGTTCAAGGTCAAAGTCAACATGGGTGAAGTCAAAGTGTTCGAAGTGCAAGTGTCAAGGTGCACAGGTAGTGCACAAATAATTGTTCACAAAGGGTAAAATTGCAGAAAGTGGGCTGCAGGTTGTAGAGGTATTTCTGTAATTTCCCTAAGGTTCAAAGTGTTTTTAAAGTGTTTTGGAAGGTCTAGGTGAACCCTCTCTTAGGTGCACAAGTGAAGAATTAAAAGGCAAAATGTGAAGGTATGTGAAGCGGTAGTGTACGCAGAAGTGAAAGTATGGCCCCACAATTAAATTTTTGTTTTAGTCTAAAGTCACTACAGGACAAAACAGGGATTCGTTGGTTGCCTCTTGTGGAGACAATCTTGGGACATCAAAGTGAGCACCAAGATACTCTTGCACTTAGGAGCGTACGTGAATCGACACTCAAATCAAGCAAAGGACTATTCTTGGAGAACTAAGCAAGACTAAGAAAAGAGAGCATAGTCTAAGCAAGAGAAGTGCAAGAGACACATAGTGTGTGATGCAGAGAAGGGAAGTGCAACGTGTGCATGAAGAGTGACCAAGGAAGTGTGCAGAGAAGGGCTAAGCTATTCACCCCAAGGATCCCAAGCTCTCATTGAAGCAGTGTGCATGCCGAGAGAAGGTGTCCATCCCTCCCCCTTATTGGAAGCTTGGTGCAAGGTGTGCACAAGTGCAGGCTTGGAGACAGTGGAGGTCTGGTGTAGAGAAGGCCAGTAGCAACAAGACCCTTAGGTATTTGGTATTTTGTGATTGAGCATTTTGTGGGATTTTGCACAGAAGCATTGGATTGTATTGTGCATCACCATTGTATTTGTCTTCTTATAATCAATCGACAAATGCTTCCAGTGGGTATTTTCTTATTGTCTTTCCCTTTTCTCCTACAAACACTCAAATCCCTTCTTGTCCAAGAATCCCCCAACACTAATCCATGGGGAAAATAAAAGCAAATGCAACTACTCTACTCACACAAAGGAGAGACATGCATATGCACACACACACCACTCTCACACACTCACAAAGACACAATACATGAAATGTAAATAGTCTTGGAGTAAAAGAGAGCCTTCTTCCATTGATAAGAGATATTACATGAGAGCACGTCGACCAAAAGCTCCCCTCTTTACAAAAATGAGCTTTTATATATAGGCTAAGCTCTATTCCCCATGGGCTCCTTTGAAAAGTCAAAAAGTGGAGGATCATGCATAACTGATTTGTTCCAAGTTGGAGTCAAGTCTGGAAACTCTTCAGATCTTCAAATCTGCAATTCTTCAGTCTGCAAAGCTTCATACTGCAAGTCTTCAGTCTTTACTTCAATCTTCAAAGCTGTGCGACACAATCCCCTTCGAGGGCAATCAGCCCAACATTTATACTCCTGTGCAGTCCTTTATAGGGTTGGAAATGGCTTCTCAAGAAGCTCCCAAACCTAAAATGACACATAAAAAGCAAGTAGACTGTATCTAAAAATGAAATAGACAATAAACCTTCACTCCAAATTTAGTCTCCACTTCAGGGAGCATCCATTGCTACGAGACTTGCTCTTCTATAGAGAAGTCTGCGTGAAAATCTTCTTGTTCCTGCGATCAAAAAATGATGGCCCAAAAAGCAAAGAACCAAGCAAAGACCAATAGTACCCAACTCTTATATCTTTGTGATGCCACAATCACATCGACATTCTTAAATATGTTATCCCTAAGTGAGCGTGAGACACATTGCAATGTAAAGCATGAAATGAATGTGTTTTCATGATTAAACGATGTTCCTGGCTTCATTTATACTATGCTCACCTCAACCAGTTTGCCAAATATCAAGAGTATCATGTGTTCAAAAAATCATTAGATAATGATGCATAAAACAAAAGGGTACTGCAATGAAACATAGACTTAATTTTCAACAATACATGGGTTTGGCCAATACAAAAGAAAGTGTATACCAGAGTTTGGAAATACTCAGAGTGGTGGTACAAATTTTGAATCATCATGCCCAAATGGGACAGTCACTCAAGTTGACATTGCAACGTCCTAAAAAAACATGTAAGCGACTCCAAACATATTCAAAGGACACCCTAGCAACAGGCACAACTGAAAGCACATTATAGCAAGAGGAGTCAAGAAGGAGCAATGGTGGAGTTATGTGTGAGTAAGCCTGTAATGCATTATGAGAACAATGTATTAAATGAGTATTGTAAAACTAGGGAGTTACTTCCCTAGCAAAAAACAATTACTCAATCCTTTGGGACTTTCACACTTAAATAGTATAGAACGGGTCTGAATCCACACAGTGTTTCCTTCTAAACAACTTTACTGGAACCAGATGACCTCCAGACATTCTTCAAAATCCTTGCCATGCTAAAATCCTAATTGTGTTAGCACATAAACAACAAAAAACATAAGTAAACATTGCTCTTGTAGTGCTTCTGATGATTGTGCATTGGCTTGTATATTTTCATGTGATCATGAGAATACAAGAGTAATATGATCAACCAAATGAGTCATTCACAATGTCATAGCAAAAAGTATATCATTCAATCATTGCCTAATCAATCAAGATAGACTGAGGCCAAGTTTAGGTGGAATCCTCATTAGTGGGGTCATCCCAAAGAACACTACTCCCCTACAGCTCTGATCATGAGGATCTTCAAACCTAACCTGAGAGTGATCAGTACCGAACATGCGACAACTCCTTTCCATAAAAAAATATGCAAGACGAACAACATAGCTTCAAGAAATATTGGTCAAGATATTTTCTTGCAATATAAAGCAAACACTTGTGATGCAAATGACAGTTAGAATCTATGAACTGAGAGCCCAAAGGGTGTGAAAACTTAAGTCTTCAAAGGATGAAGTATCCGAACATCACGACTATATCAAAACATTTATCATGAAAGCATTCATTATATATAAAAAAAATAGAATTCCTTTGGAGTTTTAGATATTGTCCCCCTATCGCAATCACAGAAAGTCAAAACCAATGTTTAGTAGTTCGGGCATGAACCAAGTGCCCTGTATCAGATAAAGCTCATACCTACAAGTTAAATTACACAAGGCACCAACAATCTTTGTTTCCGTTAGGCCTAGGAACATGCAAATCTACTTCATCTTGCAATACTCATGGTAGTAGCTTGCTATAGATGCTTAGAAGCCAACCAAGAAATCCCAAAAAATAAGAGCGACCCTCATCATTCCTTCAGCCCGCTAATAATCAAACAAACTGAACATTAAATGAGCATATGAAGAGATGTTTCTCCTTTATGAGGTCATCAAAGATTATACCAACATCCACAAAGGCTCTTTCTACAATCATGAATACCATATGAAGATAAGCCAGTCCCATTTTGGTGGGGAGTTTGGGCACCATCCCCCAGGAGGGGTAGTCACAAATACTCTAGGCCTCCTAAGCATGCTGCTTACCATTCTAACTTTCACAGGAAAACAGAAGAGAAAGGAGCTTCACTAGAAAAACTCAAAACTTAGTAGTCAAGAGAAAATCCCTAGAACAAGGACTGCATATCCTCCATTAGTCGTTCTGCCATTTGTTGCATCAAAATTACCATGACGCCTTAGAAAACAATCAGGTGAACATGTTATGACCAATGGAGGTCACTACCAAGGAATCAGTTATATTATCTTTCCATATTGTAGCTACCAAAATCTTATAAGGAAAACATTTATGGGAGTTAATGAGGATAAACCTTGATAGTACGAAATCAAGTAGATGAGATGGTGGTTTCACAATTGCTGAATAGTAGATTGGGTTTAACAGACAATTATAACCAAAAAATAGGTGATACTCCTTCATTCACTGAGTGCATCAAATCGAGTGGCTTAGCTTATGACCGACTCATTCCATAGCCTCCTCCTTGTTGAAGTGGGTGGGCTGCATCATGACCTATGGGCAACCACAAAACCACGGATACATTGTCTTGGAGGTACCTCCCAAAAAACCTACAAAGATCTCAATAGTCTAGTCAAGAAAAAAAAAGTAAATTTGCGAACTTGGGCATACATTACAGAGTATCTTAAGTCCCAAGAGGAAGGCATAAGGTCAAGGAGTTACAACATGACTATCTGCAAGCTTATGAAGAGATGATCACTAAACTTTAAGACTTAGACCCGAGTATATGGGCAGTCACCAAGGACCCAGCAACGTGTCTTGCAAGTGTGACACTTGAGAAATAATACATTTAAGAGAGCATAAACAAGCTATGGGCAAACTCTGCTCTGTAGCAGGTGTGGCGGCGATGGCTGAAATAAGTTGCGCATGGAATGGTTGACACTCCACTGAATGCCAAGGCAATTCAGCGAAGCCCAACAAACCACGAGTGCGCAAATACTCACTCATTTCTGGAGCGAAACCTGCATGGAAAGTAGCGACATTCGCTAGTGCTTCCATGGCATACAAGTAAGCACAAGAATACAGACTACACAGAAGACACAATCACACAAACACAACAACGATTATCAGTAAAAGAAACAAGATTAAGTAGGAACACGAGCAACATGAGGCGGTCGAAAACCCTAATCGTCGTGCGGTATTGAAAAGATATCTTTCATAATTACGGCATGCATGCATGAGCAGAAACAGTAACACATGGCGGCAATTAATCATAGTTAGATACCAGAATGAGGAGATTACAGTCAGTGGTCAACCGAAATACGAGGATAAAAAGAAAACAAGTGACTCACAAACAAGACTAAGTACATGTCAGCGGTTTTCAGGCTGTTGTTGATATGGACGCAGCTTAGACCATTTAATCACTTTTGGCAAGAGAACAGCTGTTAAGATCGCCAACCGAAAAGTTGCTGGTCCCACTTGTTCAGCAATCCAGTATGGACCGAACCACCGTAACTTAAATTTCCCATCAGATCTGTTTGCTTTAGCATTATAGAATAACACAAGTTGGCCCACCGTAAACATAGGGGTCTTGAGGAAATGATCATGAGTACGGGCTTGACGAAGCTGCACTTCTTGAAGAACCATAAAACTGTCCCAGCGGTGTTCATCCAATGATCTGAGTGCATCCAACCGAAATGGCCAAGATTCTTCCTGTAACAATTTCTGAGCTAAGGCAATGCGTAGGCTTGGCACTACCACTTCCATCGGCGCAATAGCTTCCAATCCATAAGCAAGCTTGAACGGGGTCATTCCGGTAGCTACTTTGTACATAGTCCAGTAAGCCCACAAAACTGCAGGTAGGAACTGGTCCCAACGTTCCGGACATTCCAAAACCCATTTGCGGATCATATTCCACAAAGTCTTATTGGTGCTTTCAGCCAGACCATTAGCACGTGGATAGTACGGTGAGTTGAATTTATGCATAATTTGAAAAGTCTGAGTCAATACTTGCATTCAATTGTTTGCAAAATGTGTTCGAACCTCTTCTAGAAGTTGTCATGTTAGGCACATGCTTAATAAAACCTAATTTTGTCATAACTCAAAGATCTAATGGCTCTGAAATTTGGTCCATACAAATTACATCTTTCATCTCTCTAATAAGCTAAAGATCACTCCATTTAGAGTTCATATGATTGGGAAACCAACTATTTAAAGAAAGACTACTCGTTAACTCAAGTGAAGCAAAAAATTGAGGTTCACAAGAAATGTTCCCAACAACTATTGGAGATGAATCTAGGAAATAAGTTTAATATGGAAAAATTAGAAAAGATAAGCTTTCCAATAAGATATCATATCCATTAATGGATAAGAATATCAAATACAGTTATTGAAGATGACGTAGATGGTGTTGAAGATGACGATCTTCGGATTTGTGTTCATGTTGTGGTTCTTGCTGCACCTACTACATACCAACTTCGATGGGATGGCAGAGATTCTCAAGCACATGAATTGATAGCTTTGTTTGTCAAATATGCCATTATGCCTCATATTTGCTCTTGCAAAACAATAAAGGATGCTTGGTATACACTTATCACCTTACACCAAGCAAGAAATGAGGCTTGTGTTGCTTACCTCTGAAAACAGTTGGAGAGTGAGCATATGATGAAGGAGATTCTATGGACAATTTTTAGACAAAGATCAAAGATTTGAAGGAACAATTGATTTTTGTTGATGAAGTATGCTAGAGAGTTCACTTGTGCAAATTGTTCTAAATGGTCTTCTATATTCATATCTGTTGAAGTTAGACGTCTTCGAAAGCACGCGAACAGTACAAGGAAGAAGAAGAAGCTTGGAGCACAACACACAATACTGAATGAATTACCCTAGAATGTACAAAGATAAGTAGCCCGTTAGGCAATAGGCGTATATACAAGGGGGGAACCTCTGAAAGAGGAAAAAAGTGCCATGGCGGTCCTAGTATGTTCATACACATCACTACCTAAATATATCAACAAATCCCCTCTCGGAGTGATGCGGTGAACAAGGAGCTTGCATTCATGTATAAGGAGGTGCCAAGCTATGTGGAAATCACTCCACAAAAGTGTCATGAGGAAGGAGATAAGGAAGAGAGCTCACACACACACTCTCACTCTCAAGGAGAAGCAAACATACATAGATTGAGGCAAGGAAGAATTATCTTCTTCTTCTATTACATAAAAAGGAATGTACAAGAATGACCTAGAAACAAGAATACAACAACTGCAATATATAAAGATCATTACATAAGGAAAAACCTAATGTCCGCGAATGAGTGAGCTGGCAAGGAACAAATGTGCCATCACTCTGGATAGATAAATCTAATAAAGCTCAATGAAGTATCCCTGACATATACCATTGTGACCACTATACATGTTAGAGAAATGAAAAAATGGTACGTGTCATCCTGGATCATCACATGTTGAGCTTGATATCTCAACACTCCCCCTCAAGCTCAATGCCATATCCTGTAATCCAAGCATCTCCTGAAACTTCTTCAACTTCTCAACTCCAAGTGCTTTGGTGAAAATATCAGCAACCTGCTCATCTGTTCTCACATAAACAAGATCAATATCACCTGCTAATACCTTCTCTTTGATGAAGTGATAATGTACCTCGATATGCTTTGTTCTAGCATGGAAATTAGGGTTCCATGCTAACTTTATGCTGCTAATATTATCACAATAAATGGTGATAGGCTTTTGCACTTCCATACCTAAATTCGCAAGTAGCATCTCCAGCCATGATGCCTCACATGCTTCCATTGCAACATCTCTATACTCAGCCTCTGTACTTGATAAAGCAATAGTGGGTTGCTTCTTGTTGCTCCATGTAAAAACTTCACTTCCAAGTGGGAATAGAAAACAACTAGTAGGTCTTCTATCTGGAATGCTACCAACCCAATCAGCATCTATGTATCCATAAACCTGCAAATCTACACCATCCTCATAAAACAATCCATAATCTAAAGTAGCACTCACATAACGTAGAGTGCGCCTCAGAGCATCCAAATGTGGGTTCCTGGGAACCTACATAAACTGACGTTCAAGTCCAACAGTATAACTTAGATCAGGCCTTGTAATTGTAAGATATATAAGACTTCCCACAATTTTCCTGTACATAGTAGCATTTTCCAATGCTTCACCGGATGTAGTGTCCAACTTCAAATTATGATCTAATGGCATAGAAATTGGCTATTGCCTTTGCGACATCCATATATCCAAGAAATAGCGCAACACACCAAGATCTTTCATGTCAAATTCCTGCATAAGAAGTTTCTTTACCTCTTTGGTGCTTCCTTCATTCTCACCACCTACAATCAGGTCATCAACACAAATAGACACAATGGTGATGCCATCATCAGCCTTCCTTACATATAGTGAGTGATCCGCATCACACATAGAAAACCCAATGCTAGTTAAGTAATCAGCAATCCTTGCATGCCATGCACGAGGGGCTTGCTTCAGGCCATACAAAGCCTTTTGCAACGTGCAAACATATTCTGGATGCTTTGAATCTTCATATCCTTGTGGCTGGTCCATATATACTTCTTCCTGTAACTCGCCACATAGGAAAGCATTCTTCACATCCATTTGGTGCAAAGTCCATCCTTTTGCTTTAGCTAATGCAACAAGTGTTCTTACGGTAGACATTTTAGCTACAAGGTTGAATGTTTCCTCATAATCAATGCCATATGTTTGTGCATATCCTTTAGCTACCAATCGTGCTTTATACCTGCTTATGCTACCATCGATGTTATGCTTTACCTTGTAAACCCATTTGCAACCTATGGGTTTCTGTCCTTACGGCAATGGAACCAGCTTCCATCTACCATTTCCATAAAGTGCAGCCATCTCCTCATCCATAGCTTTTTCCCAACCTGCAATTCCAATTGCATCTTCAAAGCAAGAAGGTTCAGCATCTCGTATTACCTTTTTCATGTAAGCACAATGACGAGCCATATAACTGTCATACGTCAATCGCTGCATTGATATCCACATCCTCCCAAATCTTCTTAGTCCTGAATCACTTCTCCTTGTATCATCTACATGTGCCCTTCTTACTCCTGGAGTCTTCATAGAGGGTAATCCAAGTTCCTCATCAAGACTCTTTTCTGAACTGCTTGAATCTCCATCAACGTCTTCAAAACCTGCACATGTTTTACTACCAGCAGAAAGCTTTTCTTTACCTTTCTTGGATGTATTTGATGAATTTTCTAGACTAAAATTTCCACACAATCTTCCACTCCATGGATTTGAGTTGGAACTATTGCTTGGTGATGCATCCGGTCCACTCAAAACTTGAGATAGTGCACTTGATTTTTCAGCATTTTCTTTGTCATTTGGTTCAAGATTCAGTCCTTCTTTGGCATCTGCATAGAAGCTTGACATTTCATCAAATACCACATCTCTGCTCACCTTTACTTGTCGTGTGAGTGGGTTATAACATTTATATCCCTTTTGCTCAATGGAGTATCCAATGAAGACACACTTTTCTACTTTTGGATCAAGCTTTGTCCTCAATTCATCTGGGACATGTACATATGCAATACAACCAAAAACTTTCAGATGTGATAAGTTTGGCTAAATTCTTTGGGAACCTGCAATTCATTCTCCTCCCTTTCTGACCCTATAAGTTACTGTATTCCCATATGCTGGCTGAAGCTGTAAAAATTTTTGATGCTCGCAGATACTGTCAAGCTGTCAATAAGGCCTCGAAAAATGCAGCATGTACTCCAGAAATTGAGTTCTGTAGACAAGGTGCATCTGTCGTAGAAGAACGTATATGCTTTTATTCCTAGGATGGGTTCAAATTTAATTCAACGACTGGAAGATTGTTGGGAAATTCATGGGGACACTCGATAGTACATTACATCGAATTATGGGTGGACCTCCCCCCCATCAAGCTTCAGAACCATCATTCAACAAGAATGTGAGGGATTGGTATTCAAACAACCACAAGTTGGGCAATCCTAAACTTCATGAATCAAGCATATTGGAACCATCTAAACAGAATAATAATTGGCAAATGGAAGCATCATCACGGACTGTATCAGAGCCCAATCTTAGCTGGACAATAGAATGAGAGAGAAAATTAGTAGTATTAAAACTTATTTTATACTTATTTCATTAACTTCTTTAATAGATAATTACTTTATTTTCTAGTTAAAAAAAAATCTAATTAAAATCCATGCATATAGTTAACGAATGAATTAGAAATGTGTGAATACATGTATGAGTTAGTGAGTTTCTAAAAGTATGTTAGTATATAAATGGTTAGTATATGTGTTAACATATTTGCATATGCATTAGAGTGTATGTTAGCATGAATTTATAGACATATGTAATATATGTATGAATATTTTTTAGCATGTGTAGCGTATTTGAATGAAAATGATTTATTGAGGTATACTTATACTTCCTAATTTTTTTTGCAGACATTAAAAGAAGAAGTGTCCGAAGAGCATACCTCAACATATTGAAAACAAAGAAGACGAGATTATAAAAGAAAACATAACTGAGGAAACCTTAATTTTACCTTCATCTCAAGAAGCTATTGATAGGTATAAGGCAGCTCAACCATACGGTCCTTAGAAGTATAGAGTGATAAGCTTACCTATTAGATATTTCTTAGATTTTTCAGTTATTTAGAATTTGATTTACCCTAGACATAAAGAAAAATATACCTAATTCACCTGAGATTGTCTCAATCACCCTACGTGTGCCGAAGGATTTAGCAGTTGACTTGCTCCACCAACCGTCTGTCCGCAACTTCCCGACATTTGGTGAACCCGACATGAAGGTTCGGCGCAACAACTTAGGTCTACAGGTATATTTTTAATTCTATTCTGCATATGCATATAGGAAACTTGGCGATTGAAGCAGAAGCATCAACATCCATGGTAGCTGAAGCTGACTAAAAAATCTTGTAATCTCCTGGCTGTTGAGGGCTATTCATTAAGACCTGAGCGCCTCCACGGAGTTTTACAAGTAGAAGGTTCCTCGTCACGCTACCTTTGTCCCTCAACTTTTGTGAAAGCAACGATTGCACATGCATACTTAGAATTGATGAATAGATTAATTTGACCAACCTGAATGTAAAGACTTTGCACATAGCACAAACACAAAGAGCCTCTTCATCAAGTTTAATCAGGTATATTTTCTCTACTTCTATTTGCAAAGTAGAAGGTATATTTTCTTTACTTCTGTTTGCAAAGTATCTTTTACCACGGCGTCGCATCAAGAACAAGAAATAGACGTACTATTACGTGAACTACATACTTATATTTCATTTCTATCAGTAAAGTTAGACTTATATAATATGGCTAACCATTTTGAAGAGCAACGTATTTGGAAAATAATAGATTCAATTAAAATGGATAGAGGGGAATTTAATGGGACAAATGCAACTGCATATCTTAAATATTATGAACAACTGACAGAACAATATGGGTTACCTGAAGACCATAAAAAAGACACATTTATACGTATTTCTCATGGTTTTACTAGAGAAAGGATCCAATTATGAGTAGTTCAACCAAACATGACTTGGGCGAATTTTAAAACTCAGCTTCTTACTGAATTTTCACATGAAGATTACAATAAGAATAATAGGGCTACATTCATGAGATGGGTAGGAACTACGAAACTAGATCAACATATAACTCAGGGGTTATCTGAGTTTGAGGTGAAAATTAACCAAATGCCTCAAGCAGACCGAACAACTCTAGAACCAGATAAATTACGAAGTTTCCTAAGCATGTTAGACTCTTCTCTTAGACGTGAGCTAGAACCAATGCTTGAGGACAGCGCGATTGCGAGTGGGTTAATTGGAAATTGGGATAACGTTCGAGCGGCTGTCAAAGACATTACCCACAAATTAAAAGAGAACTTTGGGGTTTAGTCACAGTACTAAAGTCTGATAAAGAATATTTTATAGGAGCGAACGTAATTGTTGAGACATATTGTTTACTGCTAATAGGAATGATCACAAATTGTTCCTCACCCGAGATTGCCATGCTTCGCTGGATTTCTTATATTAAATTTATAAATCCTGTTTTAATTCATATTTCATGCAAATCTAACTCTGTTGCTGATGTGCTTTCTAGAGCTAGGTACGATGAGAATGACAAAGCCAAACTAGATACTAATACGATTAATTATGATTCTCAAGTATATGTATATGAAAAATTTAATACTGATGAATATGAAGGAGAGTGGCTAGATATTGGGAGGTATCTTAGTACTTTAATTAGATCACCTTCATGGTCTTCAAATAGATTCAAAAATATTAGAAAAAGAGCTTTTAACTTTTTCTTAAAAGATGGATTAATTTGGAGACATGCAAGGGGGAAGATTAAAATGCCACAAAGGGTACTAGGTACTAAGAATCTTTAGATGCAAGTCATGAAGAGCATGCATGATACTTTATGGGTTGGGCATAAGGGATTTGTAGCAACTTATGAAAAAATTAGAGAGGGTTATTGGTGGCCAGGCATTTATGTTAATGTAAAGAATTATGTAAATTCTTGTGATTTATGTCAAGTTCATTCATCAGTTAAGCATAGGGATCCACTGCACCCTACCTATCCACCATGTATACACTATAAGTGGGTAGTTGACTTAGTGACCATGCCCAAAGGTATAGATAGGATGAGATACATAGTTCTTGCACGAGAAGATCTTACTAACCATGTTGAAGGCCGAGCTCTAAGATCTAAAACGACTTTCAATGTATGTAAATTTCTTCTTGAAGATGTGATTTCAAGATTTGGATATATTGAAAAGGTAGTAGTTGACAAAGGAGAATTAGATGCGCAAGAGGCTAGAGAATTCTTTGCTAGGCATGGAATTCGTTTAGCTCTAACAACTGCTTATAACCCTGAGGCTAATGGAAAGATAGAAAGAGGGCATTCTCCTATCATTAAGGCGATTTCTAAAGCTTGCAAAGGAGAACTTAAGAATTGGCCAAAATTCTGCCATTTGCATTGTGGGCTAATAGAATGACCTGCAATAGAACGACGGGATTTATGCCGACAGATCTAATGTACTGCCAGAAGCCAATTTTTCCCGTGCATACTCAAATCCTTACTTGGGCTACTCTTCCTTGGGAAGATAATTTGTCTACTAAAGATTTATTAGCTCTAAGAATTGAGCAACTTGATCAAGGGAATGAAAGGTTAGATGAAGCTGTAGCTAAATTGAAAGATTCTCGACTTAAAAATAAAAAATATTTTGATAAATCACATAGGTTAAGGCCAAAGCCAATACAAATTAATGATTGGGTTTTGATATATGATAGCACATTCGAATCTCAGTATGATGCTCGTAGAAAATTAAAAAAGAGTTGGTTTGGACCTTATGTGGTGGTCAAAATTTATGATAATGGAACGTATGCCTTATGAGAGTTGGATGGTTCTCCTCTTAAGAATTTAATTGCAGGTAAAAGAGTTAAATTATTCAAACAAAGAAATGAAGAAATTTATGACTTATTATATGATGAAGAAAATGATGAATGAGTTTTTAATAAAAATGATGTATAAATTTTCTTTTAAATATGTTTTTTCTTTTACATGTATGAAAATAAAAATTTATTTATGAAAACTAATTTTACTTGTGAGTCTAGATGTTGTTGATTGTTAGCAGGAGTTGAAGATGCTTTTTGAACAAATAAAATAAAGAATGTTTTATGATGAAAATGAAGACAAAGAATAATCAGGTGACTTAATTCTAATTATTCGTATTATTTATTTTTCCTTTTTATGCATTTCATAAATAAGATTTTATTTGTTTGAGATATAAAGAGGGAATTTAATAAAATTATGTAAATAATGAACGAGAAATTAAAGTAGGAAAATGTATATAGGTGAAAGTCTGGTTTAGAGAACTTGTAATGCATTGTGAAGATAGGAGAGTGGAAAACTTGAACTGCGACCCCTAGTAGAAGAGAAATTTACTTTATACTAGTAGAATTCTTTACTTTCTGAAACCGTTTAGCGAATGAGATCCTAATTCTAGCTGTAGCACATTTCTAGATCCTTTGCTCTCATTAGGGGTTAAGCCTTTCCCCTTAGAAAAAAAAGTTGCGAAGAAAAATTAAGAAAAGAGAAAAATAAGAACATCAAGCAGTATATTAATGGCTACTGCAAGATGGGAAAAACAAAAGAAAGAAAAAAAAAGAAAAGAAAAAAAAAAGAAAAGAAAAAGAAAAATATGAATCAGTTGAGGTCTCGAAACCACTTCTAAAATATTATGCAGACTATATGAGGCGGAGGTTTGCTGTAGAAGAGTTAGTTTGATGCATCTTATAGCAGACATCTAAGAAATAAAAGAAAGCATACTTGTATAAATTAAATTTTACCTAAGAACAGGGTTAATGGAATGGTAAGTACCTCAATTATCTAAATAGCCTTTATAGGATTATCTAAATTTGTATTTTTGACTATATGCATTGACTGAAACGATTTCTAATTCATATTTATGTAATTTTAGAAATTTTCTTCATTATCAAAAACATAATTAAAAATTAGAAGCATTTTTTTATAATATTATTTATAGTTAAATTTTAGATTTTATCAAAGAATTTGATACTGCTTTCCATTGAACTGCAGGTTGGCCATCGGGACGATGTGCAGGTTTGGTGGGGGCGAATGTCGGAAAGTTTTTCACCTTCCAGTTGACATCCAGAAAAATTAAAACATGTTTAATGGTTAACTCTAAACCCTTTAGTACACTATTGATTAAATGTTTTGTTTGGAACTTACCTCTTTGTAAGTGTTTGCAAGTTCAAATTGATGAAGAAAACATATGTTCATATTAGGGTTTATCCTAAATTGCTCATATAATGTGTGTTTGAGCCATTTAAACATTGAAACATGGGTATAAGACCTTAGGTTTACATTAATTTATGTGTATTTAAGTTAGGAGCATTAATTCTTGGTTAATGTTAGAGTTAAAGCTAAGTTTCTAATGGGTTCCTTTTGTATAATTCATGGGTTCATAAGGCTAAACATATGGATTCTAAAGGTTAGAATATGATGTATGTTTGCCTTGTTCTAGCCCTTGAATTTCCCTTGGAACATGCCTTGAACCTTTGGGTGAAACCCTTGGTTTTAACCCTTGAGGTATTTATTCATATGAGCTCCCAATGAATGGTTAGAACCTTAGGCTTGATTTATCCTAAGGTGTGGGAACCTTAGTCTTGGGAGAAGCTTCTCTAGGAGCCACCTTGTGTGTACGTGAGAGAAGAATCCTCATTTGATTTAGAAGGCATGTGATAGACCTTGGGAAATTAGAAGGCAAGTGATCACTCTTGGGAAAATGTTCACATGAGGGACACTTAGTTGGACACTTGGCCAATCTCAAGGACATGCACCCCCTTGGGCTAGAGGTATATATATGGGTGGAGTTGGATGGGTGTATACGTGCTCTCTCTTACTTGAGATAGTCTTGCTAGTTGATTTAGTTTTTTTGTGGATTGTAGTTTCACAACATTAGTATCAGAGCAAGTTTATCCTTTATGCTTAGATTTTGTAGAAACCTTGAGCGTGAGGTTTTTTCCCGCCTTCTGTTATAATCTATGTCTCACCCTCGCGAGTTCTTCAACGCTTTTGAAGGAGTTTAAAAGTGTTGGTATGACCCTCCTCTTGGGTAGGGCATATGATGCGTCATGTGAACACCCCTTAGCTGGGTAGCTGGGCCAAACTTAAGCCAAGCGGCAGTATAGCCTCCACGTGCATCTCCGTGCACAGGCGAGAAACCCCTTTGAACAAAGGGTAATCGTAGCGCTCCTCACGGAGCACTCTCCTTCAGGTTATAGTTGAAGCAAGCAATGAATTCACCTTAGAAGAGGTTTCTTTCTCTATTCACGTCAAATGTCGGATAAGCCACCTTCGCACGAGCTGTCGAGTGCCCCTTCGACTTCCATCTTCTATTATGTGAAGAAATACGAGCATATAGGAGAATTGTTGAGTGCACGAGGTCCGTGGAGTTCAAGAAGCCATGGGCATACAAAGAGAAAACCAAAACTGAGGATCTTCAACATATGCTCGAGTGTTCTACAAGGAGGAATACAAGCTTGGAGCATTGCATGAAGTGCAAAGGAAGAAAGGTAGAACAAAAGAAGACATCAAACATCAATTAAAGCTAAGTATCTTTTTTTTTTTTTGACAATTGGAAAGAGTCACTTCTTCTATTTTTGATGAAGCATCAAATAAAGGCACTTCAACATTCTTGCTTTAGGATTATTGCAAGGGTAAGTGCATATTTGAGCATACAAAAGAATAGTAGAAGCATGGAATTTATTTTTGAAAGACATGGAACGGGAAGGGGTGTATAGGATTAAAGCATCCTATTAAGTTAAAGATTTTCCTTCCATCTTATAAGCCCCTACATGTAGGTGGCATACATCGAATTATACATAGGACACATTCTATCTATGAAGGTGGCATTCATTGTGATATCATATGTAATGACCCAAGGATAAAAAGCATTTCATATATCTACTTGGGCATTCATAGAATATTTATGAAGATAAATGTAATATACATGGATTCCATATATGAATGTAAGTATACATTTAGGCATTCTTGAAGTTTTTGTAAAGCTAAACACATAGTTGAACATAAAAGTAAGTATACAAATGTCCAAGGAAGAGCTTTAAAGGTGAAATGACCCAGCCATGTAACATCAAAGCCAAAGTATCCAAATGGGAAAGCTTCCTCCTTCTTGGAATCAAAGGACAGACGTAGCAAAAATGAAGGTAAGTACCATTTCCATTTCCATTTGCCTCTTTGGCCATGCTAAAAGTAGTATATATAGAGATGCACTTTAAAATGGTGGTCCAGATGCATTCAAAAAAATGCATAACTTTAATCATTTGTGTGATGAACTAGAGGTATCATTGAATGGAAAAAAGGCTTTTCATTAGCATGGAAAAGACTGGCCACCTAAAAATTGTTAGAGAATGCACATAGAATGTTCGTTATAGTATGGCATGAACATGAATGGAAAGCACAAGCATGTACTCATGCATTAAATGGAATTCTAATTGTGAATTCCATGCATGCTTTAAAGAGGGGTTCAATACATGGACCTTATGCATGCTAAGCATCTTCAAGTAAAAATGTATTTGTTCTCACCATACATTATGTATGCACATTAACAATCATGTATGCATGGGTTAATGGGACATGAGAGAGAAATCAAGTATTGTAAGTTTAAGGTTTAAGATAGAAAAATGACTTTTTCATATGAAGTCAAAATCATAAAAGTTTAATGGTGTGTTGAGATGATGCACATTAACTTTTATGCTTTTTATATGTTAGCTTAATTTAAAAGCCAACAAAATTCAACTTAGGAAGAGGAACTTTAAACTTCGCGTCTTTCTTATGGACCCCTAAGTTCCATAATACCCATGGCATGCTTGATCAGCAAGGCCAAGCACTTAAAGCTTCAAATCCAACAAGTTTCTCTTCTTGTTAAACCATAAATGGTAGTAATAAGAACTTGGATTGAAAAATCCAAAGGAGAAACTAGAAGCTTATATGAGACCCTACACACATAGGGTAATTTTTCATTGCGAATGATGTTAAGAAGCTCATAGGAACTTAAACATCCGATCATTGAGGACAATGATCACACTAAAAGGGGGAAGAGAATGTCGTGAAATGACATATTAGGAAAAAAATGATTGAACCATTTTTACCCTTTTAAGCGTTCATTTCTTCCCCAATAAGCTTCTTCCTTCATTGACAAGAGGTAGGATCCATTTGGAGCTTTGAGAAAATTGCTTCAAGAGTAAAGAATTGTAACTCATTAAGCATATTTAGAGAAGATGAAGATTAAAGGGTTGAAAGAAACCCTTAGGAACTCTACTCCAAAATGTGCTCTATGAGTAAGAAACAATTTATCAAGATGGTTAACAAAGTAACCATTTAGCAAAGCTTATGATTGACTATATCCTTTGATACAAATGCCTACTTATGTCAATAGATGATATCTATTATGAGAATACTAGCTCTATTATCAAATGACATAAACAAAGATAACTTTGATTGCATTTAATCAAGGAAATAGTTCAATAAAAGCTTAAAGTCTTTTCAAAGAGCAAATCAAGACTCTGTAAGAATGTAACTTACAAAGATTTTGATTATATTTGATAAGACTAAAACGAATGGAGTTTAATCCTTGAGTAAGAGCTAAAGTTGTCTACACTAAGGTGGGATTGTAAATCGGATGGTATGGGACATCTAGGTTTACAATGTCACTTAAGTGGGTTCAGTGGTATGGGACACTGAACTTAAGGATAATGAAAGCTTAAGCTCAAGGATATTGGAGAGCTTTTTGAGTGAAGGATTTAGTAAAAATGAACCTCCCATTTGGATAGGAAATTAAATGAACATCAATTTCCAACAGTTTTCGAGGACGAAAACTCCGAAAAAGGGGGAAGAAAGGTATCATCAATATGATACTTCTAAGCAAAAGATATTCCTTAACTCTTTCATGAAAATTAAGGAGTACATTGGATGTCCAAGTACCTAAGTGTGTTTGAGTTAAATCTCAAACAAAATAAGAACCAGATAGGTAAGAAGAGAATTCATTAAAGAATTCCAATTTGACAAGTAAATTAAGATAAGCTAGCCAAAGATTTGAAGCATAATCAGAGTAGTGCATTTGAGAATGGATAAGTTGGATCCAAAGTTTGGATCGATAAGTATGTCAACTTGCTTAAGTCAAAAGGGTAACATATAATCGTTGATCCCTAAGAAGAGAATAGTTAATGGTTTGAAAACATCAACATGATGTTGAAGACTTAAGCAACGATATCAACTCATGAAAGTATGAGTTGAAGATCCCAAGAAAATCCCATGGGTAAATATCATCGAAAAAAGGGATCTAAAGGGGTAAAGACTTGATCTTATCTCCTATTAAATTAGGTAGAGGAATTTTGAAAAAGCCAAGTGACCTAACTTGGTCAAATATATCCAACCCTTTATGGTTGGATAATCCAAGAGGCATACATTGGTCAAAAAGATCAAACCATTTTAAAAGTCAAAGGTCAACCTAAATAGACCTTTGAATAAATTGACATTAGAAACCTTAGTCTTTGCTCTCATGAAAGTGATGCCAAGGAGTTCCAAGATGGAATTCGTGATCATGGTATATGATCAGAGAGCATTGTAAAGATAAGGGCAAAGAAGGTGGAAACATTGAGGATGTGGTTCTACAGATTGGAGAAAGAACTCATTGGTATGGTACAGTGAGAACTAACTCCCATTGAGAGTTTTCTCTGATGGCCAGAGAGAAAATGGACTCAAGATCCGATAGGAAACATCAAGGTAAGCCTTAACAATAAGACCATTTTGATTAAGATCTTAGGTTCATTATGAGGTGTAGCAAATGTACCTCCTTGAACCAATTTAATACACCTAGTTGTATGAACAAAAGGGTAAATAGAATGAACATGACATTTACCCTAGAAAAGGCTATCTTTTATCCTCTTAAGCAGATGCATTTTTTAATAGAATGCATAACCAAATTTTATATGGTACAATAAATTTGGATAAGTAAGAGGGTAAAAGAATTTTGGGAGTTTACTAAGTTAAACTCCAAAAGTAAGTCAAGCCTATTCAAGTATAATAGCCTTGAATGAAAGAATGATGTGTAAAAGATCTTTGATAAGAACAAGTGATTCAAGAATGTTCCTAACAAGATCTGGGATATGATGCCTAAAGAAAAAGGTATCTTTCTTGCAAGACCTTGGAACTAAAGCTGCAAAACTTGAATCATCTAAATTCCACCCAATAGAAAATCTAGAGGGTGTCTTGATGAAGTATTGAGGATTCAAAAGAATCGGATTTGTTTCTCTTTGCAAAGCTTTGATGACCTTTGAGGTTAGTATACATAACTATCTAAACCACAGTTGGTTCAAGATAGTTAGTACTGATTCTCATTGGAAGAACACGCTAAGCTAAGACGAACAAATGGGGTAGAGACCTGGGAGAATGGTCTACCAAAATAATTCCAATTCCTAAATTCATCTTTGGATCTAAGTCTTGAACATCAAATCTTCCAAAAGAATTAAACTCTATTTTGAGAATTAATATAAGGAGAATTGAAGATGATCAAGATAGGGATCCACTTGTAGACATGAACTTTCAAAATTGGGTATATTATCATTCGGAATACTTGAACTTTATGTTTCAAGAAAACCTGGATGATTGAAATAAGTCCACCTAAGTCTCCAAGGAATGAGAAGATAGTATTTCTCCTCATTGAGCATACTTTGGCAGGGACTCATTAGACCCACTTTGCTAAGTTCACATCTTTAGCTAAGTCCTATCATACAAATAAAGTATATTTGTGTTTGAAGAGGACTATAAAAGAATAAATTAAGTTCTGAATGTCTGAAGATTCCTCTCCTTTCTGTTGAAAGTGGAAGATGAATCTAGTTTCTGGCCCTTTCAAGATAGATCTCTATCATAGACTCCTAAAAATATAAATTTCTAGGGAAGTACAAAGTGTACTGAAATTTATTATTTTATGGAGCTCAAGGTTTGTGAAAGTGCCAAAAGATAAAGACCACCAAAGAAGTCCACCCATCTCACTAGTCCATTGGTACAGGGCATGCATGTACCTTCAGATGGACTAAGAGAAAGTGATTTGGGCAGGGATTTTGATTCCTTTCCTTTCAGATTAAGGTAGGGATTAGCGTTTATCTGATCACTGGAAATGAATCTAAAGAGAGAGATGACCATGCTCAGAGTATAGATCATGGTGCACGGGGGAATACTTCACATATTATACCTACACGCATTTTCAAGGACGAAAATGTTAAAGGGGGGAAGAATGTTGTATAATTCATGGGCTCATAAGGCTAAACATATGGATTCTAAAGGTTAGAATATGATGTATGTTTGCCTTGGTCTAGCCCTTGAATTACCCTTGGAACATGCCTTGAACCTTTGGGTGAAACCCTTGGTTTTAACCCTTGAGGTATTTATTCATATGAAATTCCAATTGAATGGTTAGAACCTTAGGCTTGATTTATCCTAAGGTGTGGGAACCTTAGTCTTGGGAGAAGCTTCTGTAGGAGCCACCTTGTGTGTACGTGAGAGAAGAATCCTCATTTGATTTAGAAGGCATGTGATAGACCTTGGGAAATTAGAAGGCATGTGATCACCCTTGGGAAAGTGTTCACATGAGGGACACTTGGCTGGACACTTGGCCAATCTCAAGGACATGCACCCCCTTGGGCTAGAGGTATATATATGGGTGGAGTTGGATGGGTGGATACGTGCTCTCTCTTACTTGAGATAGTCTTGCTAGTTGATTTACTTTTTTTGTGGATTGTAGTTTCACAACAGTTCCGATAAGTTTCAAGTAGGTTTTCAAGGGTTTTAGTGTGTTTTAAGGGTTAAAACAATTGACTATAAATTGAACATTGATTTATTAAAAATTAAAATATGATTTAATTAGTTATTTTAATCATGTGTGTGAATATAAATACTAAGGTATTTAATTAATTAAACCCTTAAAGTAAGCCTAAATATAAATGAATTATTTAATGTAGGATAATTAAATTAAAATGACAAATTAAATGGATAATTAATTAGTGGTGTGTGAGTATGAATTTAAAGAATGGTTCATAAAAGATGTGGAATTAAAGTGTGTAAAGAGTGGATCATAAAGGATATGCATTTAAAGTAAATAAAGTTGGATAAAAGAAAAGAATGGTGTGAGTTGTTGTAGATGAAAAGAGTTTTGTGAATGAGTTCTGTAGTTAAAGTAGTTAAAGTATAACTAAAAGTGTGGTGAAAGTAAGGAAGTTAAAGTGTGGATGTTAGAAAAAGGAAAATCCAAAAGGAATGGTATACACAGGTCCCCGAGTGTATATATATATGGGTGTGTTGTGTTCCATTTCTTCCTAATGTTTTTTGTAGGTACTCATTTTTATTCCTTCACTTCTTGCTTCTTGAACGTATTCTGAGAGAAAAGCTTCCCTTGTTGCTAAATTTTTGGTAGTTTTCAAGAGAGAGAGAGAGTGTTTGAATGAGTACCATGTTTTTCTCACGTGTGCATATAGTGGGAGAGTTATTATTTTTACCTCCTTCCACATTGATCGCTATAGATGCATAGATTGTCTGAAAGAGGAAGTAGTAGGGAGATGAGAGCAATTCTCTGGGACAGGGTGGCGAAAGGTCATCATTATACATCTTTTTTTAAATACCGTGGGCTCCTATCTGCTGGAGCAGAGATAGAGTGAGGATATTTGTATTAATCTTGTTCATTTTCTGTTTTTGCGTACTTATAATTTATTTATTTATGTTTTTTGAGGATGAAACTGCCACTTTGGATGAACGGATGAGAGCTACTGTATGTGATTTTTTATTTATCTGATTTCGATGGTCAAAGGATTTGTGGTGCAATACTTGTTGGAGATAGAGACTCATTGAAGTGGTTTTTAGTGGTTAAAGAGAGTGGCTATCAGGCTAGAGCACGCTGAATCCTGAATCCTGATTCCTGATGTGTCTGATGCATTCGCTTGTGATTGGCCGAACTGCTGGCATTGTGGTGATGGAAGCGGTGGCACTGGGCAATGGACAGCTATGGTGGTGGTTCGGCGGAGTCGCTGACTGCATTGCTGCATAGCCTGGCAGAAAAGGGCCCTTGCCTCGAGGCGTGAACACGAATAGAAAGTTAGAAACATACCTGCTGCTGTCGTGTTCTGGAGTGATTGTAGAGAGAGAGTTGAATTAGAAGTAGTTAAGGATAAAATTACGCATGAATCTTTAATTTCCGAATCTTATGATCATTGTTGTACTAGGTTTTTAACGTTATTTTCCATTGCATCTTCCGAACTTCAAGATAGTGAAAATTCATTTCCACCACCTCTAATTAGACGTACGCAACCTCAACATATTGAAAACCAAGAAGATGAAATTATAAAAGAAAACATAACTAAGGAAACCTTACTTTTACCTTCATCTCAAGAAGCTATTGATAGGTATAGGGTAGCTCAACCATACGGTCCTTAGAAGTATAGAGTGATAAGCTTACCTATTAGATATTTCTTAGATTTTTCAGTTATTTAGAATTTCATTGCGATAGTGTGTTCGGAGGCCGAAACGAGCTCAAATCGAGATTTCAACACCACAGAGCGAAGCCATTTTGATCTCGAAAACATGTCGAGTATGCTTACCAAAATTCATGCGATTCTGAGACTGCAACCATAGAGGTGTAGACGACGCCCTAGATGAAGCGATGACCTACTCTGATACCAATTGTTGGAGTTAGACGTCTGCGGAAGCATGCGAACAACACAAGGAAGAAGAAGAAGCTTGGAGCACAACACACAATACAAAATGTATTACCACTAGAATGTACAAAAGATAAGTAGCCCGTTAGGGAAATAGACATATATACAAGCCGGGGAAAAAAACCTCCTAAAGAGGGAAAAAAGTGCCCCGGTGGTCCTATGGTGTTCATACACATCAGTACCTAAATATATCGATAATATCAAAGTTTTGCTTCTACTCTTCGATTGATTATGAAATGAAATCCAAATGCCTTAACATTTGATGAGTTAGTACCTATTAACATTTATTTGATTACATAATTATTCAATTATATTTATATGTAATTTAATTTAATCATAATTAATATTTATATAGTTCATTTATATTAGTTACTTACTGGAATCGTATTATACAATTTCACCAGATAAATTAATTTCATTCACATGCATTACACACATTTACATATATTAGTTTACGCTCATAAGACACACATACATACACAAGACACAAATTCATGCATAATTCACACATACTCGAATCAAATTATAGTAACACAAATCCATTTAACATACTCATATACACATACATCACACTTACAATCATTCACAACTACATAATAATGAACATCACATAGGATAAGTTTACACACATAGTTAATAAACACATTGTCAATGATAGGATGAGTGTACTCACATGATGCACAAATTACTTATGAAAAAAAAAAATTGAAAAAAAAAATTGCACATATACGCATCACCACTATGTGAAAAGAAAAATAAGACTAACTCATGTGCTTCTCTTTTTTTTATGCAGGTTCCACCATATGATCAATACGCATAAGGTCAATTCTAATTCATCAAGTTTGTTAATCTCAATTTGGAAAGACAAGAGGGACAGACAACCATCATTCCAACCTAGACATGCGCTTTGAGAATGGGAATCTCATTCTCAAATTTTCATTTAGCTCACTCATTTGTCTCTCAAACTAACGCCCACTAATATGCAGCTGGCTACATGGACATGAATGATGAAAGCCTTGACATGAATGATGAAAGCCTTGGGCCTTCTCGGCCAAACCAGTCCTCGGGCCGCGACCAAGATCGAGAAGTTTCAAAAACTCCGTTCCATACGGAAAACTAATTCTTCGTGGATCACTTACGAGTCGATTTTCACAATATTGATCAATATAAGTTGACGATTGTAGATATCAGGTTGGTAATGATGACCGGGTTGCGGACAGCTGCAAGGCGTGCCATTCTGATCGTCAAGCATTGTCCTGAACGTGTTTCTGGCATTTGCAGAGGAGTACCTGGGGTCAACTCAGCAGCTCCCCACTGTAAGCGTGTAGCTCCTCATGGATTTAACCTTGGTTCAAAGAAAATGTGAGCCGTAACCTCTATCCCTCTCGCTCTTGAATTTTTTAAGTGCGAAAATCTTGGTTTAATTCTCATTTTAAAGGTTTTAAATGAAGCCCTATTCAAATAGATTTCGTTGCATGATTTTTTAGTATAGGTGAATGCCATACAATCTGTCATGCGTAGGCATGGGAAATCCCTTTTGTTAGGGATGAGAACATTGTTGTTGAATGAGGTGCGATTTGAAGTAGCAAAGATGAGAAAAACACGGAGCATGATCAATGACCAGTGCTTGCCATTGCGTTCAACTCAGAAAAAGTTGGGCTTAAGGTATTACCGAGAAAGTATTTCTTATTTTTTTTCCTGATGTATCAGGTTAAGGGGTTCTTTTGTTATGGGAGAATCTTTGATCCCGATGCACAGTGCAATAGCTGCTTCACGACTGGTTTCTAAGCTCCAAAATGGCAACAATATTGTGGAAGGTTTGTCAACTTTACCCTATGTTGTGTTGTTATGCGGGTTATTATGCTGTACTCGACAAAATTCCAAAAGCTATAGGCATGTAAGATATGTAGTGGAAAACTTATCTGAAAGGTAGGTGGATGTTTTCATCTGCTTAGAACCATTGATGCTCTTTATAAACGGATATGATGGCACTTTCCTAAACTTGTAGCTTCTTTGCCTGTCAGAGTTATGCTCCACTCAGTCCAGACTAACCTCATCAAGGCCCCATTTTTCCATTAATAGAGACGTATTTTATACTTGATTGCAATTACACATTAACAGCTATGCCCACGCTGCACTCCTGTGGATGTTTCATATGCTTTCACGTCACCATCTTAAAGATAGCTGAAATTGTCCCTTTTGATTGACTGAGATTTATGAGTTAAAGGCTTCATGATCAAACATGATCTTTTGGTCTTTGCTTTTGTCAGAAAATGTAGATGCAAGACCTCATGGATCTGCTTCTTTGTAAATGATGGGTCATTAATAGGTTTTAGATGATACTGTTTTGAATATACAAAGATATTCTTTATAAAATGCAAGGCAACTGCTCTTCAGTGTTTGATACAACATAAGTGCTTGATATAACTCCCCCAAATCTGCGCCCAATGCCTTTTCTATACGAGCCATCTTATTCCATGACACAAATATACAAAACTTAGCAACTATAGAGCTCAGTTTGAACTTTGTAGAGCTGATTTGAGTTCACACATATTGTGTATGTGTGTGTTTGTGGGCTGTGTGTCAACATGTATTCAGTCTCAGTTCTATACCCACTGGCATTGATAATGTGGGTGCGGATGTCATTGTATTTTGCAATAGTATCAAGAGGAAGGAATGAGAGTAGAGGGCTCTTCTACCACACACATTCATGGACAAGAAGAGTGAAGCACACAAGGATAGAGGCAGGAAAACAGACGTCTTATTCTTCTTTTTCCACCAAGAAAATATACAAGAATGGCCTCTCGTACAATATAATAAGATGTTCTAATGTAAAAAACAAAGTACATAAGAGAAACCTTAGTAGATATTAGTGAGTGAGCTAGCAAGGTAAGCATGCCGTCATTCTCGGTAGGTAAGATATGTAAGATTGAATTCAAGGAAAATATCTGAAGGGCATATCCTCATACACACCATAGGTACATACCCATGTAACCACTACACATATTAGAGAGAAAAAATAAAAAGAAAAATCATCTTGGAGCATCATGTGTTGAGCTTGATTCTCAACGTTCTCCCTCGAAGTTTAACACATTCTCTCATACTCTAGCATCATCTGAAATTGCTTCAACTTCTCTCCTTTGAGTGCTTTAGTAAAGATTTCATCAACCTACTCATCCATCTTCGTGTAAGCCTTAAGGAGGATCATATCATCTACAAATATCCTCTCCTTGATAAAATGATAATGCACCTCTATTTGTTTTATCTCGAAGAAAGAAGATGCAAATATTAGAAGTAAAGGATGAGATTCAACTACTCAAGTTAATAATAGTGAAGATGATGAATTTCTTTTATAAGGTCCCAAGTTCTTATTTTGTCTTTACCCATATTGGAGGGTTTGTCTATAGATGAGAAGATAAAGGTCATCTCATTCAATTATTTCGTTTAGTTATTTTTGACTATTGCTTCTATTAAATTAAGTTGAAAGAGGAGACAAAGAGCCTATGCAATGGTGTGCACCACCATCCAAATGGCTAAGGGGGTGAGTAGTTGCACGAGGAGAGAGTAAGTAGAGAGAGAGTTTTGATATCGAGATAGAAAGCGAAGTAGAGAGGATGCATGTATAAACTTTTTAAATGGTATTCAATTTATTAAAGAACCTTAGTTTTATTAAACAAGTAACTTGATCACTTGGCAAGGTGACCATAAGTCATTAAAGAAATTATAAACGCCTTTCTCTTGTTGCATTTATTGATTGGAATGTGTACCATTTAGATATAAAGACAACTTTTCTAAATGGTGATCTATGTGAAGATGTCTATATTCAGTAACCAAAAGGTTTTGAAGAGCTAGGTAAAGAACACTTAGTATGCAAACTAATTGAAGCACTTTAGTTTGAAGAAAGCACCAAGAGCATGATATGAAAAGCTACATTCATATATCTATTGGTTTCGAAAACTCTGTTCGGCTCCAACCCTCTATGTTAAAGGAGAGACAGACGTCTTGATTATGATCACCATCTATGTTGATGACATGATCATGACAAGTCCTAAGGATTCTGATCTTCAGATCTTTAAGTCATAACTTGAGCATATTTTTGATGTTAATGACCTTAGGATTTTACATTATTACTTAAGACATTGAATTCAAATTCAGAAAAGATTGTATCTATATGATAGAACAAAAGTACATTTGAGAAACTTCTTAAAAAAAAGTTTGAAATGGTAAATTGTAAACCCATGCAAACATGTATGGATGTTAATGTGTCATGACAAGAAGCACACGCAGAACCTTTTGATGCTACGTTATAGTCCAACTATCCAACAGTGGGATGCTTGATCTATCAATGTAATATACAACCATACATTCAATTTGTAGTTTCTCAAGTGTCAAGGTTGTTGGAAGCAATATCCAACAATGGTCCAAAACTATTGGAAAATAGTTATAGTATATATTCTTTTTAAACCTTGATCAAGAAAAGCGATCGGCGGAGTGGTCTATGCGAAAAGCTTTAATTTATCCTCACGTTGGTTTGAGTTCGAACCCCGTCGGCAGCGACATGCATTTTTCTCTTTTGATATAGCAACCATGAAAATCAAAAACTAAATCGACTCGTAGCTTTTCACGGGAAGCGCCGAATTGAAATCGCGTAGCTTTTCATGGACGGATGATTTAGCGATCGAGTTCGTAGTTTTTTTGATATGCTTTATTGAAAAGCACTCATCGGCTCAAGGCTATATAAAGAAGGGACATGCTCATTATGTATAATCACTTAAAGATCACAAGCAAGTTCTTGGTGTTCCGAAGCTTTGGAGGTGGAGATTTTGGTGAAGGAGAGGCTACTCTCTTGGAGCAAGAAGTCTTCTACAACGTGGTGGTAACTATCTTTTGTGAGTTAACCTTATATTTTGTTTTTAAGGTTTCTGTTTCCTAATCTCAAAATTAGGGTTGGCTGATTTACAATTTTGTTACACTATTTTGTGAGAATAAGGTTAGCTTCATTGCTCATTCACTTCACACGCTTAGATTATTTCAACATAATCTAAATTTTGTATCATCATCTTCTTGGATATTCTTCCATTAGTGAGTGCACCACTTTATATGGTTGAGTAGTACTCCCATGTTGTAATTTGGACATCTATTTTTTAGTGAGTAAGCATCCAACTTAATGCTCTCTATCCTTGTCTCAAGATCTCTTTCTTTCAAATCTCTCACTTTAATTTATTAAGTATGTATGCTCAAAAGGTTTTAGTTTGGAACGATCCTGGGGCCCCAAATTCCAACACTTGGTATCAAAGCATAATTGACATACACACTTAGTTAAGATGAGTGAGATTAGAATTGAGATTGAAGACAAGTTGGATGGATCTTCTAATTATCCCATGTGGAGTTTCATGATGATGAATATTTTAGTGACAAAGGATTTATGGAGTATTGTCAATGGATCCTTAACAAGACCAAGACGAGAAGGCGAAGAAGGAGCCACAACAGCTTAAAGAGGTACTGGAATTACTATAACAGAACCAACTCAAGAAGAGGTAACCACTTCGACATCCAGAGTCACAGGTAGCTCTTTACCTACAGTTCCTCCTATTGAAGATCAGGAAAGGTGGGGTGCTAGAGATGCTTTAGCATTGTCATTCATAGCAATGAGTGTCAAGAAGCGTATTCTACCACAGATAAGATCTTGCAGAAGTTCTAGACAAGCTTGGTTGAAGCTTGAGAATCTTTTTCAGAGCAGAAATCCTGCTAGGAAAGCTCACTTGAGGAGACAACTAGCAAATACAAGGATGAAGGCTGGTGAGTCAATTCAAACCCACATTACAAGGCTCGTTGACTCGAGAGATCAACTTCTAAATTTAGGAGTTGAGATATCATATGAAGAAATGGTAAATATGCTGATTAATTCACTTCCTATTTCATATCGGTCTTTCATAACCACTCTTACCTTTACCACAAGAGATAGAGAGGTTACATTTGAAGAGTTAGAATCCTTGTTACTTCAAGATGAAGATGAGTTGAAGGGAATGGAAGAGAATGAAGAAGCACTTTTATCTTCATCAAAGGGGAAAAAGAAGAAGAAGAAGGAGAAGGAAAAACAATCCATAAAGGAAAGTAAGTCCCTCTCACCTTCTACTTTAGATTCTGTTTCTACTACATCTAAAGAGAAGTCTTCTAAGAAGAAGGAAGTAATATGTTATTACTGCAAGAAACTTGGACATTTAAAAGGAGCATGTTATAGAAGCATTGGAGCAGAAAAGAAAAAGGCATCAGGTAATGTTGTTGAAGATGATAGAAAAGGGAAATCTCAAGGTGATTCTTATGCCTGTATCACCATTGAGGAAGTAGCTTTTGATCAGGCAACTTTACAAGTTTTTTCAACAAGTCCTTGGATATTTGACTCAGGTGCTACAAAGCATATGACAGGTTGCAGAGATGTGCTTTCTTCTCTTTCCTATTCTTTAGGTAGAAGAGTTACTATTGCAGATGGTAATGATTTGGATGTTGTGGGAATAGGTAAATAACCCTAAAGTCAAGAGAAGGTGATAATTTTCAGATTTCAGATGTTTTATATGTACCTGAAATGAAGAAGAATCTGCTATCTATATCTGCATTTTTAGGTGATGGTTTTAAAGTTGTATTTGAGAGAGATCTTTGTAAGATCTTATCACACAAAGACAACAAGTGTATTTTACAAGGTGAGCATAGAGGAGGGATCTTTGTTTTGTCAAAAATCAGTCAGGCATATGCAGTCAAATCTTTGTCACCGGTGGAAGATATGAAGCTATGGCATGAAACATTTGGACATATTGGTTTTGGACATAGTCAAGGGGGACGCGTCCCCGGGCCCGAGGGATGCCGTTCCAGGACGGATGGCTGCATGCTACCACTTGTGCACTTGCTAAGAGTGGTGGATTCTATGGACCCATGCATTGGCAAAGTATATGAAGCTATGGATCGAACCATAGAGTCACTTAAGAAGCTAGTGCAAGAGGATGAGAAGTATGAAGAAATTTCATCAATATGTGTTCGACGATGGAATGCCTATTACTCCCCACTCCATGCAGCGGCATTCACAGTGGACCCTGAATTCCAAGATAAGAAACAATATGCTGATCCGGAGGTAGCAAGTGGACGGAGGACGATAGTGGAGAGACTTATCCCAGATAATGCATCGAGGAGGCTTATTAGAGATCAATTATCCAAATATCGAACTATGAAAGATGCTCCATTTTCATGTGCAGATGCACAAGAAGATAGGTTTCGTGTTGGCACTGCTCTATGGTGGGAAGATTTTGGATTTGATGGTCCAGAGTTGCAACAATTGGCTATACGGATACTAAGCCAAGCTTGCACTACGAGTTGCCTTGAGCAACTATGGAGTGTTTATGGACATGTAGCCTCTAAGAAGAGGAACAGACTTGGTGTGCAACGTGCCAGTGATCTTGTCTTTGTCAGTGCAAATTTAAGGATGCTTCGCAAGACCCAAAGCATGGTTTTTACAGAATGGGAGATGGAGGACAAGGTGCAAGGTGAAGAACATGAAGAAGAGGCACAGGATTCAAAATACTTTGAGAAAGTGGAGCTTCAGATTGCACCATGGGCTACCACCTCTACTGATGTAGCACATACTCTCCACTTGGATTCTCCTTGACACTTTAGTCTTGAGTTATCTTAGTCTTTAGAATCTAGATCTATCATGATTCATCTATGCCATATGGGCGATGGTTGTATCTTTTTGGTTTTATTCATGAGATGTACTCTTTTCTATATATGATATGATGATATCTACAGCGTACTCTTTTTTATTCAGTGTATATCTACAATGCGGCAGCAACACATCACATGTTTTCATATATGTCACTTTGGAAAGCTTCGTTTTACTATTTTCTTGTTTATTTGTGCTCTTATAAGCTAACAAAACCCTTATGAATGGTTTCCATTTCAAATTAACCTTAAAATCAAGATATTTTGAGTGCCATCCCGGATTGGCGTCCCCGAGACGGTACAGGTCCCGTCCCCGACCCCGGGATGTCACTGTCCCCGGGACACGTCACCATCCCCTGGTGACTATGGTTTTGGAGCTCTCAAGAGTATCAAAGACAGAGGTATGGTTGAGAGTTTACCCTCATTCAAGCTACAAGATGATTCAGATATATGTGAAGGTTGTCTTGAAGGTAAGATGCATAAACTACCTTTCAAGAAACATGGTCATATTACAGCTACCAGGAAATTGCAGATTATTCGTTCAGATGTGAATGGACCTATAAGAGAATACTCTATTCAGGGCTTCAGGTATTTTGTTCTATTTGTTGATGATTTTACAAGATACTCATGGATCTATGGTCTTAAGTTGAAGTCAGAAGTCTTTCTTCTGTTCAAGAAGTTTGTAGCTATGGTTGAAAATGAAAATCATGAAACTATTCAGATTCTCAGAAGTGATAGAGGTGGAGAATACTTGTCAAAAGAGTTCCATACATTTCTTGATGAGAAAGGTATTACTCGACACCTTACTATTGCTTATACTCCTCAGCAGAATGGTGTTGCAGAAAGAAAGAATAGAGTACTTGTTGAGATGATGCAGAGCATGATGGCATCCAAGAAGCTTTCACTGAAATTCTGGTTTGATGCAGGACATACAGCTAATCACATTTTGAACAGGTCATCTACAAAAGCTTTAAAGGTAATCACACCGTATGAAGCTTATTATGGTAGAAAACCTAATGTGAGTTACTTCAGAGTGTTTGGATCACTTTCTTATGTACATGTTGAGAAAAAGGACCGAGGCAAACTAGATGTAAAGGCAAAGAAAGCTGTTTTCATTGGATATCCTTTTGAGAGTAAAGGATACAGGTTTTATGTTCCAAAAATAGGTGAAGTTATTCTTTCATGTAATGCTTATATTGGTGAAAATAAGGTTTATGATAAAGAAGCATAAATTCCAAAGTTCATTAGTGAAAATGACTATGGATTTTTTAGAAAGATTTTGGATGTATATTTTCAACCATATGAGGAGGGAGTTAAAATTCCTAGGATTCAAGAAAGAATTGAAGAAAGAGGAATTTCACAACCTTCTACAGAGTCAGTTCCACAAGAGACTCTGATTCCAGAAATGGAAGAAGTTAGAGTTCGAGAAAGTCCTAGTACCTCGGCAAGACAAGTTCCAGAACCTGTGGAAGTTGAAAGTTTAGAAAGAGTTTCATCACTATTTAAAGATACACCTACTTGGTTATATCAGACTTGGAAAGATAGTGGTATAAAGACCTTTACAGGAAGAACAAGGAGTCAGACTAGAGAACAACAACAAGATCATGTAAGAACAAGAAGTCAGACTAGACAACAACAACAAAGAGATCATTTAAGTTTTGCTGAAGACTTTGAGATTCATGATATTTTGGCACTTACGACTTGAAGATGAACCTGCATGTCTTAAAGATGCACTTCAAATTCCTATTTGGAGAAAAGCTATGCAAGAAGAGATTGATTCTATTCATAAGAATCAAACTTGGAAGCTATGTGAGTTACCAGAGGGAAAGAAGGCTATAGGTGTGAAATGGATCTTCAAAATCAAAAGGAAAGCAGATGGTACTATTGATAGATACAAGGCAAGATTAGTTGTTTAAGGATATGCACAACAAAAAGGTATTGATTATGATGAGACATTTGCTCCTACATCTAGGATGACTGTTATTAGATCAATACTTGCTCTAGCAGCACATTTTGGTTGGCATATATATCAGCTTGACATTAAGACTACTTTTCTAAATGGTGATTTACATGAGGATGTGTATATTCGGAAGCCAAAATGTTTTGAAGAGACAGGTAAAGAACACTTAGTGTGTAAGCTTATAAAAACTTTGTATGGTTTAAAACAGGCACCTAGAGCATGGTATGAAAAGATACATACATATCTTTTTTCAGTTGCTTGATATATTTGTGTAATACACGTCCTGATATACAGTTTGCAGTTTCTCAAGTATCAAGGTTCATGCAGAATCCGACAGTGTTACATTGGAAAGCAATCAAGCGGATCTTTCGATATTTGTTCAAATTTTGCTATGGTATTTTCGAAATCTACACATTTGTTACTAAAAGGATTTTCAGATTCTGATTGGGTAGGTGATAGAGTCACAAGAAGAAGTACTAGTGGATTTTGTTTTTATCTTGGAGATTGTCTTATCTCATGGCTTTCGAAGAGACAACCCACTATAGCCACTTCATCGTGTGAAGCTGAATATCGTGCAGCATTTACAGCTACCCTAGAGTCAGTATGGTTGCATAAGATTTTCAGTTATCTTGATGTGAGAGTACATGAACCCATTCAGATATTTTCAGATAGCAAGAGTGCG
This sequence comes from Ceratopteris richardii, assembly GCA_020310875.1. Taxonomy (NCBI): domain Eukaryota; kingdom Viridiplantae; phylum Streptophyta; class Polypodiopsida; order Polypodiales; family Pteridaceae; genus Ceratopteris; species Ceratopteris richardii. The sequence continues at coordinate 35,161,959 of CM035419.1, read as the reverse complement.
ATAGCTATAGCAAAGAATCTAGTGCATCATGCAAGGACAAAGCATATAGAGGTACACTACCACTATATTCAAGAGTAGATAGCTAAGAAGCACATTGAGCTAGTTTATGTTCCTTCTAGTGAGAATGTTGCACATATTTTTACCAAAGCATTGACTAGAGATACTCGTGAAAAGATTTGCACGTTACTGAAGCTTGAGCCTTGTACCATTGTGACATTGAAGGAGGGATTGTTGGAAGCAATGTCCAACAATGGTCCAAAACTGTTGGAAAATAGTTATAGTATATATTCTTTTTAAACCTTGATCAAGGAAAGCGATCGGCAGAGTGGTTTATGCGAAAAGCTTTAAAATATCCTCACGTTGTTCTGAGTTCGAACCCCGCCGGCAGCGACATGCGTTTTTCTCTTTTGATAAAGCAAACATGAAAATCAAAAACTAAATAGACTCGTAGCTTTTCACGTACAACGCCAAATTGAAAATCGCGTAGCTTTTCATGGACGGATGATTTAGCGATCGCGTTCGTAGTTTTTTAGATATGCTTTATTGAAAAGCACTCATGGGCTCAAGGCTATATAAAGAAGGGACATGCTCATTATGTATAATCACTCAAAGATCACAAGCAAGCTCTTGGTGTTATGAAGCTTTGGAGGTGGAGATTTTGGTGAAGGAGAGGCTACTCTCTTGGAGAAAGAAGTCTTCTACAAGGTGGTGGTAACTATCTTTTGTGAGTTAACCTTATATTTTGTTTTTAGGGTTTCTCTACCCTAATCTCAAAATTAGGGTTGGTTGATTTACAATTTTATTACACTATTTTGTGGGAATAAGGTTAGCTTCGTTGCTCATTCACTTCACACACTTAGATTATCTCAACATAATCTAAATTTTGTATCATCATCTTCTTGGATATTCTTCCATTAGTGAGTGCACCACTTTATATGGTTGAGTAGTACTCCCATGTTATAATTTGGACATCTATTTTTTAGTGAGTAACCATCCAGCTTACGTTCTCTATCCTTGTCTCAACGTTCTCTATCCTTGTCTCAAGATCTCTTTCTTTCAAATTTCTCACTTATCATCTTAATTAATCAAGTGTGTATGCTCAAAAGGTTTTAGTTTGGAACGATCCTGGGGCCTCAAATTCCAACAAAGGTTCATGCACAAACAACTCAAAATTCATTGGAAAGAAGTTAAAAAGGATATTTAAATATTTGAATGGAACTTGGAATTATGTAATGGTATTTATGAAGTCTCCACATTTTCTACCACAAGGTTTTGTAGATTTTGATTGGGCAAGTGACAAAGACACAAGAGAAGCACAAGTGGTTATTGTTTCTATGTTGCAGATTTCTTTATCTCATGGCTTTTAAAGAAACAACCAACAATAGCTATTTCGTCAAGTGAAGGAGAGTATAGGGTTGCCCTTATAGCTACAACCTATACTTGAAGCAATATGGTTACATAAGATTTTGAGTTATCTTGATGTTCATGTTCATCTACCTATGCAGATATATTTAGATAGTCAAAGTGAAAGTTCTATTGCAAAGAATCTTGTTCATCGTGCAAGGATAAAGCATATTGAAGTTCATTATCATTATATTCAGGAATAGGTGTCTAAAAATCATGCTGAACTAACTTATATACTTACAAGTGAAAATCCAAACATATTTACTAAAGCATTATTGAGAGAGAAATATTAAAAGCTATGCAGACTTTTGAACCTTATACCATTAGACTTTTGAACTTTATACCATTATGGCATTGAGGGGGGATTGTTGCAAAACAATGTAAAAATGTCCTAGAATGATAAAAAATCCGGCAACCTAATTTTGGTACTTAGTCAAAATTTGGTCAAAGATGGTAAAAAATTTTAGTGGCTTATGGAAAAGTACTCCTTGGGAGATTCTAATGATATATAGCACTTTATCTTTTGGTATCAAAAAGTCAATTAAAAGTCAAACCCTAGTTTTTACTTTTCACATGCTTTTCACACAAAAAACTTACTTCTCAATAGATTTTTTGCAGATTTTCATGCTTTTTTTGCTGATTTTCATGGGCACTTCAAATCTTATATAAAGAGGACCTACAAAACATCATAAATTATCAATTTTTGAAGGGCTTAAGGCATATGATCTAGGGTTAAGAGATAGGAGGAATTTTGGAGGTGTACATGCAGATTTGGAAGAGTTTTTGGGAGCTTCCATTTGTTCTTCTTCACACTACCATGCGTGCATGTTGATTTTAAAGAGTTATAGCACCTAATTTAAGGTTTCTTCATGTGTTGCTGTTGTACTAGGTGTTTACCTACCACTTCACCGCGAGAGGTTATCGTTGTTGGAGCTCTACATCAAAGAAGGCCTAATTTCAAAATTAGAATGTGGTGTAATAATAACTGTTTTGAACAATTCATTTCTTGCTTTTTGCACATATTCACTGACATAATAGTTCTTAGATACTTTCACAATATTTTTGTACCTAGAACCTTTAGATTCAGCCTAATTTCAGTTTTTGTATCATTACACACACTGTATATTGATATTTTGCATTTATTTAGTGTGTGTAGTAGCATTAAGCTGCAACACTTTTATAATTGTCTTCTCATCTCTCTATATTGTCATTTATCTTTCGTGATCAAGTGAAGGTGTGTTATGTTTTAAGGTCAAGTGTTGGAAAGATCTTGGATTAACTTGTGATTATTATTTGGGCCTACCACGCTTCCAACACACAATTCTGAATAGTTTTGTCGAAAAATTAAAAAAATTAAATCTACAAAATCACAACTTTTTTTTGCTTGCTCGAATAAGTATATGTAAAGTAACGAAAATGTTTTGGCAACCAGATTTTGCAGAAGCCCCAAATTTTAGAAGCACATTGACATGAAAATTGGTTTTTTTAAGGCAAATCTTCGGGGAAATAAAGCTTCCCGCGACGATTTTTATATGCACTCCCTCAAAAAGAGAGTGTTTAGCTCCACTGCAACAAGGATTTAGTCTCGGAAACAAGAGTTCTTCGTGATGAAAGCCTTTGAAATTTCCCTTCAGCTTTGTTCAGGGCTGATAAAGGCTTTCACTTCCAATAAATGTGCCATGATGAAACACCTTGAAGTTTTGATACCAATTCAAAGAGGCCATGCAATGCTACACAATGGTATGCTTTGTAGCCCAAATGGCCAAGGGGATTAGTGATTGCATGAGGAGAGAAAAATTATAGAGAGAGTTTTGGTGTTGGAATTGAAAGTGAAGCAAAGAGCATGCTCCTCACTTTAATTGAGTGAGTAAAAGGACCTTAGTTTTATTATACAAGTGACATTGGTCACTTGGCCAAGTATGAATAGGCCTATGTGTTTATAAGTGACTAAAAAACATATAAATTAAAATACCTATAATGTCCTTAAAAATGGGCCAAAAATATGAGAAAAATATATGCATGGATACTCTATGATAGCTATCATTTGGAATGGTTAAAATCTATTTAGGGCTCTTTGAGGCTTTCATTCCCAACAAAGAGGGGGCACTATTGAGAATTGTTGGACTATTCATCATCTTAAGTTTCACCAAAAGGTTTTCTACATCTTGATAATTTTTGGCCAAGTTTTTTAAGCCACCAAGTTTTGAATCATAATTAGGGTTTCTACTCAAGTGAAAAATCCTTTTTTAATCCATGGTATAAAGCCATTGGGCTTCAAGAGAGCTATCCAATCACATGTCACATTTGAAGTTTTGTGCAAATATTGGTGAAAACTTTGCACAATTAAAAAGCATGTCATGGTCAAAATTAAAGCAGATCTTGGTAAAAGCACTGTGACTTTCAAAGAAAAGAAAGATAAAAAAAGCAATAAAGCTGTTTTTTAGCATAAAATAAAGGTACATGATTGCTTTTGAACATTCTTTCAATCCCATAAATATGTAACATGAGTTCCTACTAAATATAACTTTATTTCAGCTAATAGGAGAGTGGAGCAAGCTTGGGAGTTTGTGTGGAGATTTAGTGACCTATATAAGATTTTTGGATCCTATGTCTTCTTCAACAACTCCTATTTTCATCTCAAATATAGCCTACTTCTTCTTTCGGTCATTCATTGTATTGAGTCTACATTTTGAGCATCATTGTACATGTATTCTTTGAAACATTTTATGATATTACTTTTAGCTAGAAATTTCAGATTTGTGTGTGCATAGTTATGTGAAAAAATCCATGAGGAACATGAGTGCATGCAGGACATCCAAAGACCCTAAAATAGTCAACATCAAGCTTTTTTCCATAATAATCTTTATATGGTATTTTGTTTGTTAACACTTTCGTAGGAGTCTTGTTTTTTGCATGATTGATAGACATCAATTCATCTAACCAAGAATGGTGTGGCATATTTATGATTGATACCATAGATATAGTCTTCTGTAAAAGAATCTTATTTTTTCTTTTTGCAACAATATTTTGGTATGGAGTCAGCCTAATGTTAAGTAATAGAGAAGCCTCTCCTAAAACCTGTTTGGCCTGCTGCTTGTATGCCCTCTCTCTTTGCCCATTTGCTCAATTGGTGCTCAAGAATAGATGCATAGAATGGTGCTAGTGTGTGACCAATTATGATAGTACGGTAGTTCCTTGGCTTCATAGGGTCTCCTGCCTTCAAGATAGGCACAATAGTGGACAAGCTCGAAGTGTGAGGCATAACCTCGCACAGAGCACGATTGAACATCATAGCGAGAAGCTCTGCAAGCATATATCTGGCATGAATAAAATGCTCAGCCACTAACCCAGCATGATCATAAGCTCTCCCGGTCTTTATCCTTTCAATGGGTTTCCTCACCATCTGTGCGCTAAAGAAAGTATATGCATGTGAACATGGCTCCGACAGATTTGGAAGAGGTGGCTAGTACGAAGCTGTATATAGAGATGTTGCATACTGGCCCCAAACCTCTCTAGAAGTAATAGCTAGGGTTGGAGAGGACTCATTAAAAAGTCGCCAAGCCTCCGTCGAATCGTGGCTCAAAAATAGATGATATGACTCCTCTAGCCTGGCAAGGAAAGCCCTCTTCTTTCGTCGTACAAGACGACGGAAGGCAATACGTGACTGTATATGAGTAGTGACTCCCAAAGCAACCTCTCTTTGTAGTCGGGCTCTCAACTCACTGCACTCATCATACCAACTATTCTGGGGCATAATCCCAGAATGTCATTTTTGCTTTGGCTGAGTATGTGGATATGCCTCCTTGGCTGCATCATGTAGAGTCTCTATCAAAATATGGGTAAGCTCATCGAGAGGTCGCCCTGGCTCTTGTGTGCATAGGTGTCTAAAAATGCCATCCATGTAGATAGAGTCGGTCTCTGAAGTGAAAGAATACCGGGTGTGACCTTGTGTTGGTGGCCTTTTAGATGTGGTAAACTGAAAAGAGATGTCCAATGTCAACAGGGCATGATCCATTGCTACTCCAATAGGTCGAGGATTTACTATGAAGTCCTCAATATAAGGAAGAAAGCTCGATGTAGTCATAATATAGTCCACTATGCTAGCCTCGTGATGATGGGGGGAACAAGTGAATCCAGCTGCTGCTGGGAATCTCTGTAAGCTATTAAGTATGGCTAAACCATGTGCAATACCCATATCTACCAGCCATCTCCCATAATCTGTACACTCCATATTGTGAGAGTGTCTATCCAGTCCCATGCCCACTGTATCCAACTCTCGCAACATCTCCTCTGAGGTATCATAGAAGATTGTCTGATGATTGCCTGTTCGGGCATTGAAGGCTCCCATTAGAATGATGTCCCCATCTCTAGAGAATTCCCATATATCCTCATCGAGTATAGAGAAAGGAGACTCTGCTCTAGGTGAAGCATAAGTGGACGTACTTGGAGCAAAGTAGCATACAACAATATAGAGAACTTTGCCCGTATCAGCTTGCAATCTGACCCACATATACCTAGCATGCTCATCTCTCCTAATGATATGTAAAAGCGGCTGCAAGTCCTCTCTGAAAAGAACTGCTACTCCCCAGATCCTCGGCTCCCGTGCTCAGACCTTACCTCTGTTCGATGAGCTGTCTCCCATCTATAGCCTGTCACTCTTGGCATCATCTTTCCTGGTGCCTTGTGTGTCTCTGTATAAAACACTATGTCTCTATTTTAAAACTATCCTCAAATGCACTCACATCAAGTTTAAGAGCCTCATTGCAATTCCACACTGTCATTTTAAGTGAGGTTCCATATGTCGTCAACCATCATGAAGGACGACGCTCTACGATGACTACCCTCCCCTCTCTATAGAAAGCTATCTTTCCTTTGTCCATTGCTGCCCTAAGCTCTGGCATGACTTCCTTCATATGAGCAAGTTGTGATAATGTGAGATCATCCCCAAGGAATATGCTGGTCTTTCTTAGAGTGGGACGTCTTTTCAAAAACTCCTTCTTTGTCTCAAGGGTTGGAAAACACAAGATGAGGGCTCGCTCCTTCGATGTCTCTCCAACACCGCCACTTCTTTTGCCCACTCTCCATGCCTTTTTGTGTCTAGGTTTCTCTACTCCCATCAACTCTATAAGCCCTTTCACTTCCTCCTCTACTCTATCTCCATCTTTGAGACCTGTAACTCTCATATGTAAAGCACGTGAGAGTCTCCGTTGTTCCTCCTCAAGTGTTATGTTGATAAGGTTCGGTGTGGAGGCCAATGTTTCCTTCCCTTTTCCTTTCTTAGCGATCTCTATCCACTTTTCTGCTTCATCCATCTTTTTTTGTGTCTTAGTAATGACCTTTACCCATGTAGATGTCTTTGCCTCATGTTGCTTTTGCTCTTCTTACAATCGCTTGTACTTGCTCCTTGATAACTTTGATCTCCTCGATTACGGAAGGCTGAAATTCTCCGTCTTCAAGTGCACCCCTTATTTTGACTTCGACCAACTCTTTCTTAAGGTTGGAGACCTCCCTTTTGAGTGCCTCGATTTCAGCCCTCATGACTCTTTCTCCGCATTGCAATGATCTTCCTTGTTGGATTGTTTGAGGAGGAAAGCTGCCTTTTCCTCTCTCCATTCCACCATTATTCTTTTCCACTCTCACATCTCTTTTTCCATTTGTGTGAGGCGCTTATTTGTGAGCATAAAGGTCGCCTTCAATGTTGGAGATTTATTCGGAGAGGCCATGAGCTTCCTCTATCCCGTTCTCATGTCAAGAGAGAGAGGGGGGAGAAGGGGCAGAGGCAGCACGTAGGTACGGGCAAATGGTTGGGGGTGACAGAGCCAGACATGGGCAAGGGCGAGAGAGAGAGGGAGGGAGAGATGGTGGGCAGCTGGGCAGATGGCGCAATTAGGGTTTCGGGCAGATTTTGGCACAGTTAGGGTTTCAGACAGAGTTAGGGTTTTGGGCACAGTTAGGGTTTCGGACAGATGTTGGCGCAGTCAGGGTTTTGGGCAGAATTAGGGTTTTGGGCAGAGTTAGGGTTTCGGACAGATGCTGGCGCAGTTAGCGTTTTGGGCAGAATTAGGGTTTCGGGCGCACAGAGAGAGAGAGAGAGAGAGAGAGAGAGAGAGAGAGAGAGAGAGAGAGAGAGAGAGAGAGAGAGAGAGAGAGAGAGAGAGAGAGAGAGAGAGAGAGAGAGAGAGAGAGAGAGAGAGAGAGAGAGAGAGAGAGAGAGAGAGAGAGAGAGAGAGAGATGTGTGTGTGTATATGTATGTATGTATGTATATTGTATATTCGTATACATATACATATACATATATGTACATACATACACACACATGTACATACATGCATACATACATACACGTTCATACATACATACATGCATACATACATACATACATACATACATGCATGCATGCATGCATACATCCATACATAGACACATATACATACACATACATATATACATACATATATATACATATACATACATACATACATGCATGCATACATACAAACATGCATGTATGCATGTATGCATGCATACATGCATGCATACATACTTACATACATACATAATTACATACATACATAATTACATACATTACATACATACATTACACACACACACACACACACACACACACACACACACACACACACACACACACACACACACACACACACACACGCACACATGCACACGCACGCACGCACGCACACACACACACACACACGTGTGTGTGTGTTTGTGTGTGTATGTATATATTATTAATGCACCATACCTTCTTGTTCCATTCGATTTGCACACCTTTCGGCGTACGCACACCGAATTGAATGCACTTGACACACCGGATTGCTGTGCTGGAAGCAATGGCAAATGTTTGCAAGATTATCACATTATCATCTATTTCTTGAAGAAATGTTCTTCTGTGAATGTTGCACCTCTGAGACAATCAAGACTGATTTTAAGCCCACAATGAGTATTCTCATTGTTTTTGGCATTTTGCAGGCATCTTTCCCTTATTTCTCTATATGTGTCAATTGGTTGGACGAGATAGTGATTGACAGAAATGCATAGATCACTTGTGCCATCTTTCTTTTGTAGCCCATTTTGATGGTGTGATGGTAATTTTAATGGGCAGTATCAAATGCTTTTGCAAAGTCAGTGGATTTCTCGAGCAAAATGAATTGCAAGCATCATTAAGAGAATAGTGTTATAAATGCTTGTCATCAATATATCCAGATTGCGCTGAGTGAGTGTAACTAGCAATAAAATTTTGCATACAGAAAGCTAGAACTTTGATTATTATTGACATTTTATCAAATTCTAATATCTTAGACCTGTGTTTTTGCATTTATTCCTCTAATAGATGACAGTTTTGAAGCCATCTCCATCAGTTGATGCATTTTGCTTGAACTTGGCATTGAATGTGAACTGCTGGGTACTGAATGTTAGTTACTGGGTTTGAGTGCTTATTGGTTAGGGCACTCTTATAGGTCCCTGTAGTGTTGGAGGGGGGCTTTGGCATGGCTGTGCCTGAGGGGTGCATGCTCTCTTGCACGTTCAGTGGATCTGCCCTATGAGCTATCTTTGGGGATTCTATTGAGTATATGCTTGATTCATTATGTAGCAAACATATATAAATAAAATATCTTAAATAATTTCATCTAACGAGAACAATGGATTATGGATTATGATTACATGTATGCTAATTTGATACATGAAGTCTTGTATATGCTGTATGAATGATCCATGGGTTATTTTGAATGCCATTGTCCATATGTATATGTATTATGCAAATTGAATTTGTAACTTGCATTGCTATTTTGTGATGCTTGATTGCAAAAATGTATGCCATGTCTCTACTGATGTGGCATATCATGCTCATACACACAAAATAATAATAATAATCTGTGCAATCATCAATGTGTATGTATATGTAACTATGCCCTGGATCACATTATGTTCTGGTCAGAAATCGATTTTGATGCGTGCAGATTCTTCTATGGTCAGGAGTGATAAAGGAGGGAAAATTTAAGTAACTTGAATTTTGTAAATGCAAGAAATTTCAGGGTGTTTAGACTTTGGCATGCTAAGTACATGTTCTATGTGGCCTCAATACAGAAGTTGGAAGTCCGTTGTTCCACCCACTGGATTTTAGAGTTGAGCTCTTTCTGTTTGCGATTATTTGAGTCAGTAAAACTACAAAAGCTTAAGGATAGGCCTACCTTTCAAGGGAACTAGCTTGTGTGTGTGTGTGTGTGTGTGTAAACACTCAAATGCATATACAAAAATATGTATTTAGGTATGTGGTTATTATTAATTTTTTTAATAAATTTATCTTAATAAAACATTTTTTTCCTGTGACCAGGTCGGCTTGAAGGTTATCTTAGCCCTGTCTGAGATGGCATACTAGTAGTAAGTTTTGATGAGGGCAGTTGTTGATAGTTCTTCAAACAATTGACTGATACGAGTATCAGAGTCGAAGCATAAGAAATAGATCCATTGTAGCTTTATCCATTCAAGCAGACTCACTTTGAGATATTTCTGATCTTATGGTGTATGCTCATTTAAATCAACAGGATAATTTCAAAGAGTTTGATGCTGTTGAGTTGAGCCTGCTTTTTTATATTTGATCTTTGTTGTTGAACTTTTTTGTAGGTTCTCTATCAGATAGCTTCAATAATTTTTAGTATCTATTTCTTTGATGCAGCTACACAATTATGCATATATTGATGAAATGAAAAAGATAGAAGTATGTTTATGTGTAGAGCTGTCATATGTCAGTCCTAAAAAATGGGTAGAAACAGATGAACCATTTCGTAGGATGGACACATGACAAGGTCCAGACAAAGTATGGTTTTTTATGCACCTTTGCATTCTTTTTCCACAGCAGTGAGTGCACATGGACCACCAAGGGGGCTCCCCTCCCTCCTCAAGATATCCATCAGTCCTCTTGTGGATGTTTTTATACCCCTGCTGGGCCATGACCTTCAATTATGGGATTAATGGACTTCTCAGTGGCGTTTTTTTGCAGTCCTGAATAAGCAGCTCCAGGAGTACTCTATTGTTGACCTATGCACTTCTAGGTAATTCAAGGTTCTTATCTCTGCAAAAGCCCAAGATAGTGTGAGGCGAAGTAAACCATGCTTGGGGACTATGCTTTCTGACTACCAACTTTGGAGGTTGAATCAAATAAATTCATTTGGGGAGTATTTTGCCATCATCAAAGATCTGTTGAAGGTAAGAGTCAAAATCATGGGAGAAGTACTCTTTCCCTCCATAAGAGCTTAGAATTTCTAGGAATTTACCTATTTGATTTTCCACAAGAGCTAGATACTTCTTGGAACAGGAAAATACTTCATCTCTATGCTTCATGGACCAAAATATGGTCCATTTGCTACAATCATCCACGAAATACACATAGTACCTTGACACTGAGAGGGACGGTTCATTGCTTGGTCCCCAAACATCAATGTGGACAAGCTCCATAATGTCTCCATGTATGTGCCCTTTGTTTGTGAATGGTTGCTTGTGATATTTCTTAAATTGACATGCATTGCACTTGTAAACCATATGTTGTTTTGAGATGTTAGGTAGTCCAAGCACACTTTGATCTGTAGTGATTTTCTTTAGAGCTCTCTCTCTCTCTCTCTCCCCCCCCCAATGTGAGCAAATCTTTTATGCCAAACCTCTAACTCTGATAGGGTTTGAATACCATAATTGAACAATGCTATTTTCCTAGTGTTTTGGACTTCAAAATTGAACAATCTATGTGTTTTTTCTCCTCTCGCTATCTTCTTGAACCCTTGATATGGATCCTCAACATAGGCTCCATGCTTTGTGAACCTCACCTACAAACCTTTCTCCACAAGCTAATCTACACTTATCAAATTCTTAGTAATACTTGGTAAATAGAGAACTCTGCGTAACAGATTCATATTACCATTGGAAGTCTTTACATTTCCAATCTTTTCTACTAGATTCTTTGTGTCATCTCTTATTTGGACATCATGCTTATTCTTTGGATCTTCCAAGTTTAAAAGCAATGCTACATGATTTGAGCATCCACAATCAATCTAGAACACATGCTCATATGATTTATCTCCTTTCATTTTCATGTTCACGAACAAGATTGAATCCTTTTGGGACTGATCATCAAGGTAGTTGTTGTAGTCTCTTCTTCCTTTGTAGTCTCCTTGGTAGTTGTTCTTATTATTTTTGTATCCATATGAGTTGTATCTTCCTTGAGGAGCTCCATATCCACCTTTCTTGTATCCTCTTCCTCTTTGGTTTCTTGGGTGCTTGAAGCAATGCTGTGTGATGTGGTTGGTTAATCCACATATGGCACGTTGTGATGAGCCTTGAGATCTCTCCTTGCCTTGTCTACCACCTTTGCCTCTTCCTTGAGCTTCTACCTCTACGTGCAAGGTTAGCTTGGGAAGTGCTTTCCTCATCATTTGACTTTTTTCCTTTTCCTTTGGCATCCTTACCTTTACTTTTATCTGTATAAAGGGCAGAAGATTGATTACCTTTTTGATTCTCACCATTCTTCATAAGTTTGGCTTCTTAAGTGAAGAGTTCTCCCATGAGTGTGTTGAAGTCTGGCACTTTCATGTTCATGTACAAGTCCATGGTGGCGGTGAATGCTCCCCACTTGTCAATCTTGATTCCATTGATGGTTTGTCTGACAATTTGTTCCTCATCTATAATCTCTCCAGTGCATCCCAATCGATATGAAATGTCCTTCATCTTGGTGACAAAGTTAGTGATACTTTGCTCGGGCTTCTAATTGAGTGGTGTGAACTCCATCCATAGTTGGGTTCTTCTTATTAGCCTTGGTGCTTGAAGAGAAAAATGCTTCCAAGGCATTCTAGGTCTCTTGTGATATCTTATGACTAATATGAGGAAGTAAGAAATCAGAGAGATTTTTGAATGCATGACCTTGCCAAAGCATCCTTTGCACACCATGTGTTTAACCTTTCTTTCGCTTGAGTTGGCTGTCCTTTGGTTGTGAGTATATGCATCGGCTCATCTCAAGAGATGTATACATAAAGATTTATCCCTTGCAAGTAAGGCTATCCTTAGAGACCATGTTGAGTGGTTGCTTCAATCTAATTTTTCAATTGATGAAGGGAATCCATCACCCATAATTTCAAGACTATGATTATGCTCTGATACAACTTTGAGTGTGTGATGACAGTTTGCAGAGATGAGAGGGTCTTGACAAAACTCCTCCAGAGCAGGCTATATATCACTTGGAATCTCTAATAGACTTCCTAATCTTCCAATATATGGAATAATATGCCTATAGTACCTTGAAGCTTTGATATCAAAATTTTATGTCAAAACAGATAACTTTTGAATATTGCACATGTAGAGAAAACCTTCTATTTATGGAAGACGACACTACACACATCCTGCTAGGAATTGGCATGAATCCTTTTTACAAGCTTTAAATTAAGTGATGATGATCTAACACAAGTTATTTAATGAATTTAGAGCGATTATACTGTGAGCATATGTATAAGAAGCTGGGGGGGGGTGATCTCAACATTTCAAGAAGATGATGATGCACAGATATAGTCACAAAGATTTGCTCATATCTCAATGTGCACCTCCAATGACCACAGAAATTTGTATGCACACTTATAAGAGTACTATCTTCATTTTACAATTGATAAACAAGAGAATGGGACCATATACATACTTCAATGACTCATAGAAGTTGATGAACTCAGAGAAGTGTACTACAATAGTGCACATTAAGTAGAGTAGATGAACAAACTTGAAGTATATGTATTGATGTGTTATGTATAGTACATAGAGAGGTTGGAGGACTCCATGAGTTTTGAGGAAAGTACAATGGACACTGCTTGGAATTTTGAATTCAAATAAAGTTATGGGATTCGGCTCTCAATTCATCTATGCGATTCTCTCTTAACTTACCCTTTTACTTTTTGAGAAATTAGCATTCTATTTTTACTTTAAAAACAATTAGATAATGCTGGTGCATATGAATTTATCTCAATGTTCAATGTAATCCAATACTTATGGTCAAGCACTTAGGCTTGCCATATGCACAACACACAATATTGAATGTATTACTAAGTGAATGTACAAAGATAGGTGGCTCGTTATGATTATAGGCATATATAGGATAGGGAAAAAGAACCCTCTAAAGAGGGAAAAAAAGTGCTCCAACGGTGCTAAGCTTGTTCACACACATCAATATCAGAATATCTAGACAAATCTTTCCTTGGGAGTGATGCAGTGAACAAAGAAGTGCCAAGCTATGTGGAAAGAAATCAATCCACAAAAGAAAGTAAGCCCAAAGCTTTGCGTGAAGCTTCAAACATTTCCCTAGGTAGAGCCATAAACCAAACTGATACCTCGAGGAGAGAAAATCTCCTTGAGATAATGATAGTGCATCTCAATGTGCTTTGTTGGAGCATGGAACAAAGGCTTCCTTGCAACTGCCAATGTGCTCTGATTGTCTGTGAAGATGGTGGTGTCAAAAGATTGACCAACACCCAAATCAACCAAAAGACATTTGATCCACACACTCAACAGTCGTTGTAAAAGTCGTAAAATCTTCCCTATACCTAGCCTCACAGCTAGAGGTGGCCATAGTAGACTGCTTCTTGCTCAACCAAGATTATGCATGAGCTCCAAGCATGAAGCAAAAGCCACTGGTGGATACATGGGTGTCATAGCAAGTAGCCCAATCCGAGTTAGAAAAAACATATAAATTTGGTGGTAATGATCTCCCCTTAGGATAAAATGATGGAAGTAGTCGAGTACAAATCCAATAGAAAAAGATTCCCTTAATTGCCTACCAATGCTTGACACCTCGACAATGCATAAACCTACTCATTTGAGAGACAAGAAACTGAATATCAGGCTCAGTTATCCGTAATTAAATGAAGCATCCAACAGCTTTTTGATAAAGAACAACATGAAGTGCATCTTGAAATTCATGAAGACTCAACCACACACTTGTTTCCATGATAGTAGGCTTGCAATCTTCAAGACCAAAATGTTGTAATAATCTTTCAATATATTTTGTTTGACACAAAGCTATTCCTGTTAAGAGAGCACTAGATTGTGCTCTTTGAATACAGTAGACAAGATTTTGGAAATACACTTCTGATTACAAGAACACCCACGTAAGGAAAATGATACAAGAATACATAACTGATACAAGGTGTCCCACAACACGGGACTGATAGGTATGAATAATTGGAACAAAGATGATACAAGACGTCCCACAACCCGAGACTGATAGGTTTGAAGCAAGATTTCTGGGTTACAAGAACTCCCTTCAAGGAGATGATCTAGATACAAGAAATGACTAGACAAGATCTCGTGCTACGAGATTACAAGAGGACAAGGTTAGATGTCCAAGAACTAGACTAGACAAGACTAGAATAAGGAACAAGACAAGAACTAGAATTGGAACTTGGAGAGTACTTACTTGGCGGTTATGACTCCTTGAGATCTCAAGATTGGTATTAGCAAGATTGAGAATGAATGTGGCCAATCCCTCCTTATATAGGTTTTCCAAGGGCGGTTCAAGGGTGGTTACGAATCATAATGTCATCGATGATGTCATCAATTCGAAACATGATCTTTGGATGTTAGAATCAAGCAAGAAGATAGTCGATCTTAGGGTTTTGTCACGTTTCAAACGCAATGGAAGCATTGGTTTCCCCGAATTCTGAACCAATCATGAGATACAAAGTTCACATGGTATATGAGGTCCAGAAGATCTCCTGTGTCCATGACATTACCTCCCCTCAAGAGACGAGTTACACAAGGTTCCTCACAACTGCCAATGCACTCTGATTGTCAGTGAAGATGGTGGTGGTAGAAGACTGACCAACACCCAAATCAGCCATAAGGCGTCTGAGCCACATATACTCAACAGTCCCTGTGAAAGTTGCCCTATACTCAACCTCACAACTGGAAGTGGCCATAGTAGGCTGCTTCTGGCTCAGCCAAGATATGCATGAGCTACCAAGCATGAAGCAAAAACCACTAGTGGACACATGAGTTTCATAGCAACTAGTCCAGTCTGAGTCAGAAAAAGCATGCAAATCTGGCGGTAGTCACACACATCACTACCTAAATATATCAACAAATATCTTGTAAAAATTGGCAAACCCTATAAAACATTATACATCTCGAACACTCAAGGTGGTTGAAAATCAAGGATTGTATCTATCTTCTTAGGGTCCATAAAAATTCCTTTATCTGATACAATGTATCCTATAAATTCCACTTCTGTCTGATGGAAAGAGCACTTCTCCAAATTTTGCATATTATCCTTTTTCTCTTAGTTTCTCTAGGACTGTTTTTACATGAAATTCATGATCCTCTAGGTTTTTGGAGAATATCAAGATATCGTGAAGGTATATTACAACAAAATCATCCAAATACTCTTGAAAGATATCATTCATCATATGTTGGAAGACAGCTGGAGCATTTGTGAGGCTGAATGGTATAACTACATATTCAAAATGGCCATACCTTGTTCGAAATGATGTCTTCCATACCTTCTCTGATCGTGAAAATGTTGTAAGCTCCTTGAAGATCAATCTTCGTGAAGAACTTTGCTTTTCCAAGGCGTTCCAAGAGTTCTGATATGAGTGGTATAGGGTATCTATTCTTTATAGTGACTTTATTCAATCCACGATAGTCTACACACATTCGGAGAGTCTCATCCTTCTTCTTTACAAATAAAATAGGAGCTCTTAACTGGAGACTTTGAGTGTTTGATAAACCGCTTTGCTAGATTCTCATCAATGTTCTTGTGTAGTTTTGTAAGTCCCCCTTTGGGGATAGTTTGTAGATTGGTCCAAAGGGCGGTTGCACCTCCTCTTGAAGATCTATGGCACAATAATAAGGTCTATGCTATTGGAGGATATCTGCATTCTTCTTTTCAAAAACATCTTCAAAGCCTTTGTATTGATTGGGTAGCTATACTGGATCAGCTTTCTTGGATTCTTGAGCTAGTATGGCATAGATCATATATGTCGGTTCCTTCCTTACTGCATGTATGAAGAATTTGGCTCCGACATATGTCGGGTTCTTCAGGATATCTCGATGGGTGATTTTATTCTTTTCCCAATTAATGTCTGGATTATGCTTCTTTAACCAAGGCATTCCAATGATAACTAGATGTACATTGAAACATATGTGGGATTCATGTCACCAAGGTGTACTCGATAACTAGATGATAACTAGATGATAACTAGATATTACATTGAAACATATGTGGGATTCATGTCACCAAGGTATACTCTTAATGGTGTGGTTTCCATGGTTATATTCCCAGATGTTAGAGGTCGTCCATCTACTACTTCAACTACTACTGGTTTGTTCTTCCGAAGTACATGAATTCCATGTTTTTTAACCAATTCTTCATCAATGAAACATGGGGAGGCTCCTGAATCTACTAGGGCTGTAAGGGAAAGGGTCTTCTTGGGCATGATTAACTTGACAGGTGCAAGACATGTTTCTATAGGTGTAACTGGAATGATGAAACCCTTTCTTATATCATGGTCAGGCTGTAAGGTCTCTTTTACAACTGGACTTTCTCATTTCCTTGCTCTACAAGGGTGGCCACGATTCTAGAGTTTGTTCTCTTATTGGGAAAATTAACTACAATATGTCCAAGGTTTCCACAATAGAGGCATAACTTGTTATCTCTCTTTTCTGTTTCTCTTGTGGTGTTAGAGGCTAGAACCTAGTTACACGTATTTGCATAGGTTCATGCATAGAATCATCTTTAGGAGTGGACTGGAAGGGTTTCCATTGGCGAGGACTTCCTTCTACTTGTTTTTCTTGTTTCCTTTCAAAAAGTCGGTTATCACATTGAATAGGTTGCATGCTCTATTCATTCAGTGTCTTAACCTCTGGCATCGTGAGCAAAAGGTCCTTCATATCATCTCTTAAACCCCATATAAATTGGCTTATGAAATAATCTTCATGCCAAGTGAGATCACATATCAACTACCTAAATTCTGATGCATAGGTAGAGGCAAGGTGGTTACCTTGACGTAATTTTAAAAATTTGTTTCTACCACTCGACTTGTGTCTACATCTCCAAATGTGGCAGTGAGTTCTCGAAAAAACCCCTCATAGTCTTGAAGCAATACCATGTTCTTCTCCAAGATTGGGGCAAACCATGATATGCTTGGCCACAGAGCAAGGTTCCAATAAACCCGACCTTGGATGCCTCATCAAGGTATCTATCATGTTGCATACACATGTACAATTTAACTTACTAGAGAAATCCATGAAACTTTTTGCGATCCCCATCGAACTTTTCTAGCATGGGAATCTTGGGTTCCTTCATGAAGGAGGTACTAGGCCGTTGATTCACTTGAATACTCCCTTGATTTCCCTGAAGACTCCTGATTTGTTCTTGTAATTCTTGGAGGAGTGCACTTACATGCACCGGATGTCCCATCTCAACTTGTGTCTGTCGATGAGTTAGGTCCTCGACTTGTTGTTGGAGACTCCGAAGTGATGCTACAATCTATTCATAAGCGTTTTCCATGATGCTTGGTCTTGGGTAGAAGCTAATCTTGCCAAAATGTTAAGGGAGCACTAGATTGTGCTCTCTAACGATTTTGAAAATACACTTTTGATTACAAGAACACCCACGTAGGGAAATTGATACAAGAATACGTAATTGATACAAGGTGTCCCACAACCCGGGATTGATAGGTCACTCTCAACACAATCCCTTAGTCACTCTCCATGCACTCCTTCACTTCCACTGCTCTGCGTCGCATACTGGTGACTCTTACACTTCTCTTTCTTGCTTCACTTAGACTATGCTTCTCTTGCTTACTCTAAGATTGGTCCAATAATAGTCCTTGCCTTGATTTGAGTGTGTCGATCACGTATGCAATAGTATCTTGGTGCTCACTTTGATGTCCCAAGAGTGTCTTCACAAGTGCAGCCAACGGCTCACTATTTTGTCTTGTAGTGACTTTAGATTAAAACCCAAAATTTTAATTGGGGGGCCATGCGTACGCTGCTGCCGCTTCACATACCTTCACATTTCCTTTTAAGTCTTCACTTTTGCACATAAGAGAGGGTTCACCTGAACCTTCCAAAATACTTTAAAAAACACTTTGAACCTTAGGGAAATTAGAGAAAATACCTCTGCAACCTGCAACCCACTTTCTCCAATTTACCCTTTGTGGACAATTAATTGTGCACTACCTGTGCACTTTGACACTTGCACTTTAGCACTTTGACTTTGCACCTGTTGACTTTGACCTTGACCTTGATCTTGTTGACTTTGACCAATTGACTTTGACCTTTTGACTTTGATTGCAATTGACTTTGACCAACATGACTTTTATGGGCTCAACAAGAGTGTTAATCTCCAAAAGAACAAGTTATCCTTGATGTTAGAGCACCTCTATATCAAGAACAACTCAAAACCTCAACCAATTTTTGAAGATCAATACCAGATTATCAATATTTGCACTAAATGTGAAGAGAGTGATTATTCAGAAAAGTCTGTTGCACTTAGATTCACTCATTGAGTAATAAAATGTGTAAAGTTTTCAATGAAACTTTGTATGAAGTGTCGCCTAGCATTTGCGCACCTTCTCCAAGTTAAAATCTCTCAAAAGGTTTAGTAAATCTTGAGATTTACTCCAAACAATTCACCTATGTCTAAAACTATACTTCTTTTCAGTCGACTTTGACACCTACAACTTCTAATGCATAGTTCTCTTAAACTAGAACATGTTTATTCAAATGCTTTTAGCCATAGGTAGCTTACCTTCCAACTTAAAAAATGAGTGCTTGCTTACTTAAAGCTTTACACTGTGCAAGGAGAACTGACCAAAACATTATCATCGAATTTGCACCTGCTGCAATCTTCTCTTCTTCATATTTACACATGTAAATGTTCCTACTCTCAATTCTCTTAACCTGATTACAATTAGAATCTGAAAATTTGTACAGAGGTCACTCAACTATAGACTTAGACTTGTACAAAAGTATTTCACAAAAGGATAAGCACAAAAGGAGCACTGAGCAAAACATCGGGTGTAATATTTCTTCTATTAAGGAAAAACATTACATCTGATTGAAGAGACATATTCTCATCACTTCTCAAGTGTCTAATGACTCTTACAACTTGTCATTCATCATCTCTCTATTATGCCCTGAATTTCTAGTTGTATATATAGGCATATATGTACGAACTCGTAACTATATCAAAGGTATAGGTAAGTTAGTTACAAGTCTAGTGTACATATATATACAAGACTTCATTCTCTGATCATGCACTAACTTCAAGCTTCATATATTGGTCTTTGCTTCAACTTTTGACTTCAAACCTTTATCCAAATCATCAATTGATGGTTATCCTGCACCAACAACTCCCCCTTAATCATCAATTGTGATTTTCTCCATCTTCTTTATACTTGCCATGTCTTTGAATCTTTGTAGCTTTGGTCCATCCAAGCTTTTGGTTAACATATCTGTAATTTGATCTTTTGTTGAAGTATGTATGAATTCAATCTCTTTATCAATTACCTTCTCTCTCAGAAAGTGATATTAAATCTCAATATTTTTATTCATGGCATGAAATATAGGGTTAGCAGCTAGATAGAATGAACTCATATTATCTCCATGAATAGTGGGTATACTCTGAATGATGTCAAAACTTTTCATGAGAGTCTTCAACCATATGACCTCCTTTGCAACTTCAACCATCCCTTTATACTCTGCTTCTGTGGATGACAAAGCAACTGTGTGTTGCTTCTTAGAACACCAAGAGATTAGCTTATCTCCCACATAACATAGATACGCATAGGTTGATCTCCTATCATCAGGATTACCTGCTCAATTTGTATCACTATATACCTTGATGTTTGTATCTGATGTGAAACCATAATACAAACCTTCTTTGAGTCTACCCTTAATGTATCTTAACACCCTTTGTCCTGCAACCCAATGTTCTTTCCTAGGACAATGCATGCATTGAGACAACATTCCAACTGCATATGACAAATCAAGCCTAGTTAATGTAGCATAGATTAGACTACCAACCAGACTTTGATATAACTTCATGTCATTGAATTCTTCTCCTCCATATTTGCTTAATTTATGATTCACCTCCATTGGAGTAGGTGCTATCCTGCAATCTTCCATTTTAAACTTGATTGACAAGTTCTTCAAATACCTTTCTTGAGTCACATATACTCCATGTTGAGTATATGAGACCTCCCCAAAAAATATGACAAGCCTCCCAAGTCACTAATCTTGAACTCTTTCTCGATTTGCTTCTTGAGACTTTGTATGCCCTTCTCATTCGTACCTGTAAGAATTATGTCATCAACATATATACACATGTAAATGAACCCATCATCACTTGCTTTAACAAGAAAGCTACTATCTACTTTAGATACTTGGAAACCAAGCTCCTTCAAGAACTTCACAAGTCTATAATTCCATGCCCTTGGAGCCTGCTTCAAACCATACAAAGCTCTCTTGAGCTTACATTGGATACCTTTTATCCTTGAACCCTTTTGGTTGCTCCATGAAAACATCATCTGAAATGTAACCATTTAGAAAAGCATTCGTCACATCTAATTGACATAATTTCCAACCTTTACATGCAACAATAGCTATGAGAGTCCTTATAGTTGTCATCTTTGCCATAGGACTATAAGTCTCATCAGCATCTATATCATATGTCTGAGCAGAACCTTTCACAACAAGTCTAGCTTTATATCTAGACACACTTCCATCTGCATACCTCTTTGTCTTGTAAACCCATTTGCATCCAATGATCTTCTGACTATTTGGTTTAGGAGCCAAATCCCATATCTCATTCTCCATCAATGCATCATACTCTTCCTGCACATCTTTCTTCCAATTTCCCTTACCTTTTGCCTCTTCATATGTAGAAGGATCTTCCTCTGCTTTCATCATATAAGCATAATTCTTAGTGGTCAAATATGAAGTATCATAGCTATACCTTGTAGGTTGCCATTTGTGCCTTGATGACCTTCTGAGTTCTCCACTTCTTGAAGTTTCTGGTTCATCACATTCTGGATCAAACCTTGGCATTTCTTCAACCTCAACTTGTGCTTCATTGTTCTCTTCTTCATCAAATATTTGAACCTTTGATTTACCTTTCTTCCGATTCAAAATTTCTTCATCACCTGCATGAATATTAATTGTACCTGCATACCAAGTACCTTGCTCATAAAAAATGTCCAAATCTTTTATGCCAAAGATCTAACTCAGAGACCTTCTGTCCTCCATAAGTGAGCAAGGCATGACCAACATTGCCTTGAATCTTCAATGTGAACTGCATTCCTTCTTTCTTTTCTAAAACAATTTGTTTATACCCATTGCTAGGGTCTTGCACAAAATCTCCATCATTAGTGAACCTTACTTCATAACCTTTCTCTACAATTTGCCCTACACTTATCAGATTCTTTGGGATTGTAGGAACATACAAAACCTTACTCAGAAGAGTGCTTCCATCCTTGGCCTTTATTGATCCAATGGACTTCACATTATGCTTTGTGTTATCACCTATTTGAACCACATGATTACTTACTTTATTCTCCAAATCAGTCATCAAAGCTATGTTGCCACTCAGGTGATTGCTACACCCTGAGTCAACGTAGAAGACTCTTTGATCTTCACTTTGTCTTTCACAAGTTGCATTCATCATTAAGGTTGAATCCTCCTTCTAGTCGATCCACACCATCATGCTGCTGATGGGTAAGTCCTCTCCATAAGCAAGAGTGTGAGCACACTCTTCTCCAAGAAGTACTCCATAGTTGCTCCTCAACATGCTCCTAGAGTACACCATGGCTGCCCAATGTGTGCTAGAGCACCACCTCTACTGAGGGACCAAGAACTGGCATTGCCAATTGGTGTGTGATGTCTATTAAAGTGACCCAAGGCTCTCTTATATAGGTTTTAAAGCTCCATGCAAAAAACTCACAAAAAGCGCTTTATTTAATCACACCGCTTTTCAAATTACTTTTGCTTTATTTTAAGTGAGTTTGCTTTACTTTTAAACTTGCTTTTAGCTAACTTTAAAAATAACTTCTTGACCTACTTTTTCACACTTCTGAATACCTGATGAATGATATGACAACATGCTTATGATCCTCATGCCGACAACTATCATATGAGGTCAAAACCCTAAATCAGCATAAAATTCAGGTTAGGATTTTTCTCCCAAACCTGATCTCTGATGACTGCATGTCATATACCATTGGAAAGCTTTCTTCAGCTCTACTAGATAGGCTCATAAAAATTTTACCCATTTTTGTACCAAAAATGACTAAGTACCAAAATTAGGGTTTCTCCCCTAATAGGATCTTGGACTGATGGGACATTGATTTCCAACAACCCCCTTGCAATGCCATATTGGTACAAACTGAACTGGATATGTAACTTCATTCATCTGCAAACTGTCATAAGCTTCAAACTTGTACTTCCGAATTGACCTTCAAACCTTTTATTCAAAAGTCTTCTTCAAAACTGAATTTGACTTTCTTCAAGCTTCAAAAACTTGAACTTGCTGAATATGAACCATAATACTTGAGAAAATATGCAAACTAGATATCCAATAGTGTACTCATCAAGCAATCATTTGCTTGACAACAAAGGTAGCAAGTACTGACTCTGAACCTGCTATCTCCTATCTTCTCAAACCTGAAAAAATACACTAGGATCCACATATTTGCATTTACCTTATGAAAGCTTTCTCAACATACTTCTACTGTGTCATATAAATACACTAAACATAATCAAGAACTGAATCTTGGGACTTGTGACTGATAACTCACAACTTAGTGTATTATGAACACTGCTGGTTCATCTCTGACTGTACTCAAGTCAACTCATGAGAGTTTTACCAAAATTTCATATCTATGATGTCATCATGTCTTCATCCTTGTTCAATCTGTAAATCCTTCAATCTGGTATAAACATAAATGTGTGCACCTCTGAAACATACCTCTCTGAAATATCAAATTTCTCTTCAATAGAATTCTAGAATCTTCTCCCGAATAAGAACATCCTAACAAGAACTTTCTCCAGACATTCTCCTTCTTCCTTCTTCTTTCAAAGCTGGAACATAAAGAGAAACTGACAAAGGAAATATAGGAATATATGAAATATGAATACCTGTAGGTATGACTCTGTATTCGTTCATATATGGCGGAAAATAAGTCTTCATGTTTCATCACCCCCTGGATGATTTAACACTAGTATCCAAAATTTGTCAAATATATCAGACTTTATGATATATCAGACTTCATGATATATCAAACTTTATGAAATCTGGAACGTCTTTCTTCTTTCAATAAATCTGATCTTCAGTGATCAATACCTGTATCTGAAACAAAATCTCTGAACCCTTTTTATTAGCATTGCGCAGTTGCTAATAGCTTCCATTGTTTCTTCCTCAGCTTTCCATATTAAAGAATAAGGTTAGCTGATCTATTACATGATAACAAACCTTACTGAAATCATTTTAGGATCCATAATCTTCTGCAACATAACAAATATCTTTTTCTATTCCTCTGCAACACAAATCTAATAGAATCTGAATCTTTGACTTACTTCCTCCAATCCTAAGAACTTTTCAAACAAAGGATAGACATTTGACTCATAAATACTCAAGATCATACAAGATCTATGATCTTACCAACAAAATACCTGTGTAGAATCTGCTCTCATCAAACCTTCATAGCTGAATGTTTGATTTGCTACTTGAATGTCTCCAAGTGTCCATGCTTCTCACATAAAGTTGTAAAAACTTTTCTTTAGCCAAATCCTTCTCAAGAATCTGCAACTTCTACTTGAAACATAAGTGGACAAAATCTCACCTTGAGAACTCTAAAAGCTGTAAGTTGATACTTCATTTCTTCATATTCTACTCGAGTGAAATGTGATAGTACCTACTTGACTTTCTTTTGGCTAAATCCACTTCTCAATCAAGTGATAGGATCTGATGGAACACCTTTTTGAATACAAACATGTATTCAAAAATCAAGACAATCATAGAAAGTAGATTCTTCAACTAACTGGTACATCAAAAATCCAAATTTTTTGAAGTTTTCTGAAAATACTGAATATGAGGTAACTTTTCCAAACACAAAAACCTCAACCCAAGTCTCCAACATCTGGTATAAAAAACCCTTTTACCTCAAGAGTTAGATAAAGAAGAAATATACTTCTCTACAACTTGTCATATATCAAGCAGCTCTGTATTGACACTTCACAAATTCTTTGAGGGAACATATAAGCTGCATGCTTAAAAAATCTTCAACTAAAACATAACTCATACACATTTGAGTCACAACATATATATGTTGCTTTTCTTTTGCTCAATGCAATTCTCTGTCAAAACCTACTAAGACATGACCAAGTATAATGCAAAACAAGAAACTTCTTCTTCTTTAGACTATCTTCTTCATACAAAATGTTCTTGTAGACTTGTCTTTGGATGTAGAGGATAAAATAGGAAAAGTATATGGAAAATATGAGAGAAAAGGAAGTCTTACTTTTCCTTTGGAAATGTTGGACTTTCTTTTTCTGCATCTTTCTTCCACCTGATGATGATGTCAACATCTTCAAACTTCTCTTCCATTCCTTTTGTTCTCTTCATCTTGAAGTACCAAGCACTCTTAAATTCTTCAAATGAACTCTTTCTCTTCCTCTAGTGCTAAGATTAAGAGACAAAACAAATATGGTATACAAATGGAAGTGAACATAGAATCATGTTTTACCATCTCCTCATATCTCTGCTTCAAATGTAACTGATATGACTGAATTCAAAAACCTTTTGGTTGAATGCTGAATTACCTCTCTAGAGTATCTAGATCAAATTCTATACCTAAATATCCAACCAACTTACAACACAAGATTGGATGAAAACAAAATTGATGCTCTTCACATTTGTCTTCTTAGACGAGCTTTCTTGCCATGAAAGGGATCTCTCAAAACTCTCCAAAAAAACCTCTAGATACCTGTTTTGATGTAGCTAATGCTTTAACTTTCAAAGAATGAAAGTGTATAAAAGCATTCCTTGAATCCATCGAATCTCTTCATAACTGCTCTTCTAAGACATGACCTGCAAATGATAATCTGATAGTAGAAATTGATACCTATGATTTGATGTTGATCTGATTCCTTAATCTTCTCTAAACCATTGTTTTTCCTTGAATTTGAAGTAGCCTTCTCTTCATCAAGTCTTGGTCTTCAAATAATACTTCTGTAAAGTATTTGCATACTCTTCCAAAAATATTCGGTTGCTAATAAATCATCAACTTCATACTCCACATTGATGAATAAACATGTAACTGAATTGTCTAATTCTCAAATCTATACTCATCTAGATTAAGTGTTTATGTCAAATGTCGAATATTAGAAGATGCCCTTAAATCATATGTTGTAAACTTGGAAGTCTGGAAACCTGGGAATCTGAGAGCCTGGATGAGCTCTGATACCAAAGCCCTAAAGCTCTGATACCAAATGTTGGAAATTTAGTAGGCCCATAACTAATACCACAGGTCCAAGGTTCCATAGGTCCAGGATCTACAACATAAATTTCAACAATCTTCCAATATTGACAAAACATGAACATACCACACTTTAATCATACAAATGATGAGACAAAGATAGAGAGAGATTAGACA
This sequence comes from Ceratopteris richardii, assembly GCA_020310875.1. Taxonomy (NCBI): domain Eukaryota; kingdom Viridiplantae; phylum Streptophyta; class Polypodiopsida; order Polypodiales; family Pteridaceae; genus Ceratopteris; species Ceratopteris richardii. Next base: position 35,135,856 of record CM035419.1, on the reverse strand, counting down.
ACATGTGTAAAGTGTTACGTAATCCACTGCTTACTCACACTATCATATATACAAATATGAATTTACAATGTGACAGCAAAACTCTCAACCACTCTATGTGAACAGAAATAGATGGATGAGTGAATATGCAAATGTAACAAACATATTCAGATGTATGGACAAAAATTTGAATATATATATGAGATGTGTGACCTAAAAGGTTGTAGAAGAGTGAATATGAGTAACAGAAAGAGGAAGGATCAGTCTTAAGCTGATAATCAACAAACCCTCATCTAATTTTAGGCTATGGAAGACCCTAAGTCAGATACGTGTGTGAAAGATCACATAATTACAAAAGTAGCAAAGAATGCTAACAATTTTGCTGCCAGAAATCCTCAAACTCATATGAGCATAGCTTCTCGAACACCTCATCCAAATATGCATAAAGCATACATGTACTGATTCTCCTTTAGATATGCCGAATAGGACTCCTCCTGATATGGATGCCACTGCTGTTGGGAGAGGATGGTTGGATGTACTCAGAGATTGAGTAGGTGCTGCTAAACCTGCTTCACACCAGCCCTCTATGACTCCAGGAATGCTTAGTACACTTGATTAGCTTCCAAATGATACCAAGAAAGCATATATGTACTTTGCAAATGATATGTGTAATGATCAAATCAAAACAGATAACTTTGCACTTCACAAATCCAAGAAAACTTGCTATTTTGGTATTGACACCTGCTGAGTCTTTCACTCAGTATGACCAGCATACTTACAATTGATCAAATTCCTTTTGGACATATTAAATTAGCTTAACAAGCTATCATTTGCAAGTGGAATGAGAAGAAATGACAAACCATACTCTAAGAAATCACTTTAGCAAAATAAAGTTTACCCTCGATATTTTAGGAGCTCTGCAGACACAGACCAGTGAGCACTTCGACTGAGATTTCTCTGCAATGGCTGAACCAATTGACTTCAAAATTTGTATGCGTGTAGAAGACTTTGAGCTGAATCCAATGTACTTTGAATCACTTGATTTGGTTGAGAAACCACTGAGATATGCTCTGTTGAAGTTGACAGACTTGAAGGTAGACAACTCAGAGCATACAGATATGATATATGAACAATGTATGTATTAAATCATATTGATGTACATTCCCATTGACATGATAAACATAGTTCAATGGTACTTAGAGGTGTAGACTATAGAGTAGACCTCACACACTCAATGATCACAAATGTTAGCCTCGGGAATGGTGAAGAACCATCGCGACTTTTTACTTGTAGCTTTTTATAGGAGTTGAGTGTAGATTTGAATTAGAATTCAAATCAATCTCCTAGAATATTTCACCTAAAATTTGATTGAGATATTCCCTCAATCAATCAACCAATTTTTCCACGACTTAATCAAGTAGGTGTGATTACATAAGATACCAAGTCATATAGACTTTTACAATGGGTAAAGAGGTAATAACTCATAAGCTAGTGTTCCTATGATCCTTGCTTCATGTAGAGTCTTCAAGATAATATCCAAGCCAAATTGTGAAGGCTTGACTTGCACCAACAGCTCCCCCTCAAGCCAAACACTTTGGCTTAAGTCTTCATTTTCAATCTTCAATCACATCCTGCAATCCAATCATGGATTTGAATCTGCATAATTTGTTTCCATCCAAAGCTTTAGTGAGTAAATCTGTACATTGCATATTAGTAGACACATAAGTCAATTGAATGTCTTTGCTTAGCAACTTTTCTCTCACATAGTGGTAATGAACCTCTATGTGTTTTGTCCTAGCATGATATATTGGATTAGCTGCAAGGTGAATAGAGCTTGTGTTGTCTCCAAAAATAATTGGAGGCCTTGTGTATAGGCCTAACTCTGTATACAAAAGCTTTAACCAAATAGCTTCCTGAGTGGCATTGGCTAGCCCTCTATACTCTGCTTCAGTAGATGACAAAGCTACTGTAGGTTGTTTCTTGGCTGACCAAGAAATAGGTTTATCACCTGCAAAACATATGTATCCTGATGTGCTTCTCCTATCATCCTTGCATCCTGCCCAATCTGCATCTGAATATACTTTAATATCAATATCTGATGTATAAGGAAAGTACAAACCATGGTTCCGAGTTCCTTTTAGATACTTCAAAATCTTCTTTGCTGCCTCTAGGTGAGGTACCCTTGGTTTGTGCATGAATTGGCTTAGCACACTAACTCCATATGCTATGTAAATTCTAGTCAAGGTAGCATAATTCAAACTACCTACCATACTTTGATATCCTGTAATATCTTGGACTTCATCCCCTTCATGAGCACTTAGCTTTAGGTTGACCTCCATTGGAGTGCTTGAGACTTTAGCATCCTGCAAATTAAATTTTTTCAACATATCCTGAACATACTTCTTCTGAGTGATATATATACCTGAATTAGTATAAACCAATTCAAGACCTAAGAAGTACTTTAATAATCCAAGATCATTTATCTTGAATTCCTTCATCATCTGTCCTTTGATGTGTCTAATCCCACTGACATCATTACCTGTAATGATGATGTCATCAACATAAACACAGAGATAGATTACCTCTGAATTGTTCCTTTTGATAAACAATGAAGTATCTGCCTTGCTCATTATAAATCCTTGGTCTTGGAGGTAGGTTGTCAACCTGTAATTCCATGCTCTAGGTGCCTGCTTCAAACCATATAAAGCCTTCTTCAATTTACAAACATAATTTACCTTCTTGGGATCTTCATAGCCAGGTGGTTGTGACATGTAGACTTCTTCAGATATCCATCCATTCAAGAAAGCATTCTTGACATCCAATTGGTACATGTTCCAATTCTTGGATGCAGCTACACTCACCAATATTCTGATTGTTGGCATCTTAGCCACAGGAGAAAATGTCTCCTCATAATCAATGCCTTGGGTTTGTGCAAAGCCCTTGGCTACCAACCTAGCTTTGTACCTGTTGATTGTACCATCAGAGTTTCTCTTGAGTTTGTAGATCCATCTGGATCCTATCACCTTCATAGAGTCCTTCTTGGGTACCAAGTCCCATGTGTCACTCTCCTTGAGAGCCTCTATTTCTTCATCCATAGCTTCTTTCCATTCTGTTTTTGTGATTGCCTCCTCATATGAACTTGGTTCTTCATTCAACAAATCCTTTGCAAGATATACAGAATGCTTAGTTACAAGAGAAGTGTCATACCCATATCTGATAGGCTTCTTACTTTCTCTCTGAGATCTCCTCATTGCTTGAGTTGAGGATTCTGGTATATCCTCTAGCTTCTTCATTTTCATCTTTCCTTTGGACTTCCATGCCTTGAATTCCTCAAGGTTAATTGTGTCATCATCATCTGAACTTGAGTCTTCTTTCTGGATTGGTTCCTCCTTGGTGAGCTTTGGGAAGTCTTCTTCCATGTCATAAGGTAGACTAACCTTCTTGCATTCATTTTCATACCATGAGTCATTCTCATCAAAGATGACATCTCTGCTTACCTTGAAACCTTTGTTTGAGGGGTTGTAGAATCTGTACCCTTTCTGGTTCAAGTCATAACCAATGAAGATACATTTTTCAGCTTTAGGGTCTAGCTTTCCCCTTACCTGTGAGGGAATATGCACATATGCAATACAACCAAAGATTTTGCAATGATCCAATGATGGTCTCTTACCATGCCAAGCTTCATATGGTGTCATTCCATCAAGTGACTTTGATGGCAACCTGTTAATGAGATAGGTGGCAGTAGATACACTCTCTGCCCAAAGATAATTTGGTAATTTTTTTTCATTAAGCATAGACCTAGCTGTTTCAACAATGAGTCTATTCCTTCTTTCAGCTACCCCATTTTGTTCAGGTGAGTACCTTGTTGTTATCTCCCTTTTGATGCCTCTTTCCTGCAAGAAGTCTTCAAATTCATTGGAGAAGTATTCACCTCCCCCATCTGACCTTAGTCTTTTCAAGTTTCTACCTGTTTGATTTTCAACTAGTGCAAGATATCTTTTGAAACAATCAAATACTTCATCCTTATGCTTCATAAAGTATAACACAGTCCATCTGCTATAATCATCAATGAAGGACACATAATACCTTGATCCTGAAATGGAGGGTTCCTTGCTAGGTCCCCAAACATCTGTATGCACCAATTCTAAGTAGTCTTCATGCATAAAAGCTTTCCTTGAGTAGGGCAATCTGTGAGACTTACCAAATTGACAAGGACCACATTTGTAAATCATGTGTTGCTTGGATACATTAGGTATCCCAAGCACACATTGATCCTTGCACATTTGCTTTAAGGTCCTTTCTCCTATGTGACCTAACCTCTTGTGCCAAATTTCCAATTCTGAAAGTGTTTGATCCTTGTAATTGTATAAAGCAATATTTTTGGTGTCTTTGTAGCTCAAAAGTAAACAATCTACCTGATTTTTCTCCCTTGGTTATCCGTCTGAATCCATGTCTTGGGTCCTCCACATATGCTCCATGTTGATTGAACCTGACCTGTAAACCTTTTTCCACAATCTGACCTACACTCATTAAGTTCTTGGTGATTGTTGGGACATAAAGTACTCTGCTCAATAAGTTCTGATTACCATCACTAGTCTTTACATTACCAATCTTTACAACAAAATGTTTAGTATCATCACCTGTCTGTACCTGATGTTTGCCCTTGGGTTCTTCCAAATCAGAAAGTAGTGCCACATTGCCAGCTACATGATTAGAACATCCTGAATCAATATAGAATAAGTGATCATCATTGATACCTGACTTAGAAGTCATATTCATGATCAATAGGGAGTCATCTTGCTCCTCTGTATATTTGTTGTAGTCCTTCCTATTTCTGTATCCACCTTGGTAACTACCATTGTTGTTGTTATAGTTATTGTTGTAGCCATTGTAGCCTTGGTGTTGGTTGAACCTGCCTCTACCTTGAGAGTATCCACCTCTTTGATGGCCTCTTCCTCTCTGATTCTTATAGTTTCTGTAGCACTCATCTGTAGTATGATTAGATAGACCACATATATTGCATGGTGATGAATTGTAGGATCTCCCCCTACCTTGTTTACCTCCTCTGCCTCTTCCTCTTTAAGATCTACCTCTCCCTGCATAGTTTGCTTGGGAGGTAGAGCCTTCTTCATCAACCTTCTTACTTTTACCTTTATCTTTAACCTTCTTATCAGTGTATGAGGCAGAGGGGTTGTTACCTTTTGATTGATCTCCATTCCTTGTAAGCTTTGCTTCATGTGTGAAGAGTTGACCAATCAGGGTTGTTAGATCGGGAGCATGTATGTCCATGTATAAGTCCATTGCTGTGGTAAAGCTCTCCCATTTGTCATCAGCCTTTAGTCCATTGATTACCTGCCTTACTATTTGCTCTTCTTCAATCTCCTCTCCAATACTTGCAAGCTGGTCTGCAATGTCTTTGACCTTAGTGACAAAATCTGAAACTGATTGCTTTGATTGCTTCCTAAGAGTTGTAAATTCAATCCATAGTTGATTCTTTCTGGCCCTTGTATTTGATGAGAAATATGTTGACAAGGTTTCCCAAGTTTCTTGGGAAGTCTTGCAATTCCTTATGTGAGGTAAAAGGAAATCAGATATAGAGTTAAGAAGATATGACCTTGCCAATGCATCTTTTGCACACCATGTGTTGAGCCTCTCTTGTTCTTCCTTGGTTGGTAGGCCTCTAGCTTTGAATGAGGGCAATTCCTCATCTCCTGAGATGAATCCAAATAAGCTCCTTCCTTGTAGATAGGTCTTCATCCTCAGAGACCAAGCTTGGTAATTGTTTCTGTCCAATTTATCAATGAATGAAGGAAAACCATCTCCCATGTTACCTTATTTGCTCTGATACCACTGTTGGGAGAGGATGGTTGGATGTACTCAGAGATTGAGTAGGTCTTGCTAAACCTGCTTCACACCAGCCCTCTATGACTCCAGGAATGCTTAGTACACTTGATTAGCTTCCAAATGATACCAAGAAAGCATATATGTACTTTGCAAATGATATGTGTAATGATCAAATCAAAACAGATAACTTTGCACTTCACAAATCCAAGAAAACTTGCTATTTTGGTATTGACACCTACTCAGTCTTTCACTTAGTATGACCATCATACTTACAATTGATCAAATTCCTTTTGGACATATTAAATTAGCTTAACAAGCTATCATTTGCAAGTGGAATGAGAAGAAATGACAAACCATACTCTAAGAAATCACTTTAGCAAAATAAAGTTTACCCCCGATATTTTAGGAGCTCTGCAGACACAGACCAGTGAGCACTTCGACTGAGATTTCTCTGCAATGGCTGAACCAATTGACTTCAAAATTTGTATGCATGTCGAAGACTTTGAGCTAAATCCAATGTACTTTGAATCACTTGATTTGGTTGAGAAACCACTGAGATATGCTCTGTTGAAGTTGACAGACTTGAAGGTAGACAACTCAGAGCATACAGATATGATATATGAACAATGTATGTATTAAATCATATTGATGTACATTCCCATTGACATGATAAACATAGTTCAATGGTACTCAGAGGTGTAGACTATAGAGTAGACCTCACACACTCAATGATCACAAATGTTAGCCTCGGGAATGGTGAAGAACCACCGCAACTTTTAACTTGTAGCTTTTTATAGGAGTTGAGTGTAGATTTGAATTAGAATTCAAATCAATCTCCTAGAATCTTTCACCTAAAAGTTGATTGAGATATTCCCTCAATCAATCAACCAATTTTTCCACGACTTAATCAAGTAGGTGTGATTACATAAGATACCAAGTCATATAGACTTTTACAATGGGTAAAGAGGTAATAACTCATAAGCTAGTGTTCCTATGATCCTTGCTTCATGTAGAGTCTTCAAGATAATATCCAAGCCAAATTGTGAAGGCTTGACTTGCACCAACAACTGCCTCCATAAACTCCAAGTAGTATCTATGTGCATAAAGAGAATATGTACCTGAATTCTTAGCATAAGATGCAAATCTTATGTTAACCACCATCCAATGTCTTTGAAGTAACCCAAAATCTTCATGTAGAAGACAATCTTCAAATACATAATGTGAATGGCCGATCCACACCATCAAGATGCTGATGGGTAAGTCCTCTCCATAAGCAAGAGTGTGATCACACTCTTCTCCAAGAAGTACTCCATAGCTTCTCCTCAACATGTTCCTAGAGTGCACCATGGCTGCCCCATGTGTGCTAGAGCACCACCTCTACTGAGGGACCAAGAACTGGCGTTGCCAATCGGTGTGTGATGTCTAAAAAAGTGACCCAAGACTCTCTTATATAGGTTCTAAAGCTCCATGCGAAAACCTCACAAAAAAGCGCTTTATTTTAATCACATCGCTTTTCAAATTGCTTTTGCTTTATTTTAAGTGAGTTTTCTTTATTTTTAAAGTTTCTTTTAGCTAACTTTATAAATAACTTCTTGACTTGCTTTTTCACACTTCTGACTACCTGATGAATGATCTGACAACATTTTTATGATCCTCATGCCGATAGCTATCATATGAGGTCAAAACCCTAAATCAGCATAAGATTAGGGTTAGTGTTTTCTCCCAAATTTGATCTCTGATGACTGCATGTCATATACCATTGGAAAGCTTTCTTCAAGCTCTACAAGATAGGTTCATAAAAATTTTACCCATTTTTGTGCCAAAAAAAAGACTAAGTACCAAAATTAGGTTTTTTTCCCTAATAGGATTTTGAACTGATGTGACATTGATTTCCAACAACCTTACCCCCATATTCATATGTATACATCGTTTATAGAGCATTTCCTCAAGAGAGATCATTATGCGGGTTTCGAGGCTCCCATGCATCTGTGTGCATCTCTCCTCTCTTCTCTCTCCCTCCATCTCCTCCTTGCTCCTCTTGTTCTGCACACCAAATCCCTTCACATAGAATATGTATCCTTTGCTTTCAATTGCATAACCAATAAAGATGGCTTTAATGGCTTTTACATAAAGCTTACCGCGATCCTTCTTCTCAATGTGAACATAAGCTAGAGAACTAAAAAATTTAAAGTAACTCACATTGGGTTTCTTCCCATAATAGGTTTCATAAGGTGTAATGAACTTCAAAGCTTTTGTGGAAGACCTATTCAGAATGTGAATAGTTTTATGTACTACATCAAACCAAAGTTTGAGAGAAAGATTTTTGGATGACATGATACTATGCAATATCTCAACAACTATCCTATTCTTTCTCTCTACAACACCATTCTGCTCTGGAGTGTAAGCAATAGTGAGTTGGTGAGAGATACCTTTGTATTCAAGAAAAGACTTAAAGTCTTTGGACATGTACTCTCCTCTTCCATCACTTCTCAAAATCTGGATCTTTAACTGACTTTCATTTTCAACCATAGCTAAGAATTTCTTTAAAGTAAGAAAAACCTCTAAATTCACTTTAAGATTGTAAATCCACAAATATCTTGAGAAATCATCAATGAAAGTGACAAAGTATCTAAAACATTGAATGGAATCTATCCTCATCGGACCATTCACAACTGAATGTATGATCTGGATCTTCCTTATAGCTATGATATATCAATGCTTTTTGAAAGGTAGTTTGAAGCTTTTCTTCAAGATATCCTTCACATGATTTTGCATCATCTGGTAAAGAAAAAGTAGGAAAACGTTCCACCATACCTTGATCTTTGATATGATTGAGAGTTGTGTAACTGACATGATCAAATCTAGCATGCCATAACTTCATGTTCTCCTTAGGTGTAGGAGACCTAGCAACATTAGCATGACTAATTTTGGACAATACAAACATGCCACTTCTATTTTCATCTTGAAATAGACAATGCTCCTCAATGAGTGAGAGCATCTGACATGAATCTTTCTTAAGAGTGTATATTAGTGTTTTCAAAGATATATTTGGCTCTCATCATTTTCCTCTCCTTTCTCGTCTTTGTTCCACCTTTCACCCAAACTTGTAACGTGGTGGGGAAGTAAATTGTTGATTGTTAACAATGTTATTATTCGCATACCTCTATTTTGAGATATTATAATACAACTCATTTCCTCAACTCATCTTTGCGTTAGCCCCCACCATGAAATGGAAGCACTTTGTTGTTGGCATGCAAGAAATTATTAGAAAATATGGAATACAATTTGGAAAATTAGAGTGTGTACATGATAAAGGGGCTAAGGATGAAATCTCCGTACTTCACATGATGGCACAAAGCAGAGCCTTACAAATAATAAGCATCTTAAATAGTCTACTACAAAAAGATTTCTTTATATGCACAAATTAAATCATTTAAGACATAAGGTGTAGCTTGCTAGTAAGTATGGACATGCAGCCTTAGGATGCTCTTCAATAATTTTCTTCCAAAAGAATTTTCACAGAAAAAGGAAACAACCAATGATAGTGGAAAGAAGTGTTGATGAATGGATATCTGATACAAACACTCTATTGGACCCATGTTTCTCTCATTTCAAGAACATCATTGGATTTCCTAGGCCCCAATCATCAAGTCAATTGTAGACTTCAAAACATATACTTTCGTTTGTACAATCCTCCATTACAAACCAAGTGGAATTAGAAAGTTCATTTGATGACACTAAATTGCTTTCTGTCCTTCATAAAATAAGGAATAATATAGTGCTTGGGTATAATGGCCTCTCTAAGGGATTCATTCTACCATTTTGGAAGAACTTAAACCACACCATTCGAATGTTACTAACATGTGGATTATTATTGATATATTTCGATACATGGTTGAAAGCAATGATGTATTCAATATGTTGGTTATTTAGGATAAGTTGAATGGTAATAATTAACCATTGTGGCAAATATATGATGTGTTATGTATTGGTAGAAAAAGGGTTGTGGAATATTGTGCAGGGTGTTGAAAAATATCCCACTACCCCTACAAATACAATTATTGAAAGTGATGCAAATGGCCTTGAAGATAATGATCTTCAATTTCTTGGTCATGTTGTAGCTCTTATTGCACCTACTATAGAGCAACTTCAGTGGGATGGCACTCCTTCACAAGCACATGCATTGATAGCCTTGTCTATCAAATGTGCCATTATCTCTCATATTCACTCCTCCAAGATAGCAAAAGATGTTTGGGGTATCCTTACAAAATTATACCAAGAAACAAATGAATCTTATGTTGTTTTGTGAAATAATTTTGTAGACATCTAAGTCTATAGTTGACTGACCTCTGTACAAATTTTCAGGTTCTAATTGTAATCGGGTTGAGAGAATTGAGAGTAGGAACATTTACAAGTGTAAATGTGAAGAAGAGAAGAATATAGCAGGTGCAAATTTGATGATAATGTTTTGGCCAGTTCTCCTTCCATAGTGTAACGTTTTGAGTAACCAAGCACCCATTTTGTAAGTTGGAAGGTAATCTACCTATGGCTAAAAGCATTTGAATAAACGGGTTCTACTTTAAGAGGACTATGCATTAGAAGTTGTAGGTGTCAAAGTCGACTGAAAAGAAGTACAGTTTTAGACATAGATGAATTGTTTGGAGTAAATCTCAAGATTTGCTAAACCTTTTCAGACATTTTAACTTGGAGAAGGTGCGCAAACACTAGATGACACTTCATACAAAGTTTCATTGAAAAACTTTACACATTTGATTACTCAATGAGTGAATTAAGTGCAACAAACTTTTTTGAATAATCACTCTCTTCATAGTTAGTGCAAATATTGATAATCTGGTATTGGTCTTCGAAAATTGGTTGAGGTTTTGAGTTGTTCTTGATGTAGAGCGGTGCTCTAATATCAAGGATAACTTGTTCTTTTGGAGACTGACACTCTCCATCAGTGGTATCAGAGCAGGATTTATCAAAATTGAAGAAAGGAGGACCCCGATTGTTGCAGTTATACAGAAATCAATCTTTGCAGATTCAAAGGTGAAAGTTTGAAGTGAAAGCTAGAGAAGGAGGCCTGAAGCTATCAAGAAGAACAAAAGGAACTTCATTCGAAGTAAAGGTACATTTATTTCTCACAAAGTTTGAAGAATTTAATACACAGGTGAAGAAAAGATGGGAGATTCTCTTCAGATAGAGAAATTGGATAGAGAAAACTATCTTGCTTAGTCTATGGATGGAAGCTCATCTCATGAGCAAAGACCTGATTGGATATATCACACATGAAGAAGAAAAACCAGAATTCAGAGATCCTAGTGTTCCAACTAGGGATGAACTCTTTCTATCTATTGGTTTTGAAAACTCAGATGCAATCCCCACTCTTTATGTTAAACCTGAGAAAGATGTTTTGATTATTATTATATATATATTGATGATATGATCATGAAAGGTCCCAAGGATTTAGACCTTCAATATTTTAACACACAAATTAAGCATACATTTGATGTCAACGACTTAGGTATTTCGCATTATTATCTTGGGATTGAGTTCATATACAGAGATGAGTGTATCTACATGACACAACAGAAATACATTGAGAAATTATTGGAAAGGTTTTGGAGGATAGATTCCAAGCCTATGCAAACACCTATGGACATCAATATATCATTACAATTGGAAGCAGATTTAAAATCATTTGATGCTACATTATATAGTCAAGCAGTTGGTTGCTTGATATATCTATGTAATACACGTATAGACATTCAGTTTGCAATTTCTCAAGTATCTAGGTTCATGCACAATTCACTTAAGATTCATTGGAAAGCTCTTAAGCGAATTTTCAGATATTTAAAGGAAACTTCCAATTATGCTATGGTATTTAAGAAGTCTTCAAATTTCTTACTTAAAGTTTTTTTAGATTTTGATTGGACAAGTGATAAAGACTCAAGAAGAAGCACGTGGTTATATTTTCTATCTAGGAGATTGTGTTATCTCTTGGTTTTCCAAGAAACATCCTACAATTGCTACATCTTCAAGTGAAGTAGAGTATAGGTCTTCCTTTACAGCTTCACTTGAATCAATTTGGTTACAAAAGATTCTCGGTTATCTTGATGTTCAAGTTCTGAAGTATTTCGATGGAGATGCACCACAATGCACTCTCCTTCTTGAGAGTTCCACGACGATATGCTCAGAGTAGAAAACCAAGCTCCTAAGGCCGCACACAGTACTCCGCACAGGACACTACAGAATACATAGAAAAACACAGTACACAGAGGAGCACGAAAACAAACTTCTTAGGTCTCACAAATGCGGTCGAACATACATTCTGTGATTGACCAGGCCACTATATGTTTTATTAAAGAACATATACAAAAGGAGTGTCGAGTGGCCATTTGGCCTTTCACATGGACACTAACGGTAACAATCTCCCACTAAAGGCCAACATGGCCAAAGTAACTATGGGAGAAAAATAAAGAATGATAAAGAATACCTGAGTGTAAGTATACAAACTATACCTCCCACCTGATGGGCATGTTACACAATATACAAGTGACTGTGTAAGATCAGAATCAAGTAACCCCCATCAAGTGACAACAGTGTCGAAAGCTATCCTGTGGTAGAGCTTTAGTCAAAGCATCTGCAACATTATCTCGAGTGTGAACCTTCTCAAGAATAATGCGCTCAGTGGCTAAGCAATCTCTAATGAAGTGATACCTCACCTCAATGTGCTTGGCCTTTGCATGATAGACTAGATTCTTAGCCAAAGCAATGGCACTCTAACTATCACTGAGCAAGCGAGGTACATGTTGAGGTAAAGCCATACAAGCAAGACGAGAAAGCCACAATGCTTCCTTACATGCCTCACTTGCTGCAACATACTCTACTTCTGTGGTGGAAATAGCTGTACATTCTTGAAGACGAGATCTCCAAGAGATAGCACCTCTAGCAAAAATGAAAAATGTAGCCTGATGTAGACTTACAATTGTCTACACAACCATCATAATCAGAATCTGTGTAACCAATAATGGATGCTTGCCCTCTACCTAAGCATAGACACTTTTCCTTAGTGCCACTCAGATATCTCAAAATCATCTTGACCATTTCCCAATGTTTTTTGCCAGGATTAGACATATATCTGCTCACAACTCCCACTACAAATGCAATGTCTGGTCTTGTAGCTACCATAGCATACATGAGACTACCAACAACAGATTGATAGGGAATTTTGGTCATGAATTCCTTTTCCTCGTCTGATTTGGGGCAATCATCCTTGCTCAATTTCACATATGTGGGTAAAGGTGTACTCAATGCCTTTCCACCCTGCATATTGAACCGATGAAGTACTTTGGATATGTACTCACCTTGAGACAAGTATATGCATCTTTTACTCCTATCACGAGTAATGCGCATGCCAAGAATATGTTTGGCATCCCCCAAATCCTTCATATCAAATGTCTGACTCAATTTCTTTTTGAGAACTTACAAATCATAAGAGGACTTCCCAGGAATCAACATATCATCGACATAAAGTATCAAGCATATCAAGCTGCCATCTGAGCATCTCTTTGTGTAGAGAAAATGATCCTCATCGCTTCGAGAATAGCCTTGAGATTTCATAAAAGCATCAAACTTTTGGTACCATTGTCTAGGGGACTGTTTAAGTCCATACAAGCTCTTCTTAAGCTTACAAACTAGACTTTCCTTGCTAGGAACTACATAACCCTCTCGTTGTTCCATATAGATCACATCTGTAAGATCTCCATGCAAGAAAGCAGTTTTCATATCCATTTGGACTAGTTCTAAGTCCTCCATTGCAATGAATCCAAGCAACATGCACAGGGTAGTCATCTTGACCATTGGAGAGAAGATTTCCTTGAAATCAACACCATGTTGTTGCTTAAAACCCTTTGCAACAAGTCATGCTTTATACTTTGGAGAAGCACTATCTGATGTGAATTTCAGCTTATATACCCACTTACATGGTAAAGCTTTTTTGCCCTTTGGCAAAGGTACCAAATCCCAAGTACCATTCTTGTGAATAGAATCCAACTCACTCTTCATGGCACGCTCCCACTTGACATGATCCTCTGTTTGCATAGCCTCTTTGTAGCCAGAGGACTCACCGACATCTGTCAGCATAACAAAATCTAAACTTGGAACATATCTATCAGGTGGATGTGAGACACATGCAGAACTTCTCAATGGTTGCTGAACATGAATATGCACAAACTCATCTGAATGGACATTCTCTTGAACATCCCTATGTGCAGCATTTTTATGCATGCTAACTGGAGGACTAGTATCCTCAAACACCACTCTTCTCACTTCAGCCTCCTTAATGGGTTTTTTATGCATCTTAGACTCATTGAAAATGACATCACTACTTCTCATCACTGACCGTGTTTCAAGATCCCATAAGCGATATCCAAATTGTCCTTCTCGACCATATCCAAGAAAAATGACACCCTTCTGTACAAGGGTATAAGGAGCTGTAAACTCTCTACGAATCCCTCTAGACTGACAGAAAAGGATGAATTCATGTGAGGTATACTCACCCTCGTTATCTGAACGTAAAGCCTTAAGCTTAGTTCCTTTTTTAGTGTCAACTGAAGCAAGCCATTTTCTAAAAGTGGGGAATACATCATCCTTCTATTTGGTAGGATATACCCAAACTTTTCTAGTAGCATCATCTATGAAAGTGACAAAGTAGAGAGAACCACCTAAGGACCTAGTGGGCATAGGATCACACACATCTGTATGAACGAGATCTAAAGGCTGAATTGAAGAGTCAATGTGCGTTCTATGCACATTTCTGGTTTTCTTTCCATATTGACAATGCTCACAAAATGAAAAATCGGAGAAAGATAACAAAGGTAAGTAGCCAGAACGAGAAAGATTTTCCATTCCACTACGAGATATATGGCCCAAACGACCATGCCAAATACAATCCATAGGCTGTTGAGTAACAGCTAACGAGTATTCTTTTTGTGATACAAATAAAGGATAAAGTGAGCCAACTTTGCTTCCTTTTGCAATAACCATATTGCCCTTTGATATGCGAAAGGACTGAGCATAGAAGACCACCTTGTAACCAAGGTCATCAAGTTGACCAACTGACATCAAATTGCATGATAACTGAGGTACATGGCGTACATTATGCATAGTAAATTTTGAACCATCAATGAACTGCACAACACATCTCCAATCCCCACAACATCACACTGGTAAGAGTCACCAAGTCTCACGGTACCAAGAGACTTTGCTGCATAATTAGAGAACCATTCTCTGTGTGGTGTCACATGGAAAGAAGCACCAGAATCTAGCAGCCAGGTGTGGGAAAGAGAATTAGCCATAAGCGCCTCAGATGGCACAATACTTTCAAGTGTCAACACATCAGCGTCATCAGAAATAGCATTAATTTCTTCAATCTTCACAGTCGAAGTAGATGGTGCAGGTAATTGTTTAACATGCCCATCAACATTCTGTCCTTTACCTTTAGCATTCTTTAATGCATAACAATCTTTCTTCATGTGTCCTTTCTTATGACAATAATGGCATTCGATATCCCTCTTCCTTGATTTACTTCTACTCTTATTTCGTTGACCATTCTTTTCCTTGTTCTTGCTCCTCCCACATTGTTGATTCTTTCCTTGGTAAGAATCACAAACATTATATGCATCTCCACTCTGATTGCCAACCATGGATTTTCTACGAATCTCCTCACTCAAGAGTGCTCCACATATGTCATCATAGACGAGTTTACTACCAGGTGCACTATTGCTAATAGCTTTGCAAAATGTATCCCATGATGAAGGCAAGGTGCATAACAACAATATTGCTTTCATTTCATTATCCATATCCATTTTCTGAGCCTGTAACTAAGAGAATATAGCATCTTCATCCATGTCATCAGGCTTCTTTGAAATTCCATTTACTGGCTTCCATTGTCTCCTTTGAATCAGCACATCTTTAATCTTATTCTTCCATAGAGCAAAGTTTGTGGCATGAAATTTTTGGATCTCCAAATGGTCTTTGCTATGCAAGTTATAGCTCCTCCTCGGAACACTAGCACTAGACCCTGATCCACTGGATGTGGCTGAGACCTCTGATGCCATGATGGTAGAGAACTGAATGGAATGATAATGGAGCTAGAAGAGTCCGAACACCAATGAATAACTGTATCAAGCAGTAAATCGACCACTTTATAGTTGACAAAACCAAAAAATTTGAAAAAAATTTTGCCAGAGTATCCTCTGCAAAATGAGCGTATGAACAATGTCAAAATATCATAAAACTGCAAGTAGTGTTATGTTTTCCTGCATAGTGAATCACTGACTCCACTGCAAATAATCAGTTACCCAATAGAAGCCAACTAGGCTTATCCAGCACCTATGAACAACTATCATACATCTCCTATGGCGAGGCTGGATAAGTCTTCCACTTGCATCACCGAAGGGACCCCAACATCTGGGTGTCTCCCAGTTAAGAAAACCTCACCACGACCCTCTTTATCAAACGTAAGGGGCTTTATGCAAAAACATAACCGCTATATCAATGACCACATGGACGTACATAAGCGGTGTCCACAAAAGCATACATGGTGTGTATGTGCTTAATATATGTAGTAAAATGATACTAAAGGCTGAATATAGAGCCCAACAACTAGCCAATAACACCTGCAAGTGTCTGTCAATTCTGATGTTTTAGGCTCAAAAAACCTGCATAAGTCTGCAGCAGCTGCTCCCACCAAAACTGAAACCTTTCAAGAAATCTGTGGTTTTATGAGTGTAGCTGAAAACACAGCCCCAAAGGTTGATATTTATTGTCGGAGAAGTACAAAGAACCCTCTTCTTGATGTTGTTGGACCTGTGTCAAGAGAACTATGTGCAAAAGTACTCCAAAATGACTCCAAAAGACACCCAAAAATGCTTCAAAAATAGGCTTTGAAAGCAAGGAATGAAGCTTTGAGGGACCAAAACATGTTCAAGGTAATGTCAACCTTAGTCTTTCCCCTTCTTCAGACACCACGAGTGTAGCTTAGTGGCAAGAGATTGCCACTGTTAAGCGAGCTCCGGGGGGAATAGTACTGGGATGGTGACCTCCTGGGAAGTACCGGGAACCTCTATATTCCTTGATCGTTGAGGTCCTCCCTCGTGCGTAGCCAACGGTGACTTTCGTGACTCGAATGAAAAGGTATGCCAAGGTCTATGCCTTCGTCGCCTCCTTAGTCGTAAGCCTTGGGGGGGGTGCTCGCTTCGATTGCACAAAAGGAACAAAGATTTTGTGTCGAACTGCTCTGATACCAGTGAAGTATTTCGATGGTGATGCACCACAGTGCACTCTCCTTCTTGAGATCTCCACGACGATATGCTCATAGTAGAAAACTGAGCTCCTGAGGCCGCACACAGTACTCTGCATAAGATGCCGCAGAATACACAGAAAAACACTGTAGACAGAGGAGCACGAAGAAAGACTTCTTAGGTCTCACAAATGTAGTCGAACATACAGTCTGTGACTGACCAGGCCACTATATGTTTTATTAAAGAACATATACAAAAGGAGTGTCCAGTGGCCATTTGGCCTTTCACATGGACACTAACGGTAACAAGTTCATCTTTTATTTCATATATTTTCACATAGCCAGAGTGCTATTGTTGTTGCAAAAATCATGGTCATCATGCTCGGACAAAGCATATAGAGGTTCATCACCACTATATTAGGGAACATGTATCTAAGAAGCACGTTGAGCTAGTCTACATACCTACGAGTGAAAATGTTGCAGATATTTTTACCAAAGCATTGACCAGAGAGAGTCATAAGAAATTTTGTAGATTGTTAAATCTTGTACCATTATGACATTGAAGGGGGGATGGTTGGTTACAATTTTCAAATGGTCCAACAATTGAGCCTAGCAGCATATGATGTATATGATTTACAATCCTCTACACAAAAATTGCATGGAATCTTGGATTAGGATAAATGATTTAACACTACATGCAACCCACCTAGGTTCGATACCCGATGACGGCAGCAACGAGCACAATAGTTTTCCCATTAAGTTTTTTTATGAAAAGCACAAAGGGTGGCAAAATTTGCCATGTTTTTCATGTGACATTGATGTGCTTTCTAAGGAGCAGTTGTATGGTGATTGTAGCTTTTTGAGAAAGCTTTTCAATTTGATTTTTAAAGGCCACAAAATCTTATATAATGAGTGCATTGCTCATTGTAGAATCATCTTCTCTAGCTAAAGCACTAGCTCAATGCAAGATTGAGGAAGATCTTTGGAGGCCCTCTCTTAGAGGAAGTGTTCAACACTTGGAGGAGGTGTGCTTTACATGTGGAGTTAACTTAAGGATTTCATTTCAGCCAACAATCAACATCACTTGCTGAGTTACTATTGTTACCATTAGTGTCCATGTGAAAGGCCAAATGGCCACTTGGCACTTTTGTATTTGTTCTTTAATAAAACATATAGTGGCATTGGTCAGCCACACACTGTAAGTTTGACCACATTTGTAACATCCAAGAAGTCTGTGTTCGTGCTCCCTGAGTATTGTGTTTTTCTACATATTCTGCAACCTCTATATGGAGTACCATGTGTGGTGCTTTGAGATCGATTTTCTACTCCCAGGATATCTTCGTGGAGCTCTTGAGAAGAAGAGTGCACTGTGGTGCATCGCCCTCAAAATACTTCACTGGCATCAGAGAATTTTGACACAAAGGCTTTGTTCCTTTTGTACAAGCGAAGCGAGCATCCACCCACCCAACCAAGGATTTCTCTAAGGCTTATGACTAAGGTAGCGACTAAGGCAGCAACCAAGGCATAGACGTTGGCATACCTTGTCATCCGAGTCACTAAAGTCACCATTGGTTTCGTTGGCTGCATGTGAGGGAGGACCTCAATGATCAAGGAAGACAAAGTTTCCCCATACTTCGAGAGAGCTCAACCATCCCATTACTAGTGCCTCCGGAGCTCGCTCATGGAAAACTCTTTCCACTAAGCTTCACTCTTGTGGTGCTTGAAGAAGGGAAAAGAGTAAGGTTGACATTATCTTCAACAAGTTTTGGGTCCTCAAAGCTTCATTCTTTGTTTTCAAAACCTATTTTTGAAGCATTTTTGGGGTGTTTTTTGGAGCCATTTTGGAGTACTTTCATGGATAGTTCTCTTCACAGAGGTCCAAGAACATGAAGAAGAGTGTTTTTTGTATTTCGTCAACAACAAATGTTCACTTTTCGGGGCTGTGTTTTCAGCCACACTAGTTAATCCACAGGTTTCTTGAAAGGTTTTAGTTGTGGTCAAAGCAGCCACCACAAGTCTATGAAAGTTTTTTGAGCCTAAAGAACAAAGTTGACAAACACTTGCAGGTATTGTTGGCCAGTGTTTGAGCAGTGAATCTAGCCTTTCAGTGCCATTTTACTGCATATATTGAGCACATACACACTATGTATGCTTCTGTGGATACCACTTATGTACGTCCACGTGGTCATTCATATAGCGGTTATGTTTTTGCATAAAGCTTTTACGTTTGATAAAGAGGGTCATGGTGAGGTTTTCTTATCAGGGAGATGTCCAGATGTTGGGGTCTTTTTGGTGATGTAGGTTGGAAGACTTACCCAACCTCGCCATAGGAGATGTATGATAGGTGCTCATAGGTGCTCGACAAGCCTAGTTCGCTTCTTTTAGGTAACTAATTATATGCAGTGGAGTCAATGATTCACTATGTAAGTAAACATGTCAGTACTTGCAAGTTTATGAGATTTTGACACTGTCATATGCTCATTTTGCAGAGGATACTCTAGCAAAATTTTTCTAGAATTTTGATCTTGTCAAGTATACACTTATTGGTGTGAGCATATTTATTCTCACATACTCCTTTTGGTTGGTCATTACTATTCATTAATTCATTTTTCTAGGAAGACCGCTGAATTCTGTCCCAAAATCTAACACTTGGTCATCCTTCTTTGAGCCTTAGTGGGGTTTGGACTCTTCTAGCTCTATTATCATTCTATTCAGTTCTCTACCATCATGACTTCAGGGGTCTCAAGCACATCTGGTGGATCAGGGTCTAGTGCTAGTGTTCCGAGGAGGAATTACAATCCTCCATCTTGAATTTTGCTAATATATCCTTGATATACTTCCTTTGAGTGAGAAATAAACCATGATCTTTGTAGACAACTTCCAAACCTAGGAAGTAGGTAAGTGATCCTAAATCACTTATCTTGAATTCTTCTCTCATCTGATCTTTGATCTTCTTCATACCATTTGTATCATTCCCTGTCAATATAATATCATACATATACACATAAGTAGATGACCTCAGAATTACTCTTTTTGATAAAGAGTGAAGGATCTGCCTTGCTTGATTGAAAACCTTTATCCTGCAAGAATGAAACAAGCCTGAAATTCCAAGCTCTTGGAGCTTGCTTGAGACCATACAATGCTTTGTTAAGTTTACACACATAATCAGGACAAACTTGATTTTCAAAACCAGGTGGTTGTGCCATATATACCTCTTTTATTATCCAACCATTCAAGAATGCATTCTTTACATTTAGTTGAAGTATCTTCCAATTCTTGGAAGAGGCAATACTAAGCAAAACCCTAATAGTAGGCATCTTTGTCACAGGAGAGAAGGTCTCCTCATAATAAATTCCCTGAGTTTGTGCAAATCCTTTTGCTACAAGCCTTGCCTTATACCTGTTAATGGAACCATCAGAATTCGCCTTTGAGTTTATAGACCCATCTTGAGCCTATTACCTTCATGGATGAAGTCTTGGGCACCAAATCCCAAGTGTTGTTTTCCTCAAGTGCTTCAATCTCTTCCTTCATTGCATGCTTCCATTCTGATTTTGCTTTGGCCTCTTCAAAGGATGATGGCTCCTCTTGATTTATGTCCTGTGCTATGTAAATAGAATGTTTAGTTACTAATGAGGTGTCAAACCCGTACCTTTCTGGTTTCTTCCTTCCCCTTATAGATCTTCTTAAGCCATGTTGTGATGATTCTGCCTCATGTCCAAGTTCCTGCAATTTTGCTTTACCTTTAGACTTTCATGCTTTGATTTTTTCCATCTGAGTTTCTTCATCATCTTCTGAAGTATCTTGTTCTTCAATCTTTGGTTGATGTTCTCTGCCAAGCTTTGGGAAATCTTCTTCAAGGTCATATGGCAATTTGACCTTCTTGCATGAATCTTCATACCATGAATTGTTCTCATCAAAAACTACATCTCTGCTTACCAAGAATCCTTTGTTGGTAGGGTTTTATAACTTGTAACCCTTTTGTATGTTGTCATATCCAATAAATACACACCTTTCTGCCTTTGGATCCATCTTGCCTCTAACCTGTGAAGGAACATGAGCAAAAGCAATACATCCAAAAATTTTACAATGATCTAAGCTAGGTCTTCTTCCATTCCAAGCCTCATATGGAGTCATCCCATCAAGGGATTTTGAAGGCAACCTATTAATCAAGTAAGTGGCTGTAGATAGAGCCTCAACCCATAGATAATTAGGCAAATGCTTTTCATTTAACATGGACCTTGCAGCTTCAACAATTGTCCTATTCCTCCTTTCTGCCACTTCATTTTGCTCAGGAGTGTACCTTGTAGTTACCTCTCTTTTGATTCCTCTTTCTTGAAGAAAAGAATCAAACTCATGGAAGAAGTATTCTTCCCCTCCATCTGACCTTAGCCTTTTTGGTGATTTACTTGTTTGATTCTCCACAAGAGCCAAATATCTTTTGAAACATGAAAAGACTTCATCTTTTTTCATAAAGAATAGGATAGTTCATCTGCTGCAATCATCAATAAAGGAGACATAATACCTTGATCCAAATATGGAAGCTTCCTTGCTAGGTCCCCATACATCTGTATGAACCAACTCTAAGAGATCTCCATGCATACAACCTTTCTTCATGAATGGTAACCTGTGAGACTTTCCAAATTGACACGCACTACACTTATAAATCATATGTTGTTTTGACAAGTTAGGGAGTCCAAGTACAGTTTGGTCCCTACAAATTACCATAATTAAAGAGAGCAATGTTTCTAGTGTCTTGTAATTCAAACGTGAACAATCTACCTGTCTTTTCACCTTTTGCAATTCTTATGAATCCTTGACTTGGATCTTCAACAAATGCTCTTGCTTTTGTGAACATGACTTGCAACCCTTTCTTTACTATCTGCCCAACACTTATCAAATTCTTTGTAATGGTAGGGACATAGAGTACCTTACTGAGTAGGTTGATGTTTCTATCAGGTGCTTTGACATTTCCTATTTTCTCCACAAGGTGTCTTGTATCATCTCCTATTTGTACCTCATGCTTATTCCTTGGATCTTCTAAATTTGATAGGAGTGCCACATTTCCTACCACATGATTTGAACAACCTGAATCTATGTAGAAAACATGCTCATCAGATTTACCTTGTGGCATAGCCATGTTCATGATCAATAATGAATCCTCTTTGTTTGATTCTTCTGTGTAGTTATTGAAGTCTCTCCTTCCTTTGTAGCCTCCTTGATAGTTTGAATGATTGTAGTTGTTGTAGTTGTCATGATAATTATTGAACCTTCCTATTGAGTAGCCATAACTTCCTCTATTGTATCCTCTACCTCTTTGATTCCTGGAATTCCTAAAGCAATTTTCAGTTGTATGATTAGTTAATCCACAAATAGAACATGAGTTTGAGTCTTGGGATCTCCCCCTGCCTTGTCTACCTCCTCTTCTTCTACCTCTACCATGTCTTCCTCTACCTGCATAGTTAGCTTGATATGTTCCTGCTTCATCATCCACTTTCTTTGACTTTCCTTTGTTTTCTTTGGAATTGCTTTTATCAGTATATAAGGCTGAAGATTGATTACCTTTAGAGCTTTCTCCATTTTTGATAAGCTTTGCCTCTTGAGTGAGTAGTTGTCCAATGAGTGTATTGAAATCAGGTACATGCATGTGTTAAACGCACTTTTGCCGTCAAATCTTGTTAAACTCCATTCGGGTTCTTGGGAGTGGAAGGGGTCTGAATAATCAGAGGCCCTATACTTGATTTTCCCAAATCAACTCACTCACATAACCTTCCGTTCAAACAACTCTACTAATCCAACTTTCTAATAGAAAACTCTGGCTCATTCCTTTAGGGAATTACTATTGTATTCCAATCAATACCTCTCAGTACACAACGCAAGGATAAACATTACCGTAATACAGACTTATAGTAAACAACTTACAGAACAGTGATTCAATACTTTACTTAATGTAACTTTACTGTAACCCAATCTTTACCGTACAGGTACAGAAAATCAAACAAAACAGAAGACACAACAGTACGCAGAATTCTCAAACACACACTACGGGAACTCCACAGAACGTTTCGCCCAGACAGAGAGTCTGGTGACTCTTCTGGTCGTCACCGAAGCGTCTTTTTTATTGATTTATAAATGAATACAACATCTATGCAACGACCTTTCAGTTCGTGTGGAATATGAAAAAGAGACACGCTTTACAATTGCCAATCCGACGGCTTACACTGGCACGCACGGTGGACTTGAACCCGCAGGTATACAAAACTCTATGGCTCATCGAGTATACCCTCTAAATACATAGTTCTAGCTAATTTAAAAGTCTTGACAATTTTCTTTTTTAGTGAATCCAACATCTGTTTTAGGACTTCGGGTTCTACAAGTTGAGCATCTATCCATACTGAACTTGTTGCAAAGACCTAGCTCATCAAAAGTTTTGCTTGTGTCTGCAGAAAAGCTTCCTGCAGATATAAGTCGTTTGACAGAGCCGCATTCATGTTCACCTTCATGTCTGCAATTTGCTTATCAACTCTGGATAGTCTTTCTTTTTGAGCATCCAGTTGGTTCTCTCTTCTTTCCAACTCTTGATTATGAAATTGAATTGTTTTGTAATAGGCATCTCTTTCTCGTCTTATGCCCGGTATCTCCTTCTGTAGTTGAGAGACCAACATCATCTGGCTTTTAAGAGCAGCATTGGATTCATATAGGTTTGCAGTTGCAAATTCTAGCTCCGTATTGGTTTGCTTTAGTAATACCATCATTTCCTGTCCTTTTTGTACTACTTCATCCACTTGTGCTCTAGTTTCTTCTAACAAATTTCCCAGTGCTATGCGGGCATCTTCCTTATCTTGGACTAACTGTTTCAAATGAATAATTTCGGCATCAGCAACACACAATAAATCAGCTTTTTCTTTGACTTCATCCAATGCAGCATCTTGTTGACTGATTACTGTTTCCTGTTCGGCAAGTCTGACGTATAAATTTTTAATCTGTACTTGTAAAGCTTGATTTTCTACTTTTACTACATCTATTTCTTCCTGGAGTGGACTAATATCTGCCTCCAGAACATTGACTTTATGCTGGAAATCATCTCTGATATTATCAGTTACTTCTTTCATTTGTGCTGGTAGTTGCTGCGATAAATGAATCAACATCTATCCCATGGATGCGAGCTCATTAAATACAGGTAGCGAAGGAAACAAAAGAGAAGGACGTGGTTGAGATGAAGAAGTGGTGAGGAGTTGATGGGAATTGGGTGGAGAATAGTTTGGTGAAGAGGATGATGAGTCGGTTGCGTCAGGTACAATGGGTGGAACAAGGACAATGGGCTTAATTGGAGGATCGGGGGGAGGAGTGAGAAGAAGAGTGTTAGTTTCTAATACCTTTTCGGTGGATTGCTGTGTAGTGTTATCAGGATGGGCATCTGCAGATTCCACTGTTGTAATCAATTCTTCAAAAATTTTGGTAATAATATGTTGTACCTCTTCTTGCTTTTCCTGTTTGGACTGTTGTCGAGATTCTTCTTTAGAAGAACTGGCTCCAGAATCGGTGGTATCATCATGCTCTTGTTGCTGCTTTGGAGATGACTGCACTAATGAATCATGATTCATTGATGTAGCTGTGTCGTGGAAAGTTTCTTCTTCATGCCCTTCCTCTTCATTGTTGTTTGCTTTATCACCTGTGGAACACCCTTGCACTCGACTATTAGACGAACTAATCCTGATGCGTTTTCGGCTGAGTAGCTGGAAGATTTCTTCATCATCTTCTTCATCATCTTCCAGGATTTGCGCTGATTCTTCATGATATAGAACTGGACCTCTAGGTGGTGGTTGCGCTGCTTGGAGGACCGGAAACAAAAAGGAAATGATGTGCGGTATTCGTGATCGTGGCATATCTCCTTTGTTAACCTGTTTAATGATTGAAACGCATTCGCAGTGAATGCGCCGGAAAAAGTAGGAAGCAAAATTGATAGGCTCACGAGCAGCCATATCAATTATCGAATAGAATGGGCGAGATATCCCATATGTTCGTTTTTGTAAGTTCAGGATGGCTACTAGAAACTGTAACGCTGTTCTTTCAGGTTCAGGGCGACAGAGGATGTCATACTCATTTGAAGAGTGCTTGGGAAACAACTGATTCATCGTAGCAATGGGAAGGTTGGGTCCATTCTCTCGTCCTTCTGGAGAGAGTCGAAAAGCATCAGCAAATGATTGTAGAGTGATTACAGTACGAGATGGCAAAGAGGTAATTGGCAAACTTTGCTCCGTAGCAGGTGTGGCAACAATGGTGGCAATGATTTGAGCATAAAACGGGTGACATTTGTTGGAGGATAAACACTCCTATGTGCACAACAAAAGCAAATGAACCCTCCTAGGATCCTGAAATTTTTCAGACATAGGCTCTGTATTTTCTGCGTTTCTCTGAGTATATGCAGAGATTGAAAATGAAATTTTGCAGGCATAAACTAGACTTTAAGAGCTTTCAAATGAGAGTAAAATCACTCCATTTGGATACTGGATGATGCCTCAACCATCTGCAACAAAACAGATAACTTGATCTCTTCACAGAGTATGAGCTAACTAGACAGACACTATTCTGGACATTTCTCTGCACATGTGCAGGCACTGAACCTGAGACTTATAGCAGAAAAAGTAGAACTTATAAGCTTTCCAACAAGACAAAAATCATTGCAAATGGATTCCGGATGAAGGAGAAACAACAATTACAAGACCGAGGGGTCTGCCAAAAACATCTAGATAGATAGAGTGTGTAAAAGTGAAATTTCTGCAAAATATGCAGAGAACAGCTAGTAGGGGGTATGCTTAAGCAAGGGGGCAGCTTGGGCACGTATTTGCACGACTCTAAGTCATAATACAACTCATTAGAGGTTTTAAAGACCTCATACTAACCTCTTTAACCAATCAAAAGCATATACATGTCAAAAGTGAGGTCCAATCACATCAAGAGGTGAGCTAAATCTTCTCTAATCAAATTCTTTCCATTATGGGCATGATTTGATGCCTCCAACTCGTGGAAATCAGCCTCCTTTGATTGTGGATGATGTGGAAGGTTCAATTTGGGGCATGTTCCCACACTCTTGAGCTTGAAAAACTTTCAACACTCCCCCTCAAGCTCAAGTCTTTTCCTTTGTTGCTTCAGCCTATGTCTCTTATGTTGATAGCTTCCTTGAATCCTCCAAGCTTTGTACCTTCAAGAAACTTTGTCATCATGTCTGCAACCTGCATTTTAGTGTTCACATACCTTATATCTAGCTCTTTTGCCATCACCTTTTCTCTAACGAAGTGGTAATGAACCTCTATGTGCTTGCTCCTTGCATGAAACATGGGATTGTTAGCTAGATAGATGCTTGAAATGTTGTCTCCATAAAGAGGAAACTCCTGCACTTCCACTTCCAAGTCCTTAAGTAGCTTTTTAAGCCATAATAGCTCACATGTAGCCAATGCTAAACCTCTGTACTCAGCCTCTGTGGATGAAAGAGCAACAGTGGGTTGCTTCTTAGAGCTCCAAGAGATCACTTTTGTACCTATCATGAAAACATAACCCGATGTACTCCTTCGATCATCCTTGCTACCTGCCCAATCAGCATCACTATATCCTTTGACACTTAGATCAGCATCATATGAGTAAAATAGACCTTGGTTGATGGTGTGCTTGATGTAACGAAGCACCTTTCTTGCCGCCATAAGATGATCATGAGTAGGTGTATGCAAAAATTGAGAGAGAACACCTACTACATATGCAAGATCAGGTCTAGTGAATGTAGCATAAATTAATGAACCAATTATGCTTCTATATAGTGTAATATCTTGTATAGCCTCTCCTTGACCTGCAACCAACTTTGTATTGGGCTCCATGGGCTGAGAAAGTGGCTTACAACCACTCATACCAAACCTGTATAGCACATCCAACAAGTATTTTCTTTGAATCAAGAAGATGCCATTGTGTGCATAGATTACCTCTATTCCCAAGAAGTATTTTAGTGTTCCAAGATCAGATATCTTGAACTCCTTTCCTAACTTTGATTTGATATCTTTAATACCTGCAATATCACTTCCTGTGATGATCAAATCGTCCACATAGATGCATATATATACCGTCTTGTCTCCTTGCTTCTTCATGTAAAGTGATGGATCTGCAACACTTTCTTTGTATCCACAACTTGATAAATAATCCACTAACCTCTGATTCTAGGCCCTTGGGGCTTGCTTTAGTCCATATAGTGCTTTCCTTAGCTTGCAAACATGATTTGGGTACCTCATACTAGCAAATCCTTGAGGTTGGCTCATGTAGACTACTTCTTCAAGCTCTCCATTGAGGAAGGCATTCTTCACATCCAACTGATATAAGGTCCATTTCCTTGATGTGGCCACTGCAATCAAAGTCCTAATTGTTGGCATCTTGGCTACGGGGCTGAAAGTTTCATCATAATCTATCCCGTAGCTTTGGGAGAAGCCTTTCGCCACCAACCTTGCTTTGTACCTAGCAATGGAACCATCTGAATTTCTTTTAATTTTGTAACACTTATTACCTATCACCTTCATGCCTTCTTAAGCTGGTACCAAGCTCCAAGTATGGTTCTCATCAAGTGCTTTGAGCTCTTCCTTCATTGCCTCTTGCCATTCCTTGCAATCCTTAGCTTCTTCATAACTAGTTGGTTCCTTGTCCTTGATTACCTGAGTCATGTATGCATAATGCTTTGCAATGAAATTATCATATGTTAACCTTTGTACTGGATATCTTACTCTTGAAGACCTTCTTTCACTTCCTTTGGGTGTGGTTGCCATCTTCTTTCTTTGTTTTTCCACTCCTGAAGTTTGAATTTCTTCTATCTCTACATCTTCCAACATGCTCTCGTCCACATAGCTTCCTTCTTCAACTGAAATCTTCTCTTTGCCTTTGAATTTGCTTTCTTTAGAGCTGGTCTCTCTTTCCCTAAGCCTTCCACTCCATGGTGAGGGTGTCCTTGTGTTGCATGAGTTTCTTGGACCACTCAAATCCATGCTTTCTTGAACTCTATCATCATTCTTCAAATCTGTCTCACCTATGTCTTTAACCTGCAATGGACTTGTGCATGCATACCAAGGCTTCAACTCATCAAAGACAACATCCCTACTTACCTTCAGCTCCTTGGTGATGGGATTATAGCATTTATACCCCTTTTGTTCCATATTATATCCCAAAAAAATACACCTTTCAGATTTGGCATCTAACTTTGACCTCAACTCTTGAGGTACATGTACATAGCATATACAACCAAAGATTCTAAGATGTGAAATGCAAGGTTTTCTTCCACTCCATGCTTCCTCAGGGGTTAGATGATGTATACCTGATGTAGGACATCTATTCATGATGTATGTGGCTGTATATGTAGCCTCTCCCCAATAACAATGCGGCATATTCATTTCATTGAGCATACATCTTGCTACCTCTGCTATGTGTCTGTTCTTTCTCTCTGCTACCCCATTTTGTTGAGGGGTATACCTGCATGTAAATTGTCTTTTGATGCCATTGACCTGCAAAAATTCAGAAAATTCATGGGAGAAGTACTCTCCCCCTCCATCGGATCTCAACCTGTGCTTTGAATTTCTTGAAGTAGTGGAACACATCTGATTTGTTTCTAATGCAATACAACCACACTTTCCTTGAAAAGTCATCAATGAAGGTTACAAAATACCTATTTCCAGCAAGGGATGCTTCTCTTGTTGGACCCCAAACATTCGTGTGAATGAGGTCTAAAACATTTGCACTTACATAGGTACTCTTCTTGAAGGGCAGCCTTGATTGTTTTCCTTGTTGGCAAGCTACACAAATTTCATGCAACATTTTAGATGTAAAATTTGGTAGGCCTCTTACCAAGCTCCTCCTTTGCATGTCCTTGAGCTTTTGTAGGTTGATGTGACCTATTCGTTTATGCCATAGATCCAAATCTGCTATCCTCTTGTCTCCATATGTGACATACATTGAATGGTGTGGCTGATTTATGTCCATTGTGAACATTCTCCCTTGCTTTTTTCCTTTTGCTATGAGCTTGAAACCTGCCCTTGGATCCTCAACAAAACATCCTCTTTCATTGAACCTAACTTGATAGCCTTTTTCTACCATTTGGCCTACCGAAATCAAGTTTTTGGTAATAGTAGGGACATGTAATACCTCTAATAAGCACTTTGCTCTTTGATTTCCTTCCAAACTGATATCTCCCACATGTTGAATGATATGCTCTGAGTTATCACCTGTTTCCACATGCCCTTGATGCTTTGGGACCTGCAAATTACTAAAAAACTCCTTTCGACATGACATATGATTGCTACATCCCTTGTCTACATACCATACATCTTCACTAGCTTGAGTTGTATCTTCACCATACCTCATGGCAAGTAAATAATCATTCCCTTGGTTGGATGATGTGTTTGCATAATTACCTTGCCCTCTATAATTGTTGTTGTTGTTGCTTTGATTCCCTTGTCTTTGAGCTCTATGATAGCATTCATTTGCAAAATGACCGGGCTTACCGCATACAAAGCATCCATTTGAAGTGGCTTGTCCTCTTCCACCAAATCTTGCACCTCTTCCTCTATTTGTGGCTCTTCCACCTCTTTGACCTGCATTTTCTTGTTGTCCTTGACCTCCTTGGTTGCTTTGATATCTTCCTCTTCCTCTTGAAGCACCTCGGTTGTGTCTTCCTCTTCCTCTACCTGCATAGAACAATTGCCCTTGGCTATCCTTGGCGTTATGACCACCAAGGTTCATCTCCTCTGTCACCATGAGAGTGATTAGTTGATCAAAATCAGGAAGAGAGTCCCTTACATACACTGAAGTTCTGAAAGCCCTCCATTTTTCATCATCCCTAAGTCCATTTAGGGTGTGGGCGACAAGATCGTCATCATCTAAGGCACAACCGATTGACCCTAGTGCATCTGCAAGCTCTTTAACCTTTAATATGTAATCATTAGCACCTTGAGAGGGGCTTTTCCTAAGTTTATTTAGCTCATTCTTGAGCTGAATTTTTCTAGCTTTTGTGGAGGTTGAATACAATCTCTCCAAGCACTCCCACACCTTCTTCGATGTATCCAAATCTTGAATATGCCCTACCATAGAGTTGCTAATATGGTGAGATAAAATGAAAATGACCCTTTTGTCCCTTTCATCCCACTCTCTTACTGCTCTTCTCTGATCATTGGTTGGATTTACCTCATCTATGTAGGGTTTTGGCTCTCCACCACTCACAAGTCCCCACAAACCTTTCCCCGTCAAAAAATTGCTTATTCTAAATCGCCACGTTTGGTAGTTTCCTTTTTCGAGCTTCTCAATCTGAGCATTGAGATCAGCCATGGTGCCTCCTAACTCTTTTGAACCTCCCCCTTGATGCAATGAAGTTGAAAAGGATGGCTTTTACCTCAAAAAATAGAGCTACTCCTCTTGATGAAGCTTCATCTTTGATTTGATGATGTATTTGCTTCCCCTTGTTGTTGACGTGCCCGTTCTTTGCTTCCTTCCTTCAAAATTTGATGAAGTCTTCACTTCACTTCAGTAGCTCCTTCTTCTCTCTTTGATACTCCACTTATAGCTCTGATACCACTGTTGGAGGATAAACACTCCTATGTGCACAACAAAAGCAAATGAACCCTCCTAGGATCCTGAAATTTTTCAGACATAGGCTCTGTATTTTCTGCGTTTCTCTGAGTATATGCAGAGATTGAAAATGAAATTTTGCAGGCATAAACTAGACTTTAAGAGCTTTCAAATGAGAGTAAATTCACTCCATTTGGATACTGGATGATGCCTCAACCATCTGCAACAAAACAGATAACTTGATCTCTTCACAGAGTATGAGCTAACTAGACAGACACTATTATGGACATTTCTCTGCACATGTGCAAGCACTGAACCTGAGACTTATAGCAGACAAAGTAGAACTTATAAGCTTTCCAACAAGAAAAAAATCATTGCAAATGGATTCCGGATGAAGGAGAAACAACAATTACAAGACCGGGGGGGTCTGCCAAAAACATCTAGATAGATAGAGTGTGTAAAAGTGAAATTTCTGCAAAATATGCAGAGAACAGCTAGTAGGGGGTATGTTTAAGCAAGGGGGCAGCTTGGGCACGTATTTGCACGACTCTAAGTCATAATACAACTCATTAGAGGTTTTAAAGACCTCATACTAACCTCTTTAACCAATCAAAAGCATATACATGTCAAAAGTGAGGTCCAATCACATCAAGAGGTGAGCTAAATCTTCTCTAATCAAATTCTTTCCATTATGGGCATGATTTGATGCCTCCAACTCGTGGAAATCAGCCTCCTTTGATTGTGGATGATGTGGAAGGTTCAATTTGGGGCATGTTCCCACGCTCTTGAGCTTGAAAAACTTTCAACAACATTCCACTGAATGCCAAGACAATTCAGCGAAATTGGACAACCCACGGATACGCAGGAACTCACTGACATCCGCAGGGAGTCCGTCACGGAAGGTACCAAAGTTTGCCAGAGCTTCCATGATGCGCACACGAATAGCAAGCAGACACAAGGTTTACAGGAAACACAAAGTTCACAAAGCACGCAGACACAATAGCGATTAACAGCGGAATGAAAAAGGTTAAGTAGATAGTTGGCAGTGTGAGGCGATCGAAATTGTTAATCATCACGCGATGTTGAGATGATGACCTTCATAACTACGGTGTGCATGCATGAGCAGAACGATAATGCAGGGCGGCAGTTAATCATAATTAGGTATCAAAACGAGGATATTTATAGACTTATTTTATTAATGACGTAAAACTAAAAAAGAAAAGAAAAGAAAAAAGAAAAAAATACGCAGGCAACTGGTACTACAAGTTCCATTGGTGCAATTGCCTCCATTCCATATGCAAGTTTGAAAGGAGTTAGTCCGGTTGCAACCTTGTATGTAGTCCGGTATGCCCATAATACTGCAGGTAGTAACTGATCCCATCTTTCTGGTGATTCTACAATCAATTTTCGAAGCATAGTCAACAACGTTTTGTTTGTACTTTCAGCTAGGCCATTAGCACGAGGATAATATGGTGAACTGAATTTATGCAGAATCTGAAAAGTGTGTGTGAGCACTCGCATTAAATTGTTGACAAAGTGGGTCCCTTGATCTGTGACAAGTTCCAAAGGTAATCCATAACGTGGGAATACATCCTTCATTAGACATTTTGCCACCAAAACAGCTGTGGCGGACCGTAAAGCCCAAGCTTCTGCCCATCTTGTAGCATAATCTGTGCATGTCAGAATATATCTGTTGTTGCTAAGGATTGCTGGAGGTGTGATTGGTCCAATAAAGTCAAGACCCCATTTTTGAAAAGGTTCTAAAGGTAAGACAGGCTGCAGAGGAAAGAAATGGCATTGTAAAGGCTGTGCAGATCGCTGACAATTGTCACATTGCTGCACAAATTGAGATACATCTCTGTACATAGTAGGCCACCAGAGTCCACTTTGCAAAATTTTTTGGTGCATTACATCTGCTGCAAAATGGCCACCGGAGGGTATGGAATGTGCCAAAGCGATTACTGAGTTTACTTCATGTGGAGGAATACAACGAAGTAAAACCCCAGTGTGATCCATATAATACAACTCTCCGACAATCAGCCGAAATCTGCAACTATAAACTGTAACTTTTCTACGCATTGCAGGAGAAGTTTGAGGAGGAAGACATCCATCAGTAAGAAAGGTTAATAATTGATCATAGTAAGTAGGTATCACAGGAGGTTGTGCAGCTTCATCATTAGTTATTTCGGTAACATAAATAGCTGGTGTGGTGTCATCAACACCGACCGGAGCTTCACCAGAATCTAACCGAGAGAGAAAATCTGCCAAGGCATGTGCAGTGCCAGGTCGATGAATTACTTCATAATCAAATTCTTGTAACAATAAAACCCAACGTTCCAAGCGATCACCTAAATGCTGCTACCGAACCAGATATACCAACGCAGCATGATCTACATGAAAGATGAATTTTTGGCCTAGTAAATAATGCCGGAATTTCTTTACAGAATACACTAAACCAAGACACTCTCTTTCAGTTACTGAATAATTCTTTTTAGCAGGAGCAAGCCTTCGACTTGCATAATAGACAGGCCTAAACCACTTATCAGTTTGTTGCATTAAAACACTTCCAATGGCTATATCTGATGCGTCTACAAAAACATGAAATGGGCGTTCCCAATCAGGAGGTTGTAGAATTGGAACCTGCGTTAATAAAACTTTTAGACGATCAAATGCAGTTTGACAATCCGGTGTCCAATCAAATTGTCGAGGAGTACTAGTGATTAGTCGATTCAGGGGTATTGCCAAATGGGCAAGCCACCGTAAATGTCGACCATGCCACTTGACTTGACCCATGAATCGCATGACTTCTTTCGGTGTAGTAGGCACAGGTGCTTCTAACACAGCTGGAATTTTGTCTAGATCAACTTGTATGCCCTGTGCAGATACAATGTGGCCAAGGAGTTTACCACAAGAAACCGCAAAGACAGATTTGGTGGGGTTCAAATAGAGTCGGTATTCTCGGCATTTTTCAAAGCAACAACGTAAATGATACAGGTGTGCAACCATCTTACAGAATAAAGAGAAATCATCTAGATATACTTGCATAAAAGAAGTAAGATAGGGTGAGAAGATTTCCTGCATACATCGCTGAAAGGTACTAGGAGCATTTCTTAATCCAAACCACATGACTGTGCAAGCAAAAACACCCCAATTCGTAATAAACACTGTTTTTGGTATATCTTGCTCAGCCATTCGGACCTGGTTATAACCACTATAACCGTCGAGAAATGAGTACATCTCATGTCCAGCCACTCTGTCCAGCATGGTGTCAAGAAATGGAAGAGGAAATGGATCAAGTACGGTGGCTGCATTCAATTTTCGATAATCGACACATATTCGGAGCTGCTTGTTTTTCTTTGGTACAATCACGATCGGGGAGATCCATTCAGCATGCTCAATAGGTACAATGAATCCTACCTTTAATAGGCGATCAAGTTCTTGCTTGACCTGTGCTGCATAGTTAGGGTTCATACGGTAGCTAGGTTGTTTAATCGGTTTTGTTTCAGGTTTGAGTACGACCCTATGTTGATAGATACGAGGGTCCAGACCTTTCATATCATGATAATCCCATGCAAAAACATCAGAGAATTCACGAATAAGTTGGATCAAATCTGCTTGAAATACTTCAAAAAATCCTTCCTTTATCCTGACAGGTCGTGGATTTACTTCATCTCCCAAATTATAGGTGATTAACTGATCTTCGGGAACATAGAATTGACGAGGTTTGCCTGGATTTTCAGCTGACTGTAAAAGATGTTGTAGAACGGTTTCATTCATAGCAGCAGTATTTTCTGTCTCCACTTCTTCGGTTATAGGCACCACTGTACAGGCTGCCGGACTCCAGTTATCTACAATAGATTGCAGATCTACAGTACCTAAGGAAATCAGATCAATGTTATTCTTTAAAAATTCTTCTTCTTCATCATCGGATAAACCATCTAACATGTGGACCGGTTCTGCTACATATGGTCTAGCATGTAATTCACAGGGCTGAATAGCATCCAATTTGACAACATATTTACGATTATTGTCTTTGAAAGTGAGTTCTTGTGCTGACCAATCCTGTATAACCTTAGCTTGTTTCAACCAAGGACGGCCGAAAAGAAGATTATAATCAAGACTGGACTCCAGTAATTCTAAGACGACAAAGGTCATCTTAAACGTTGTACCCTGCAAAGTTATCGGGACATTCCGTACGAGTCCTACTGGATGAACCCGAGATTGATATGCCATTCTAACGAAAAATTGAACAGGCTCAATTTTCGTCCATCCCAACTTCTTACAAAGTGCTGCAGTAGCTATGTTTACACCAGACCCACCATCAATTAGTACTTGAGTAATCTTGTGATTTTTGTACTATACCGTAATCAAGGGGACCGAATGATCCACCGTAGAATCAGCTTCCGATTGTACCGTTGCTGTCGCTGGAATGCAGGAAGATCCAAGACTGAGCTGTTGTTGGATTTGTTGCCGAACTCCCGGTACTAGTGCAAGTAACTGTCCAAGAGGGAGAGTAATGGACGCCTTAGATAAAATTTCTCATGCCTGATCTGTTTGAATTGTACTTTTCACCGATTCTGAAGATGACGCGCTTGTTACATGGGTAGAATCTTGTTCATGCGATCCTTCCTTTGGCAGCGGAAATTGGGTTACTGGAATGGGATCTGGAAACACTGAAGGTTCTTTGGTGGCCCATTGACTGGCATTGTCATACATTCTCTGTTGTTCATGGATGCCATGTTCAAACACTTCTGCTACTGGTTGTAACTGCTTACCAGATCTGGTTTGAATCACTGCGGCCTGAGTTTATTGGTGAAATATATACCATATTGGTCATAGGGTTCTGACGTTCTTTCTTCCTCTGATCATATTCAGCTGCATCTTTATAGAATTTGCGTATGTGGCCTAACTCACCCAAAAAATGACAGCGAGGGGGTGGCAAAGAATTACCTTCCTGTGATGTTCCTGTCTGCCAGCGATTTGTATTGTAATTTGTATTTCCCTGTCCTCGATAATTTCTGTATCCTTGCTGCTGATTATTTCTCATCTGAGGTGGTACATAATGAGTGGCTGGCTGCCCAAGTTCTTGTATAATAGCATTTACGGTTGCTGGTCCATGCACTTTGGCGTTATAAGCACAGTTTTCGGTGGAATGTTTGGTTGTATTGCAGATAGCGCAATACATCTGATTAAGGGCACATGTGACATTGGTATGCCCTGGATTCTTGCACTTAGTGCAGTACATTTGTCTAGCCGGATCCTCTACAACACCTTTACTGGCTTTTAACCACTCCAAATCTTCGATAAAGCCTCCAACCTTATGCTCAAGCTGTAAAGCCATTGCAATAACCGCATCTAATGTCATAGCTCCCACACAACGGATGATCATAATCTGTTTGAGCTGCGGAGTCAAACCATTAATAAACCACTGAGTGATGACATCATCTGGTAAATTAGCATGTGCTGGCGGTAGTTGTCTCAAATGAGTTCTGAATAGGGTGGCATATTCCTGTACTGTTTGATTCAGCTTCTGTCTATTGTTCTGGAGGTAATAAAAAATTTCGGCAGGGTTCTTCTTTAGTCGGAATCTCTGCAGAAACGCATCCCTTACCGCTTCATAGGTGCCGAAATGGTTGATATCATATTCTGTAAGTCACCTGGCTGCTTCATTAACTAGTGTTGACTGGGATACTATGGCCTTGTATGCCGGATCGGGTGGATGATTAAGTACTGCATAACTAATTTCAAAGGTACGTAGATGAGCATCAGGATCGTCACCTGGAAATCCACCGAATTTTGTGTAGGTGACTCCTGTTGGAACCAGACGAGGTGAAAGTAGCTGTTGCTGCTGTTACTGTTGTTGTTGTTGTTGTTGCCCACTCATGTTGGTACTGTTACTATTTCCTGAGTTTTGAGGATGTGCTTCCAGTTCTTCAGAGTCTGTATGATTAGACTACTCTCCTTCCGGTTCGAAAATAGCGCTTAACCTCTTACGAATTTCTAATTCGAATAGCTTATCCTCTTCTGCGGTATCAAACGGGGGCAAACTTGGTCCGAACAGTGGTATCCGGAATGAAGATTCACTGGGAAGTATAACACTGTCACCAAAAAATTGTGGATTTTCTCTATCCGTAAAGAGATTTGAATCTTGAACAGACGGTGTTGGATCAACTGCACACTGCTTTCTTGTGGACTCCGAAGTTACTGTCTCTTCTGCAGATTGCACCGAGAGTTCACCGGA
Organism: Ceratopteris richardii; assembly: GCA_020310875.1. NCBI lineage: Eukaryota > Viridiplantae > Streptophyta > Polypodiopsida > Polypodiales > Pteridaceae > Ceratopteris > Ceratopteris richardii. The sequence continues at coordinate 35,098,906 of CM035419.1, read as the reverse complement.
ATTGACCGGAATTGCAGTATGTTCCACCGGAACGATACCGGAATCACTACTAATATGCTTCGCTTCTTCGACGACCAGACCTAACCGATCTGCACTTCTTCCTCCTGGGGGTGTCCTTCGCAAATTTGGTACCACCCAAGGCTGTCTGTACTTCAGATACGACTTGCCAGACCGAGTAACCAACATATAGCACCTTTGCTACACTTGCGTACTACTCTATCTTACCGTCGATTCACAATCTATGGTTACCTTCCCACAATCACTGTGCAACACTCTGTTGCCACTTTCCGATAATCACTTTGCAACAATCTATTGCCACTTTTCACAAATTTGCAACATTCTAGTGCCACTTTCCACATATGATGCCAGTGTTAAACGCACTTTTGCCGTCAGAACGCGTTTAAACTCTATTCGGGTTCTTGGGAGTGAAAGGGGTCTGAATAATCAGAGGCCCTATACTTGATTTTCCCAAATCAACTCACTCACATAACCTTCCGTTCAAACAACTCTACTAATCCAACTTTCTAACAGAAAACTCTGGCTCATTCCTTTATGGAATTACTATTGTATTCCAATCAATACCTCTCAGTACACAACGCAAGGATAAACATTACCATAATACAGATTTACAGTAAACAACTTACAGAACAGCGATTCAACTTACTTAATGTAACTTTACTGTAACCCAATCTTTACCGTACAGGTACAAAAAATCAAACAAAATAGAAGACACAATAGTACGCAGAATTCTCAAACACACACTACGGGAACTCCACAGAACGTTTCGCCCAGACAGACAGTCTGGCGACTCTTCTGGTCGTCACCGAAGCGTCTTTTCATTGATTTATAAATGAATACAACATCTATGCAACAACCTTTCGGTTCGTGCGGAATATGAAAAAGAGACAGGCTTTACAATTGCCAATCCGGCGGCTTACACATGTCCATGTACAAATCCATAGCTATGGTGAATGCTTCCCACTTGTCATCTGCCTTCAAGCCATTGATGACCTGCCTTACAATTCGCTCTTGATCTATTACCTCTCCAATGCTTCCCAACTGATCTGCTATGTCCTTGAGCTTTGTGACAAAATCAATCACATTTTGTTTGGGAGACTCCTTGAGAGTTGTGAAATCCAGCCATAGTTGATGCTTCCTAGCTTTAGTACTTGAAGAGAAGAAAGCTTCAAGTGCATCCCACACTTCCCGAGATGTCTTACAACTTCTAATGTGAGACAACAAAAAATATGTAGTAGATTTGAGGAGATAAGACCTTGCAAGTGCATCCTTGGAGCACCATGTGCTCAATCTTTCTTGCTCTTCTTGTGTTGTTTGACTTTTGTTCCTGAAACTTGGCATAACTTCATCTCCAGCCACATAACCATATAAACTTCTACCTTGGAGATAAGCTTCCATTCTTAATAACCAAGCTGAGTAGTTACCTCTGTCCAATTTGTCAATTGATGAAGGAAATCCATCTGCCATCGTTGCTCTGATACCACTGTGAAGAGATGGATAGGTATGTGCTTGAAGATGAAGAGGTGTTGCAAAATCCTTGATCTACACCAGCCAAATGAACTCCAGGAGTATGTGGTGGGCCCTTTTAGCTTGCCAATGGATGTGTTAGACTCCCTATGTACCTTGGAAGATCACTCTAAAAAAGATAGATCAAAACAGATAAGTTGGAGTTAGCTTAGAGGTGAAGAACTTGCTATTTTGGTTCATACACTTGTCCAGTGTTTTGCATAATTCTCTAAGCACAGCAGTAATTAGCTTAATTCCTTTTGGGGAAGTCTAGATAACTTAAAGATCTAACTTTCAAGAGTAATCTCATAAAAAACAATGAACCACACACTGAGAATGATGTTTAACAAGTGATGACATCATCCCAATTTTCATAGGCTGCTACAGTAATGAGACCAGTGAGCACACAAATGAACATAACTCCAGATTTAAGAATCTAATGATTATGCAAATTTGTATGCTTATACTAGACAGTATGTGAATTCCAACAAGATTTAAAGCATTGAATTTGGGTAAGTACACACTGAGAAACAGCTATGACAAGATGAGTAAAAAAGTCGAGTACCTGACAGAGAAGTGAAAATGAACAGACAGGGTTTACTTCAACTGAACATAACTGAAGATTGAAACACCCAAATAAAATGCAGATTGGTGAGCATATATTAGACTTATAGACCTAACTTTATCAAGTTAAATCACTAAATTTGATGCATCAAGCGCAGAGAAACCATCTCTGCAATCTGATTGAGAAAACTGAGAGATATGGTAGTGAGTAGTACACTTCACAAGAACATGGAAATATGAACTCAAATGATCATGAAAATGAAAGTATATTGATTTTACAAAACAATGGATTTACTGATACATATGTGTGCCTTGAAACCACACCTTGATATGGCATAAAGATCAGCTCTCCAAGGTCTTCTCTGAGGTCTCTCTAACCATGACTAAAGCTGCCATCTATTTATAGTTGAGCTTGGGAGGCTAACTTCCCTCAATCACTCTCCAATCAATTAGTGATTGATTTGATTCTCTATCTACCACTAATCACGAAATTGTGGCTCTTGTTTCACTTTTTGATCAAGTGGACTCAACCACTTAAGATTCTTTCACTTTTACATTAAGTAAAGTCTTCAAAAGTTACAAGAGGTAGTTCACAAGTGAACTTTACATTGTCTTCATTTTAAAGCTTCTTCTTTGAATTTGTGGGACTCAAGCCAATACTTAGGCTTGTCATAGACTTGCTCCAAGAGTTACAAGGTGGTCTTCTATGCTAAGTCCTTTTGCATATCAAAGGGCAATATGGTTATTGCAAAAGGAAGCAAAGTTAGCTCACTTTATCCTTTATTTGCATCACATAAAGAACACTTGTTAGCTATTACGGAAGAACCTATGGCTTGTATTAAGCATGGTTGTTCGGGCCATATATCTCGTAGTGGAATGGAAAATCTTTCTCATTTTGGCTACTTACCTGTGTTATCTTTCTCTAATTTTTCATTTTGTGAGCATTGTCAATATGGAAAGCAAACCAAAAATGTGCATAGAACGCACACTGACTCTTCAATTCAGCCTTTATATCTCATTCATACAGATGTGTGTGGTCCTATGCCCACAAGATCATTAGGTGGTTCTCTTTACTTTGTCACTTTCATAGATGATGCTACTAGAAAATTTTGGGTATATCCTATCAAATCGAAGGATGAGGTATTCCCTACTTTCAAAAAAAGGCTTGCTTCAATTGAGACTGAAAAAGGAACGAAGCTCAAATATTTAGATTCAGATAATGGGGGTGAGTATACCTCACATGAATTCAGCCTTTTCTGCCAGTCTAGAGGAATTCATAGAGAGTTTACAACTCCTTATACCCCAGTACAGAATGGTGTAACTGAAAGGATGAATATAACTATTCAAGATAGATTAGTCTCTATGTTGCATCATGCAAACCTTTCGCAAGGCTTTTAGGTAGAAGCAGTATTAACTGCAATTCATGTGATTAACCTTTCACCTAGTATTGCCAAAGGTGTGAAAGTGGCACAAGAGTTATGGACAAGGAAGCCACACTATTATGATCATCTTTGAGTTTTTGGGTGTGAAGCATATGTTCATATACCCAAGAATCTTAGACAAAAGTTGGACCATAAGTCAAAGAAATGCTTTTTTCTCAGATATGATCGACAAGGACAATTTGGATCTCGCTTATGGGATCCTAAAACACGATCAATGATCAGAAGTAGTGATGTCATTTTCAATGAGTCTAAGATGCATAAACAACCCATTAAGGAGGTTGAAGTGAGAAGAGTGGTGTTTGAGGATACTAGTCCTCTAGTTAGCATGCATAAAAATGCTGCACAGAGGGACCTTCAAGAGAATGTCTGATCAGATCAGTCTGCAAATGTTCGTGTTCAACAACCATTGAGACGCTCTACAAGTGCCTCACATCCACCTGATAGATATGTTCCAGGGTTAGATTTTGTTATGCTAACAGATGCCGCTGAGCCTTCTTGCTACAAAGAGGCTATGCAGACAGAGCATCATGTCAAGTGGGAGTGTGCCATGAAGAGTGAGTTGGATTCTATTCACAAGAATGGTACTTGGGATTTAGTACCTTTGCCAAAAGGTAGAAAAGCTTTACCATGTAAATGGGTATATAAGCTTAAATTCACATCAGATAGTGCTTCTCCAAAGTATAAAGCACGACTTGTTGCAAAGGGTTTTAAGCAGCAACATGGCATTGATTTCGAGGAAATCTTCTCTCCAATGGTCAAGATGACTACCCTACGCATGTTGCTTAGATTTGTTGCAATGAAGGACTTAGAGCTAGTCCAAATGGATGTGAAAACTGCTTTCTTGCATGGTGATCTTCTAGATGAGATCTATATGGAACAACCAGAGGGTTATGTAGTTCTAGGCAAGGAAAGTCTAGTTTGTAAGCTCAAGAAGAGCTTGTATGGACTTAAACAGTCCCCTAAACAATGGTACCAAAAGTTTGATGCTTTTATGAAGTCTCAAGGCTATTCTCGAAGCAATGAGGATCATTGTCTCTACACAAAGAGATGCTCAGATGGCAGCTTGATATGCTTGATACTTTATGTCGATGATATGTTGATTGCTAGGAAGTCCTCTTATGACTTGTCAATTCTCAAAAGAGGTTGAGTCAGATATTTTATATGAAGGATTTGGGGGATGCCAAACCTATTCTTGGCATGTGCATTACTCTTGATTGGAGTAAAAGATGCATATACTTGTCTCAAAAGGAATACATATCCAAAGTACTTCAGAGGTTTAATATGCAGGGTGGAAAGGCATTGAGTACACCTTTACCCACATATGTGAAATTGAGCAAGGATGATTGCCCCAAATCAAATGCGGAAAAGAAGTTCATGACCAAAATTCCTTATCAGCCTGCTGTTGGCAATTTTATGGATGCTATGGTAGCTACGAGACCAAACATTGCATTTGCAATGGGAGTTGTGAGTAGATATATGTCTATTCTTGGCAAGAAACATTGGGAAGCGGTCAAGATAATTTTGAGATATGTGAGTGGCACTAAGGACAAGTGTCTATGATTAGGTAGAGGGAAAGCATCCATTATTGGTTACAGAGATTCTAACTATGCTGGTTGTGTAGACAATCATAAGTCTACATCAGGGTGCATTTTTCATTATGCTAGAGGTGCTATCTTGGAGATCTTGTCTTCAAGAATGTATAGCTATTTCCACCACATAAGCAGAGTATGTTGCAACAAGTGAGGCATGTAAGGAAGCATTGTGGCTTTCTTGTCTTGCTTGTGATATGGATCTACCTTAGCAAGTACCTCGTTTGCTAAATGATAGTCAGAGTGCCATTGCGTTGGCTAAGAATCCGGTCTACCATACAAAGGACAAGAACATTGAGGTGAGATATCACTTCATTAGAGATTTCTTTGCCACTTAGCACATTATTCTTGATAAGGTTCATACTCGAGATCATGTTGCAGATGTTTGGACTAAAGCTCTACCACATAATAGATTTCGATACTATTGTCACTTGATGGGGGTTACTTGATTCATGATCTTACATAGTCACTTGTATGCTGTGTAACATGCCCATCAAGTGGGAGGTATAGCTTGTATACTGACACTCGGGTTTTCTTTAGCATTCTTGATTTTTCTCCCATAGTTACTTTTGCCATGGTGACCTTTAGTGGGAGATTGTTACTATTAGTGTCCATGTGAAAGACCAAATGGCCACCGAACACTTTTGTATATGTTCTTTAATAAAATATATAGTGGCATGATCACCTACAGACTATAAGTTCGACCACATTTGTAACATCCAAGAAGTTTGTGTTCGTGCTCCTTGGGTACTCTGTATTTTTGCGTATTCTGTAGCCTCTATACACAGTACCATGTGCGGTGCTTGGAGCTCCATTTTCTACTCCAAGGATATCATCATGGAGCTCTCAAGAAGGAGAGCGCACTGTGGTGCATCGCCATCAAAATACTTCAATTGTGAGTAACAAGTCTATTTCTATCCTAGTTGTTCATTCACTAGTTCTTTATTTAGGTTAATCAGAATTTGAGTTTGCTGTGAAACAATTATAAACTATTCAGATTCTCCATATTCACACACACACACACACACACTCTTCATACCTCTTAGGAACTTTGCAAAAAATTTCTTGTATCTACTTCCTATTTCTGCCTAGATTCAGATATTGTCAGTTTGTATCATATTTACACATTGTATTTTGACATTGGAATATAAGATAGTGTTGAGCCCTATAGCTTGTCATACACTTTAAAATATCTTCTCTATTCTCTCTCTATCTCTCACTCATCTCATTTTTGAGTCTTAAGGTGTGTATGCTAAGGTTCATGTGTTCAAAGATCCTATAAACCTATGATTAATATTGTTACTGAGGCCCATCCCACTTCCAACACTATTCACCTACCCTTATGTGACCCTTGGCTCTTCTTCTAGATTTGGTTTGTATTTTGACTTTCATTTGACATGAATGGATAAGGATTCATATTTCTCTATCCATTGGAGTCTCCTTTAGCTTTTGCAACATCCTTCCTTTGTTGTAAGGTTGATGAGCTTGCCCAATTCACAATTTCAAAACTCCCCCTCAAGCTCATGGTGGTAGTGTCCATCGCCAAGAGACTCTTGATTTCTTGAACTTGTTTCACTTTGTAGCATCTAATCCTCTGGTGAAAATATCAGAAATCTAGTCCTTTGTACCTATGAAAACACATATTTGCTTACAACCTTTTCCCTCACCTAATGATAATGTACCTCTATATTTTTCTCCTTGCATGATACATGGGATTATTAGCTACATGTATGTTATACATGTCTCCATAGATATGGATTGTGTTAACCTACATATCCAAGTCATTTAGTAGCTTTGTTAACCACATAGCCTCACATGTAGTAAGTACTAGTGCCCTATACTTAGCCTCAATCGATGGCAATGCCATTGTAGGTTGATTCTTACTAATCAATGAGATGGCTTTTGTTCCTAGAATGAACACATTGCCCGATGTAGACCTCTTATAATCAATACTCCCTACCTAATCTGCATCACTCCATGCTTTGAGTTGTAGCTCCTCTCCATACCTATAAAGCAAAATCAACAATTGATTATGCTCTTCACATACCTTAGTACCTTCTTGCCTGCATTTAGGTGCACATCTATGGTTGTGTGCATGTATTATGAAAGTACTCCTACTAGATAACTCAAATAAGGTCTTGTGAGAGTTTGATATATCAATGAGCCTGTCAAGCTCCTATAGAAGGTAATATCATCAAGATTTTTACCATCATCCTTGCTGATCTTCATATTTTTATCTATGGGTTGAGCACTTGGCTTGCAATCTTCCATGCCATATTTGTATATCATATCTAGGAGGTACTTCCTTTGTCATAGGTAAATACTTCGCCTGCATACACAACTTCAATGGCCAAGGAATAATTTAGCCCACCCAAATTAGATACCTTGAATTTTCTTCCAAGCCTCCCTTTATGTCTTTGACATCTACATGATCATTCCCTATAATAATGAGGTCATATACATAGATGTATATGACTGCTAGTCTATCTTGAATCTTCTTTAGGTATAGGGATGGATCTACATGGCTTGGAGAGTACCCACACCTGCTCAAGTAATCCACAAACCTCTGATTCCATGCCTTTGGGGATTGCTAAAGACCATACAAGGCCTTCTTTAACCTACGGACATAATTTGTTTGTTGTGGATCTTCATAACCTTGAGCTTGTGCTATATAAAATTCCTCTGTCAACTCACCATTTAGAAAAGCATTCTTGATGTCCATTTGGTAGATTGGCCATCCTTTAGCTACATGTATGGCTAAAAAAACAAATCTAATGGAATACTTGTTAGCAATATGGCTAAAAGTTCCATCATAATCTATACCTTGAGTCTGAGTGAATCCCTTTGCCACCAATCTAGCCTTATATCTAGCTAGGGTTTCATCTGAGTTCCTTTTCACTTTGTATACCCTTCTGTTTTGGAATATCTTCATGCATTCCTTCTTGTGTACGAATTCCCAAGTATGCTTGTACTTTGGTGCAATAATTTCATCATACATTATAGCTCCATTTTGATTTCTCTTTAGTTTCCTCATACATAGCTTGCTTCTCATATGCAATAATCTACGTCATGTATGAAAAATGCTTTGCCATGAAAGATTCATAATTTAAACTTTGAATGGGGAGTTTTCTTCTTGGTTGATCTCCTTTCATTAACCCTTTGGATACTTCTTCTTGAGACTTGTGAGCTTTACCATAGGTGTAACCACCTCTTCTAGGTCATTGTCTTCACCTTGGTCTCTAACTTCATATAGCTCAAAATCTGCCTCACTGATACTCTTGTATCTTGATGTAGGGGAGGATTCATAACCTTTACCTTCATTATGGAGTCCATCGGTATGAGATTTTAGTATTGATTCCTCTCAATGTGATGGATTCTTGGGGTCTAACTTACAAATAATAGATTGCATGGTCATCATAATTACCTTCAAGCATTTTCTCCTTACCCTTGTTTGCATATCGTGGCCTTATCTCATCAATGACCACATCCCTTGACACATGGAGCTTCTTTTTCAAAGGAATATAGCATGTGTATCCTTTTTGTTCTATGGAATAGCCAATAAAGACACATTTCTTAAATTAGGCTCATGCTTGGTCCTTACGTCTTGTGGTATGTGCAGATAACATACACATCCAAATAACTTCAAGTGTTCTAGACTTGGATTCTTCCCATAATAAGATTCATAAGGCGTGAGCTCATGCACTCTACTTATGGGAACCATGTCCATGAGATACATTGATTTATCAACAACATCTGCCCAATAAGAGAATGGTAATTTACCTTCATTTATCATGCACCTATCTATCTCCACAATATGCCTATTCTTCCTTTCTACCACTCCATTTTGTAGAGAGGTGTACCCACATGTGAACTGATTTTTGATGACATGATCCTACAAATAATTTTTAAATTCCTTAGAGAACTACTTTCCACCTCCATGGGACCCTAGGATTTTCACTTGATTACTTGTTTCCTTCTCAACTTCATTCTTGAAGATATGAAACATGAATAACACATGTGATTTCTATTTAATGATATAGATCCAAAACTTTCTTGAGATATTATCCATGAATGTGACAAAGCACCTTGCTCCACCTAAGGAAGCCTCCTTTCTAGGCCCCTAAACATTTGTGTGTATGAACTTCAAGTTCTTTGCTGATATGTGAGTACTCCTCTTGAAAGGTCATCTAGCTTGCTTAGCTACTTGGCAAGCATAACAAAACTCATGCATGGATTGGCCATCAAAGTTTGTTAAACCTCTCATCAATCCACCTTTGCTCATATTCTTGAACTTAGGAATATTCACATGCCCTATTATTTTATGTCAAATATCAAACTCTATAAACCTCTCTCTATTGTCAAAGATCACATGCCCTATTGTTTTATTGGTAAACCTCTCCGTTGTTTTATGTCAAAGATCAATCTCTATAATCTTCCTAGTCCCAAACATGACATAACGTACCTAACTATGTGTGGGGGTAACATCAAGAGTGAATAGCCTTCCTTCTCTTCTTCCTTTGTCTAGAACCTTTCCTCCATCCTTCAAAAGGGAGCCCTTGTCATTAAATACGACATGTAATCCCTTTTCTACCATCTACATTACAAAAATAAGGTTTCTAGTGATGGAAGGAGCATGAAGTGCTTGTCATGATATCTTTGCAAACTTGTCTTTTCCAATGTGATATCCCCCACATGCTTTATGGGGTGTTCTATGTTATGAACACTTTTCACATAGCCCTTGTGTAGCTCAAGCGTAAGCACCACCTATTGAAAATCAAGTCTCAATCATGCAAAAAGGCTCGAGCACGAGTTTTGAATGTGGACCAATAAAAAAGGAGGACCCAAAGTCGTGGAATAACATTCGAAGGTCCACCAAACTCAATCAAATTCAAATCTCATCAAATCAGCAACCAAAAAGTGCACCCAAACTAATTGGTGGGTGGTTAGGTAGATTGTAGGAAAATTAAAACTCTATATAAGCATCATCCCGCCTTTTTTTCTTGAGTTGTATGCATTCCAAGAGTTTCCCACTTAGTTTAGTGAAGTCATAAACTCCAGCAAGCATCCCCCTTGCTTGCTTACCTCATTTTCTCATGATTTTGCTCCTCTCTATTTAGAGGTATAGTTAGGCTTTTCCAAATCTGATTGTACCAAATTGAAGAGCATTGTTTGATCTCTAATTCTACTCATTTTCATTGATTTAAAGATTCATTTGGTCTCTCATAATTGTGCCCTGAACTTTGCCAAAGTTTCAAGTTATTTGGCTAAGTGACTTGTGAGAAATTGCCAATTTTGTGAAGGTATATCTCTGCACATAGGCAGAGAGTGTTGCAAACAGGTAGCCTGTTTTGGAGAGGGTGTTTCTCCCAGCTAGGATACCCATTTGGGATGATTTAAAGCTTGTTGGGTAGCTCTTATAGTCTTATATAAGTTTGCAAAATTTCATTGTAAGTTTCTGTAGTGGTACAGAGAAAACGTCAGAAGAGCATATATCATTGCTTGTGGACCTAGTGGAGGGAAACCATCTTCCATTTTTGCATTGGGGTGTTAGAATCATCCCCCATCAGTGGTCTCAGAGCCATTTTGGAGGCTTGGAGACATCAATGGCATCATATTGAAGACTTGAAGGGATCAAGAAAACTCGTGGAAGCACAAGGAGGACTCATCAAAGCAAGAAGACATCGAAAGGGGGCTACATCGATCAAGATCTCAACTAGTCGAAGGTTAGCAAGGGAGACACTATCAAAAGCTAATATCCACATCTTCTAAAGCATACAAACACTTGAGGAGAAGCTAGAGGAGCATCTTAGAGCTCAGTATGGCTGAGTATAATGCACAAATATAGAAGTTAGAGAAAGGCAATTATCAAGAATGGAAATTTAGAGTTAGCAACTACCTTATGGGTAAAGGCTTGTGGGGATTAGTGAGCGGCATGGAGCCAATGCCTCATGTACATGATCCACCACTTCAAGGGCAGGTCAAGGCACTTATTGATGGATAGAAAGGGATAGGAGAGTCATATTCATTCTATCCCAACATATAAGCAATAGCATGATAGGGCATATACAAGACTTGGACACATCCAAGAAGGTTTGGGAGACCTTGGAGAGATTGTACTCTTCATCAACCAAGGCAAGGAAGATTCAACTCAAGAATGAGCTGAATAATCTTAGGAAATCACCAAGTACTAACATAAATGAGTACATTTTTAAGGTTAAGGAGCTTGTAGGTGCTTTAGGCTCAATTGGGAGCCCAATTGAAGATGATGATCTTGTTGCGCACACTCTCAATGGCTTGAGAGAGGATGAAAGGTGGAAAGCATTCACTACATCAGTTTATGTGAGGGATTCCCTACTTGAATTTGATCAATTAGTCACATTGATGGTGACCAAGGAGATGAACGAAGGAGGTTCACAATCAAAGGGCAGCCAAGCCCAAGTTTTCTATGAAGGTAGAGGCAAAGGCAAAAGAGGTGGACAAAACTCCCAAGGCAGAGGGAGAGGAAGGTCAAGGTCAAGCTCAAGAAACCAACAAGGCTTCAACCAAAGCTATGGATCAAGAGGAAGAGGAAGGATTAGAGGAAGAGGAGGAAGATTACATGGAAGAGAAGCATCCAATGGAGAATGCTACAATTGTGGAAAATTGGGCCATTATGCAAGTAAATGTTGGTCCAAAGGAGGAGGCAATCAAGGATACAAAAGGAACCAAGTTAATTATGCTAGTACTTCAGCAAATTCAGAAAATGAGACTTGCTTATGATTATGGTTCAAGTGAAATAGTCAACATAGATTTTACATGGTACATTGATAGTGGTTGTAGCAACCATATGAGTTTCAATAAAGATTTTTTCTTTAATTTACATTCACCCATCACTCAAGGACATGTAGAGACAGGGGATCACACTGAGCACAAGATTACACATAAAGATGTTGCATTGAATGGATCTCAAAGCTCCAAGGTGTTGAAGGATGTGTTGCATGTGCCAACCATCACAAAAAACTTGGTTTTGGTAGGTCAAATGGTTGAAAGAGGTTATGAGATGAGGTTCAATGAGCAAGGATGTTTTGTTGAAAACCCCATGTAGAACTACAAGCTCATAGAAAAAGGTAATCCTCTTTGTTTGAGTCTTCTGTGTAGTTATTGAAGTCTACTGCAGCGCTTTAGTGGGACACCTGTTCAGTACATATGCTGCACACATGACAGCCTCAAGCCAAAAACTATGTGGTTGAGTGTTGCAGAGCTAAAGAGAGCACAAGACAGAGAAAAATACGGGCCCCAAAATTTTTCCAATTTGGACACCTTATTTTTGTATTATAACCATTCTTGTAATATATTTTCCGTTGTAAATGCACTAGAGGAGTCCTCTCGATGCATCCCCATAGAAGATTAGAGGCTTACCCATGAAAATTAGTAGGAAATTAGTCTTTTAGTGAATAAAGTGCCGGTCTCTTGTGTGAAAGGACTATTTTTAGGGCACAAGTATATAAGTCAATTTGTGACTCTTTGTAAAGACTTTTTGCCATTGTGAGAATCAAGAGCACAGAAATTCGAATTTGTGTCTTCTCCTCTCTGTATCTTCTTCTTTGTGAGCTTGTGTGCATGTGTATTTCTTGAAAAGAGTGTTAGGAAGTGTTGTCTATCCATGAAAGTGTTTGTTTGCTGTTGTTAAGGTGTGTGCGAAGTGTAGGAAGTGTAGGAAGGTTTTCCCGTGACTCAGTATTTTGCTCATAACTTGAAGTAGGAGTGTCAGAATTGAGTGAAACCATTGCCATTGAATGCGTCTTCTCGAGACCTTCAAAACGCATATGCTACTCTCTATATTTGGAGTTTGCAGCTGAGAGAAAAGCTCAATTTATTGTTGGCTGCTGCACCAAGTATCGTGACACAATAACTGACAGTTGAAGCTTGTTTGGATTAGTCTTTGCCTTGTTTGCACTCTTTGAATAGTTCATTTGCATTAATCATCATTTGAATGCATGTCCTCATACACTCGGCTAGGTTTGTATACTCATCGGATTGATAATTAAAGCGTGAATCCCCACTATATGCACTTGAGGGGGATTGAGGTATAGTTTCTTTCTCCACAAGTCCCTAAGTTGGTGCTTAGGTCAACACGTTTTTTGGCGCCGTTGCCGGGGAGTGTCGAATCAAACCGAGGCATTCGTGTGATGATAAGTAACTTTTTGCAGTGAAGCGAGAGGAGGAGTGGTGATTTTCTCTTCTTTGGTAAGTCATTTTCAGCCGCACTTACTACTTCTCATTCTTGGAATGTGTGTAGTGAGTTGTTAGTCTAGGGAAGTGAGTGGAACGAGTAGAGTAGGAGAAGTGAGGGAGTAGGTCAAGTCGTTAGAGTAGTATTCAGCCTTTGTTCAGTAGAGTTTTTTTGTGAAGTAGGAAAATTCCAAGTATAAAAGCCCAAAAAGTGTCATTTGGTAAGTTACTTGTTTTTTTGAACAAGTATCGTGAGGAGTTCTAGTCGGGTATCGCGTCTGATAAACAAGGCGATTGGGAGTTGCGCGGAGCAAGAGAGGGTGATAGGAGAGTTGGGAAAGAGCATCCAAGGTGAGCCATTCACTTGCTAATCATTTTCATCACTCAAAAATTAGATATCAGTGTAAAACGATCTGCATTAGGTATCGTGGAGGACTTGCAGGGTGTAAAAGGTGTATTTTGGGTGATACAGAGAGTGAGGAGAGGGTAGAAGAACCTGGAAAACATTGGTGTTCATTCAAAACCAAAAAAATCTAGCAAAAAAGTTGAAAAAGGGTCAAGTATCATGTTTTCCCGCGGTCGAGTATCGCGATACCTGACAAGTATCGTGATCTCCTGTGGTTGAGTATCGCGATATTTCCCTCAGATCGTGTATCGTTGACTACCGATCGTGATACTTGCCAGAGATCGTGTATCATGTATCGTTGACTATCGATCGCGATACTTGCCAGAGATCGTCTATCGTGTATCGTTGACTACCGATCGTGATACTTGCCAGAGATCATGTATCGTGTAACATTGACTACCAATCGCGATACTTGCCAGAGATTATGTATCGTGTATCGTTGACTACCGATCGCGATACTTGCCAGAGATTGTGTATCGTGTATCGTTGACTACCGATCGTGATACTTTCCAGAGATCGTGTATCGTGTATCGTTGACTACCGATCGCGATACTTGCCAGAGATCGTGTATCGTGTATCGTTGACTACCGATCGCGATACTTGCCAGAGATCGTGTATCGTGATTGCGGAGGTATCAAGTATCGTTTGGTGCCGATCGCGATACTTATTGAGTATCGTGTATCAAGTATCGTTTTCACTCAAGTATCGAGTATCGTGAGAGTCAGATATCGTGTATCGTCTTTCTTGAAGTATCAAGTATCGTTATAGTTAGGTATCGTGTATCGAGGCTGCTCAAGTATCGTGTATCGTCTGAGTGAAAGGTCGTGTATCGTGAAATTTTGGAGTCAAGTATCATGACCTAAAAGTTTCTTTTTCAGTCATTTTTCCAGCCAAATTCCTCTAGAATTCTGACCCATAGTAAAGAAATTTAGAAGATAGAGGTTAGCAAGGGCTGATCAGAGCTGTTAAGTGGATGAACCTGAGAGCTGGAAGAACCCTAGGAAGCCGAAGAAGTGTAATCTCTTCTGTAGGTAGTGTAGCCGAGCCAAGTAGCCGTTCACATTACTCGGAGACCTCCAGTGAGTCAGAGGAAGAAATTCCCATGGCTTCAGAGGATATGCAGAACACAGTACCAATGATTGGCATGATGTCAATTATTGAGGGAGAGTACCGGACCTCTTTAGAATATGTCACCACCAACCAACATGACATGCCCATATACTTGGATGGTCTGAACAGATCAGTGGCTAGACAAAAGAAGGCTTCAAAGGCTTACATAGTGCCTAGGCCAGCAATCAAGTATGCAGGAGGATTTTACATGGACAAAAGAGATATCCAGTATGTTGTCACGGAACACCCTGAAAACATTAATGAACTTGGGGAAGAAAACAATGCTTCAAACCTAAATGGAGAAGGGAATGAAGAGCAAGTAACTACTCCTAGAGGGAGATCTATGGTTGTTAGGGTTTGGAGAGGAGACCTGATTCCCCAAGATGACTCCATAATGGATGTATACTTGATCAATGGAATGGACCCTCTCCTTAGAGCACATTCTTCAATATGGGAAGCTTCCCCTAATCTTGTCACCATCTATGAGTTACAAGATCCTGATTTCCCCACCATCATCACATATTTGGATAAGAATCAGAGAAGATATTGGCCCTTAACGGAATTAGAAAGAGCTGAGTTGAAATATCAGAATATTCTAGTGTTTCCCCCTAGGGACCAAGCCACTACTTCACGAAACCCACTTGGAACGTCTCATAATGATTCATATCAACAGTCGGGGCAAACACAACAAACATAACAAACACAAATCCCGGTAAGACCACATGTGCAGTTTGCAATGCCTGCAAATATTCCTAATTACCGACCTCAACCACCTGTTGACCCAAGACATGGAATTCCTGCCCCAGTCAGACCACCTGTAGCAAGAGGACCAGGCATACCCATAGGAAGACCAATTTTCCCCGTGATGCCTAGACTGCCTGAAGCAGGAAGAAGATTAAGGCCAATTCAAGTGGCCAAATGCATGAGAAACCACTATGATGACTCTAGTGAACCTTACAATCACATAGCTTAATTTAAGCAAGTAATCAGAGCCGAACAAGTGGAAGAGTTTTTGATCCAATATGAATCTTTTGGTCTAACTTTGACAGACGCAGCGTTAGCATGGTTCCAACCATTAGATCCTAATAGTTTTCAAAACATGGAACAAGTCTATCAAGAAATGATTGAGGAATTCACTAAGTCTGGAATTAAAAACAACTCATCATCATTGATCCATAGGTTTAAGCAAGCCCCTATAGAATCAGTGAGATTGGCAGCAAGAAGATTCAAGCAGTATGTGGACAGATGCCCAGTGGAAGAGAGACCTACCCAAAATAAACTGGTGTCATTATTTTTGGAAGGATTATTGAACGGATCATTAAGATCTCTGGTGTATGTAAAGAGAGTTCAAACTTTGCAAGAATGCATGAAGGAATGTATTGATTTAGAAGACAATCTTGCGGAGGATTTGAAAATACCTCAAGGTGGCTTGAAAAGTGAAGATTCGGCCAGCAGCACATCAAACCCTAAAAACAATGTAGAGGAAATAGCCGACTTAGTAGCAAAGAAACTGAACGTTCAAGGACAGAGGAACTACCCCAATAACCCTGTAAGAGTGCCCATGCTTAGAAGATGTATGCAGTGCGGAGGTGATCATCCCTCTCACTTGTGCACTAGGGGAATAGTCCCACCACCTGCTTATGCGTACAATAGACCACCTGTCCCGGGACCTCTGCAGATTTGCAGTATTGAGCAAAAATATACAAATCACAACACAGAAAATTGTCCTTACAATAGGCAATCAAGACCCATGCAACCTGTCATGAGACCTTACGGATACCCTCAGAGAGATCAAGGAGGTGAAGCCTTTAGGTATCCCACATATCAGTAGCAGGCACCAGTGCCACGACCATATGCTTATCAAGGATACACCCAACCACAACCAGTGTTAGGACAACAACCGCCCCACCCTCAGAACGTTGTCCCAGTAAAGATGGCTCAACCTAAAGAAAACATAGAGAGAGCGATAGTCCCAACCACACCATTGACTAGTAATGAACCATATGACTCATCTTATGACTCTAGTCAAGGAGGCTATCCCTCTTATGAGAGCTCTATGATAGAATATGGACAAACGTACAAACCATATGCCTATGACTTGGAACCACAAGATAACTCTTATGGATATGAGCAGGATTATGTGCCAATGATGTACTAGCTCCGAGAGCAACCATACCACCCCGACCCATGAACAGACCGCCTGTGCCCAGAGGACCATGCTATATATGTGGAGGTGATCATTATATCAGAGAATGTACATTTCCAAACCCACCACCACCACAACGAGTCTGGGAAGGCTACTGTAGTGATTGTGGTAAGGAACACCTTTTCAGAGATTGCCCCAAGAACCCCGACAAGGTTACATCCAACATGCAAATCAATGTGATAGAAGTAATCGAATCATCAGGGAGCGATAAGGAATACACTGTACCGTTGAAAGCAATAACTAGAGCCAAAGCTAGAGAGACCCCAGACAAAACTGAGGAAAACAATCAAAGCGATAGAGAGGTGAATACACCCACACCTCAGAGAGTTGAAGACTACCTGAGAAAAGTGTTGTAAGTAAAAGAACACAAAGATGGAAGAGCCGTAGAGATAGGATAAAAGAAAAGAAGTTATTGCAGAAGAAGGAAAATGAGAAGAGCGAACAAAACCCAAAAGAGGAACAGAAATTTGAAGAAGAAAATAAAAATGGAAAGTATAAAAAAGAAGAGGTGGGATCAATTTTAGCAGATCCCATGCCTGAAGAATTAGCCATGTGGATTCAGGCATACAAGGCACGAATAAGAGCAGGACCTACCATAGAACAACATGAAAGAGAATATCCTAGAGGTGACCTAGAGAAAGAGAGGTTGGAGATCTGCAAAAACTTAATAGAAGTTGCTCAATAGACCTTAGAAAAACCTGCGTTGCCATTACCCAATACCCAAATTTCCGAAAGAGAATTCCAAGAGTGCGTCATCACTAATGATGATGAAAAACCCGAAGCAAGTAAGACACAGAATGGTGATTATCGTGAAGATAAAAGGGAAGGATCCATTGTTCCCGAAGTAGAAGGGGAATGGCCTAAAGACTTGTGGGCAAGAGTCCAAGAAGACAGGTGGAAGAAAGTGGAAGGAAGTGAACCGCCCTTTGAAGAGCTCGAAGCAGAAGATGGAATAGAGGATTCAATACCTGAGTTGAATTCAAATGAAATATTACCAATTGATCCAAGTAACAAAGAAAATGATAGTTTTTAAAGGTTTTGCCAAATTACACAGGAGAGTACGAACATAATTCAGAATTGTATTGCATTCCCTCAATAAGGAAAAAAGAACCGAACCCATCAGTCCAAACATCGAATATCATACAACACCTTAGAAAGGTAAAAATCCCTTGTACCTTAACATTAGAAGAACTGCTGAAGGTTAAACCACATTTGAAGGAGAAATTGACCAGTCAATTGGAGATCAAGACAGAAGAAAAGAGATATCTGATGAAGTAAACACAGTAAAGATCCCAGTGGATAAGGTAGGAGATTTTAGTGAGGGAGATGAAGGAAACACTTGCCTTCCAATTACTTATAGGGATTATACCACCAAAGCCATCTTAGATTCCGGAGCTGGTGTAGGCATTGCTACTAGGGAAATTTGGGAGAAATGTGGAAAACCAGCTTTAAGACCAACACGCATGAAGATACAAATGGCAGACGGACACACAGAAAGACCCTTGGGATTATTGGAACGAGTAGTTTTTACCACATGCGGAGTTGAATTTGAACACACCTTAGCAATATGTCAATTTGAAAGGCCGAGCAATTATGAAATGATACTTGGGAGACCTTTCATGAGACAACTAAAGGTTGTGCAAGATTGGGGAAAAGATGCTGTATACCTACAGCATGAAGGAACCACCACGAGAATAAATCTCCACACATATACATATCAAGATGTTCCCCCCTTACAATGGAATCAAATTCATAAGGAGGAAGACGATCAGTCAATTCACAGCATAGGTTCTAGTGACCAATCTTGGATGAATGAGGACACTCATCTATGGATATGCCAAACTGCAAAAAAGGAAGAGGATAGGAGAAAGGGATGGCAGCAAAGGCAAGGAGTGGCTAGGTCTGTACAAGATCCAGCTTACATGCCTCAAGTCTTTTTGGATGAAGAGTTTGAACCTCACGGTTGGATGGAGATTTTAGGGACCCTCGATGTATGTGTGAACAAAGAAGTAATAACTATGAATGAATGTATTGACGAGGAAGGATATGACGTTAGTCTATATGTGGTATTCCTTCAGGAGGCTAAAGAAGGAGAAGTGATAGAGAAAGAATGGAAGGAGGACTATGAGAGCATTGAGATGGAGCAAGAACCAATGGAACCAGAGGATGAAAATAAAAAAATAGGTGTCATAGCTAACGAAAACAACCAGGAACCTACACAGGAAGAAGAGCTGGAGTTAGATAAAGAACCAGAAGGTGAAGAAAGCAAGCCACAAGATCAGTTTGAAGTGCCAGCCCACTTCAAAAAATATGAAGTAGAAGAGAGAAAAATTGCTATTCAAATGCCTAAAAGAGAAGCACAGCCGGGAATAGCATACGACAATAAAGAACAAACCAAGAAGATAGTAGTAACCTTAGAGGAAGGAGAAGAACGATGTACTTTCATAGGACAGGATGTCTCAATGGAGGAAGAACAAGAGTTAATACGCCTCATAAGGGAATATCGGGATGTCTTTGCCTGGACCTATAAGGACTTGAAAGGAGTAGATCCATCTATATGTGCCCATAGAATCCCCATGACATCCGAAGCCAAACCTGCTAAACAAAGACCATATACATACAATGATGTGTATTCAACAAAGATAAAGGAAGAGATAGATAAGTTGTTAGATGCTAGATTCATTTACAAGATCGAACACACGGAATGGGTATCACCTTTGGTGGTTGTACCGAAAAAGAATGGGAAGTTAAGAGTGTGCATCAATCTGAAGAAAGTAAATGCCGCGACCATAAGGGATAGTTACCCATTACCCATTACGGATCATCTGTTGGAAAGAGTGGCAAGGAAGGAAGTTTATAGTTTTTTGGACGGCTTTTCAGGGTATAATCAAGTAGCCATTGCTCCTGAGGACCAACATAAAACCGCGTTCACAACTGAATGGGGAGTATATGCCTTTAGAGTCATGCCTTTTGGTCTAACGAATGCCCTAGCCACCTTCCAAAGATTGATGTGCCATGTATTCAAAGAGTTCCTGAGAAAGAGTATGGAGGTATACGTGGACGATCTATGTACTTATTCAGCTATACGATCAGAGCACATCCCTGAACTAGAAAAGATCTTTGCCAAATGTCGAAAATATCGAGTATGCCTCAACCCAGAAAAATGTGTCTTCATGGTTCGACAAGGAAAAATATTAGGACATATTGTCTCTAAAAACGGAATTTCAACTGATGAAGACAAAATCAAAGTAATTCTGGATTTACCAAGACCAAAGACTGCTAAAGAAGTACAAGCATTTATGGGACACTGTGGATACTACCGAAGATTTATACATATGTATGCCATAATTGCTAGACCTCTCTATGCACTCTTGTCTCAATTTAATTGGACGGAAGAATGTGAGAAAGCCTTTAATGAGTTAAAAAATCGATTGACTTCAGCACCAATCCTTCGAGTACCTAACTGGAATAAGCCACTTCACATTCATGTGGATGCTTCCAAGTTTGCCATTGGTTGCATCTTAGCTCAACTTGCAGATACAGGAAAGCTAGACCACCCTATAGCCTATGCCAATAGACAATTAAATCAAGCAGAGCGCAATTATACCACAACTGAGAGAGAAGGCCTAGGGATGGTGTACGCAGTGAAAAAGTTCAGACATTACCTGTTGGCAAACAAATTCAAATTCTTCATTGATCATCAAGCCCTACTGTACTTAGTCAATAAACCTTGCAATATAGGAAGACTAGTACGAGGGTTTTTATTGCTAATGGAATTTGATTTTGAGGTAGTAGTCAAGAAAGGAAATACCCACATAAGAGCAGATCACTTATCAAGAATGACCCATGGAGAACCACCCATAGGAGTACCAGATGATTTGCCAGATACATACCTTTTTAACCTGGAAGTATGTCCCCAGTGGGCAGAAAAGTTGATCCCTATACTCACGCATGGACCTAAAGATGGGATCACACCAAACCGAACCCAAGACCTTTGGAAGACTAAAAACCTTCATATCATTGCAGGAAGTTTGTATCACCAAGATTCAAGTGGATTGCTAATGAGATGCGTTGAAGAGGAGGAACAAGAAATGTGGCTTCAAAAAGCACATGTAAATCAATGGAAAACTCATTTGAATGCAAACGGAACATGGCAAACCCTTAGGAGATTAGGCATATATTGGCCAACCATGCAGAGGGATGCACATAACTATGTATCAGCCTGCCAAACCTGTCAAGAACAAAATCCAGAAGAGAACTCCACTCTATGCTACTCCACAGTAGCACCGAGATGGAGCATGCCTCTGGTAAAATTCTTAAAGACCCAAGAATATCCAGAAGGAGCCACTTTAGCAAGGAAACGTGCACTTGTAGAACAGAGCAAGGATTATGCCATTATGGGAAAACAATATTTCAAGCGAGGGAGAGATAATCAATTACGATTGTGCATTCATGAAGACGAATATCTTGCTGTTTTAGAGATGGCACATACAGGAGCTACAGGAGGACATTTCTCTGCAGATAAAACAACAAAAATGATCCTCTTTGCTGGAATGTGGTGGCCAACTCTACATCAAGATGCCGTAACATATGTGCAACGATGTGATACTTGTCAACGAACAAAATATCCAATTAGAAGAGATGAGATGCCACTGAGACCCATGATGAGTGCAAGAGCTTTCACTAAATGGGAATAGACTTCATAGGACCTATTAGCCCACCAGCGAAAGGATCCCATGCCGAATATATAATTGTAGTCAGAGACTATCTGACCAAATGGGTTGAAGCCAAAGCAACCAAGAAAAATGACGCAAGAACTACGGCCAAATTTCTCTTTGAGAACGTTTTCACTAGATTTGGACTACCGATAGAAATTGTGAGTGATAGAGGTACGCACTTTGTGAATGACGTTATAGAAGCCTTACTGAATGAATTCCTGATAATTCATAAGAAATCAGCTCCTTATCACCCACAAGCCAATGGACAAGCCGAAAGTTTGAATAAAATCTTGTGTACAGTTCTCACAAAAATTGTTAACAATGGTAGATCTGATTGGGATAAGCAATTACATCATGCTTTATGGGCATTCCGAGTAGCCTACAAAACCGCCATAGGCACTACTCCTTTTAACTTAGTGTATGGACAAAATGCTATTTTGCCAGTTGATTTCTTAATTCCCACTCTCATAGTAGCAACCACTTACGAGTGGACGGGACATGAACTATCAGCTCAATTGGATCAAATAGAAAAGCTTCACGAAACTAGGTTACAAGAAGTAGCAGGCATTTATGCTGCTAAACGACGACAGAAAGCCTACTTTGATGCTCACATTAAAGACAAAAATTTGAAGGAAGGAGATTTAGTTTTGGTATATACCTTGAAACAACACACTAAGAAGTTGCAGAAGAGAGGATATGGCCCATTAATCATCAATCGTATATCGACAAGTGGAGCCATCAACTTAGCAACCCTAGATGGGGAAGTATTACCAAACTATATCAGTGGAAGTCGAGTGAAAAAATATCTAGAACCGTTGACTGAAGAAACAATGTCACGATTAATCAAGGGCAAGAATAGACGCATCGAGGAAGAAAGGATACGAGAAGAAGCGAGACAGGAAGCACTAGAAAGAATTAAGAAACAGAAAGAGTGGATGAGAGAGAGAGATGAGAGATATCGACTAGGAGAAGAACTCATCCCAATGGCTAATTTTAGAGCCACTAAAAACCTAGGTCCACAGAGAACACAACCATATTTGAATTTGGGAGCGGGTAAAACGGAGTACCACTTAGTGGATGCTCTCATTGACACAGGAGCCGCCATAAGCTGTATCAAACTTTCTTTGACTCAGAAACTCAAGGAGGAATTACGTCCATCGATGGCACAGTTGATAGGAATAGGAGGAACAATTACTCAATGTATAGGTGAAATCACCTTACCTCTGCATCTTGGCAACAAAACTATGGAACAGAAGCTATTAGTGTGTCATGATCAGGATTTACTCGAAGATGTAGTGTTAGGTCAAGACTGGATATACGAATATGAGGTGACAATTCAATTGGCTTTAGGATACATCTCAGCCAAGATAGGACATCGTGAAGTATTCAGTTTGCTAAACGAACGACCAATCAAAGCATAGAGCCAAAAATTCACTCTAATGAATACAGTCATGAATGTATGTTCACTAGCACTATAGAAACCCCTTCATCAAGTACTTCATGTGAGGACACATTGAATCCTGCTTGCATACCATCTTCTAATCTAGCAAGTCACAAGAGTGTCATTCTATCTGAAAACAGCCGTAGTGAAGAACCATGCACAAGAGAGACTAGTCCTCTGAGTAATCCAGAGTCTGTACCTATTAGAATATACCCTATTCCGTACACTAAACAAGTTTGGATAAGAAAGGATCAAAGGGATGCATATCTTCAATGACAGAAACATCATCGACATCAGAACAACCAATCAAACAAGAAGGCAAATCATTTTGAGCACCAGAGTCAACGACGAAGTGCTAGGATATGGATTCCAAAGAAAGTAGTAACCACCCAACCGGATTGAGTGCAAATATGGATTCCAAAATCATGTGCTCCAAAGAAGCTAAACCGAAACGATGAACCACTGCACAAGGAGAACCAATATGGTCTAAGGGCAAAACAGCCAAAGAAGAATAGCTACAGGAAAGAGAAGGAGTCTGCAGTTGCAACACAAGCCAGTCCGAGATTCAAAAAGCAGATAGAGCAGATGTACAACATGAGAAGCACCACATTCATCAGGAATGTTCGGGATACAATATGTCCCAACATAGTAAAGCAGATTTGGTTGCCGAAAGACAAGACAAACTGCATGCATCATCCAACTACTTCAAGTTGCACACATTTGGAGTTATCAGGGCCCAAAGTATGCATGATAGGGCCACATTACAAGGCCAAGCATTCGGAACATCTTTCTTCTATTTTAGGATAGTCGAGCACATTTTCCTCTTGGAAAATAGGAGGGCACTTGTACATAATTTAAAGAAAATTACTAAAAATTTAATAAGCGCTTCGGCTATGGACTAACTTTTCTATTTTTTCCTTCAGATAAAAACATAAAAATATATAAAAAAAAATGTTGGAAAATCCTAGATATTACCTTTCTCACACCCACGGGGAAAGGGACGACACCATTCACGCAGAGAATTGCCAATCTACTAAAGGATAAATGAAGGATGATTCTAAATACTATTCGGTGACTAATTACTGCCCTCAATTGAGTGCAGATGGCATCTCCCAATTCTGAAGCTACGCAAGGGGAAGAGGTGCAACTTCTTCCATTGGAATCAATAACGAAAGCAAGAGGCCATTGGTTTCTGGATGACCAACCAGTGTCAGACCTCGTTTTCATGGCCACCATCAAGATCATGGATAGGGATCACTATTTCCCTATTATGTCGCAAGACTTCAAGACTATAATACAAGGATTACCGCATATAGAGGATGTATGGACACAAGCAGGAATAGATGCATTTCTGAGGATACCTATCTATCTGCCAGATTTCCAGAGGTGCACACAAGTGATGAACACACTACAACCTGCATCAAATAAGGCATCAGTTCCTGAAGCACGAGTATTGGACAAAGTAGGCACCTGGAAAACCATTCAATTCACACATGAGATAATCAACAAAGCCTTCCGATGGAATCAAGAAGGAATCACTAATGTGAAAGAGGAATGTCATGATCCTAAAAAGAGGTCCTCTTTGGATATCAGCAGAACTGATATTGAAGATGCTGTCCACCTAGTGCACCAACATTTTTGTTTCCCAAGTATGCATAGATATACTGCACCACAAAAGATTGTCGTACAACTACTCTTGCATGCAATGAGACAAATTGGCAATAAAGTGAATCTGACTCCTTATGTCCAAGAAAGATTATTTGAAGCAAAGAAGAAGTGGGATCAGAAGAAGTTTCTAAATGGGAGTTCAACTTTGACCTTACTTATCTATGAGGCACTCGAAATGAAAAAGTGCTTGCGTGAGATGCCAACCTCAGAAGGGATAGCCAAATATGCCAAATCCGCTACGGTCCCCAAGAAAAAGAAAGCAGCTGCTGTTGTTGAAGAGGCAGGAACCAGTTCACAGAAACCCATGAGGGGTACAAAGCGCCTAAGAGAGGAAGAAGCCCAGGCTACACCCCAATCAAAGCGGACACACATTTTACCAAAGATTCTGGTAGCCCAAATGCCAATTACCAAGAGAGATCTCTCTGCTGCCCTAGAAGAGACACATCAATACATGCAAGGCAGGTAAATCTAAATGTTCAAGGTCATCATTATAGACAAGCAAGTCAAGAGAAACAACAACGGAGTAAAGAAAAGACCCCAAAACAAACTGGGAGATACAAAGAACTGGGCTTAGATGATTCGAGTTCCGATGCAGAATCTAGTCACGAAAAAGACACCCTGGACACTGACATAAGGACAAAAACTCACGAGGAACAATGGACCGAGATCAATCAACTCGAAGTTACGCTAGACAACCACGAAGAAAAGGAAAAGAACATAGAAGACTCCAATAAACCTGAGCATGTCATTCAATTGAATGATACGACACCACCTATCAAAGAGGAAATACAAACTCCAGTGAACGCGGATTCAGAGCTATTACAAAACAAAGAAAAGATTGTGATTGAGGTGCCAGATGATACACCTCAAGGAAATATTGAACACATGGTGGCTGAGCCAAGGATCCAGCTTCAGATTAGGTAGCCCCATGACACTACGTTACATGTGGCACAGGGAAAAGACGTCACAACAGGCGAAGAACCTAGTATACCAACCACATGGCTCAATGTGGATGTTACTCAGTTGAAGCCTGTGGTCAAGCAAATGATTCAAACTGCCATGGATACACAACAACAGATGATAGAAATAGATGCAGATTATGATAAGGCCATGAGGGAAAAGAGTCAATTCCAAATAATGAGTGAACAATTGTCATCACAATTAATCCAGGCCCAAAAAGAGATAGCAGCCAAAAGCACGGAGTTGCTTAAGATAAAAACACAATATGATACATTAATGACTCAGCATCACCAACTCCAGGCACAGCTCGCTGATTTACAAAGATTACATGATGCAAGTGAAGCTGACAAAGAGAGAATGAGAGCTAGAAGCACTTTTCTCGAGAAACAATTAAAGGTGTACATGGAAGAGAATGACAACTTACGCAAGAGAAATAAAGAACTGATGAAGTCATTACTATATGATCAACCTATTGAACAACAAGAGATATCCGAAACTAAAGAGAAAGAATTAAGAGATCAGGCGGCACAATACGCAGATTTGCTGAGACAAGAGCAAGAATTGAGAGAAGAATGGGAACGTAAGTACATTCAAGAAACAAATGAACTAAAAAAGTAGTTGAATACAGCACATGGAAAACTTGCAGCAAGCTACAATGAAAATAGGGATCACGTAACAGAAATTGGAAATGAATTGCTTGCAGCAAAGGAAGCGCTCAGAGCAGCCATGCAAGAAAATAAAGAGAAGACTGAACGTATAGCACAGTTAGAGATCCAAGTAAAGCAGAAAACACCAATAGGGACACCAGTAGAGCCAGCTAAGGAAACTCCTACTGACGAGGTAGAGGTACGTCCTCTATCTCCCCCGATTTATCATTCTCCAATACATGAGCAGATGGCGGATATACATGATGATCATCCAATGCCATACACTATAGAAATAAGTTAGAAGGAGCGGGCACTAGTGGTGTCCCGGTTGACAGAAAGTTTTGAAAATGAAGTAATCAAAGTAATGAAAGAAGCAAAGATCAAGGGTAAAGACTTGGAACAAATCATGAAGCCTTTCAACATTCCGTACGGATTATTGAAAGAGAAAACAAGACAATATATAAAGAAGATTACAAAGAAAACTCTAGATGAGCAGCTAAACTTCAAACATGACACATTCGCTTACACTCAAGAAGAATTTGAAGCTGCACAACCGGTTTGGAGAAGGAAGTTTTTGGAGAAACATCCTACACTAAGGGTGCAGTGGCAAGCAGCACCTTATTTCTTACAGGTAAACCCTTCCTTTTGTCCTATACCACGCCGAAGAGATACTAGAGAATTTTTGGACCTACAAAGAAATGGTACCATAAATAAACAGTGGCTAAATTATCCTCTGCTTCAAAGCTCGCCACATAATTATCTACCAACGGAAGATTATATGGTCAAGACCATCGAATTTTGGCTGCAAAATTATGCGGCAATACCTGACTTAACTGTCAAAATGACAAATAAAATACTCAGTATGATACTTACAGTATTGAAGGTCTTCAAGCATGCGGCCTACACATTTTTGAATTTCATTGGTATTAATTAGGGCACAGAGATCCTCATTTTTTATCTGTCTGTTATGCCTAGCCGACCTACAATAATGGCCTATTATTCCAGGCTTATGTTTTTGCCAAGCACATATATGCAAATGTTCAAAGAAGCGTTTTTTACAGGATTTTTTGAAATTGATTCAGAAGTCTTTTTAAAGATGTCCTCCAACCTGAATGCCAGATTAGTGGCATACGAGCTGAGCTTCTTCGCGGACCATAGACAGCCACCCCATGACGGTGTGAAGGCAGAACAATGGAAACAGTTAATGATACGTGAAGCCAATTTGCTTAATGAAACAGAGCAGAAAATATATAGAACATATGCCCGTCGCTTATCAAAGCCTATCGGGGACGACAGAGTCCAGGAGGGGGGCAGTGTTGAGGGAGAATCAAGCAAAAAGAAGAAAAGAAGAAGACAACGAAAGAAGCTTCACTAAAAAGGAATATTTGAAGACATATCTCTGCAAGAAGCCCCGCAGGGGCGCAACACCCATCTCTGCACAGAGCCCCGCAGGGGCACATATCAAGGAAAAAGCACGTAGGTGGAAGGAGGAACTAGGGCCAACAAGTATCCATAAAGAAGTGGAAGAAGATATCCAGCGGTTTTGACACCACAAGAGGGTGCTTCAACCTCTTGATCTTTGGAAGGTCCACATCGAAGACTGAAGCATCATATCCTCATACCTTCCACTGGTGGCGTGCATGGCAATCCGACTTATAAAGCAAAACAAATGCATCAGGCCCAGAGAATGTAAAACAAGAATTAAGAAGAGGCCATCAAAACTGAACACCTGTTTAACAAATAGGAAGAACTGAACAAGGGTTGTGGGCGATGAAAAGAAAAGGACAGGCAGTACAAATGCATCAGGCTGAGAGGATGTAAAAGAAAAATCAACAATAGGGCCATTAAAACGGAATGCCAGTCCAACCAGGCGGCAAAACTGACCAAAAGATGCATGCGGACAACAAACTGAAGAGAAGAAGTAAAGCTTGTCAAGGGACGACAGAGACGAAGAGGGGGAGAGTGTTGCAGAGCTAAAGAGAGCACAAGAGAGAGAAAAAGATGGGCCCCAAAAATTTTCCAATTTGGACACCTTATTTTTGTATTATAACCATTCTTGTAATATATTTTCCGTTGTAAATGCACTAGAGGAGTCCTCTAGATGCATCCCCACAGAAGATTAGAGGCTTACCCATGTAATTTAGTAGGAAATTAGTCTTTTAGTGAATAAAGTGCCGGTCTCTTGTGTGAAAGGACCATTTTTAGGGCACAAGTATATAAGTCAATTTGTGACTCTTTGTAAAGACTTTTTGCCATTGTGAGAATCAAGAGCACAGAAATTCGAATTTGTGTCTTCTCCTCTCTGTATCTTCTTCTTTGTGAGTTTGTGTGCATGTGTATTGCTTGAAAAGAGTGTTAAGAAGTGTTGTCTATCCATGAAAGTGTTTGTTTGCTATTGTTAAGGTGTGTGCGAAGTGTAGGAAGTGCTTAAGTGTAGGAAGGTTTTCCCGTGACTCAATATTTTGCTCATAACTTGAAGTAGGAGTGTCAGAATTGAGTGGAGCCACTGCCATTGAATGCGTCTTCTTGAGAGCTTCGAAACGCATATGCTATTCGCTATATTTGGAGTTCGGAGCTGAGAGAAAAGCTCAATTTACTGTTGGATGCTGCACCAAGTATCGTGACACAATAACTGACAGTTGAAGCTTGTTTGGATTAGTCTTTGCCTTGTTTGCACTCTTTGAGTAGTTCATTTGCATTGATCATCATTTGAATGCATGTCCTCATACACTCGGCTAGGTTTTTATACTCATCAGATTGATAATTAAAGCGTGAATCCCCACTATATGCACTTGAGGGGGATTGAGGTATAGTCTCTTTCTCCACAAGTCCCTAAGTTGGTGCTTAGGTCAACATAGAGCCTGGCTCTTGAACATAGACCTCGCCATCTCCATGAGTGACTTGTTCTTTCATTTAGCAACTCCATTCTGTTGAGGTGTATACAACACTGTACATTGGTGTTTTATCCCACGTTCAGCCAGAAATGCATTAAAATAAGACGACATATATTCCCCCCCTTGATCAGAACGGAGGGTGCCCATTTTACATGTTGGCAGATTTTCAGCCAAAACCAAAAATTGTTTAAAGCAGATGAACACTTTGGACTTTGCTTTGAGTGGATATACCCATGCATGCCTGGAAAAATCATCAATGAAAGTCACGAAGTAAAGGTAATTTCCAAAAGAGGGTGTCTGCATACGACCACAAACATCACTATGTACAAGCTGCAATTTCTGTGTAGCCCGAACTGAACCATCTTTTGGAAAGGAGGAATGCTGCATTTTGCCCAAAATACAGCCTTCACAAACATGTTTTCCAGGTGCCTTAAGTGTGGGCAAAGAGGACACCATTTCAGATTTCTGCAGGCATAACAAACTAGCAAAATTTAGATGACCAAAGCGTGCATGCCAAAGCTTTGCATCTGACATAGCCTGAGAATCATTTACTGCACATGCCAAATCATTTACTGATCTTTCATAGTCTATGAGCTTATACAGCCCACGACATAAAATGCCAGAAGCAATAATCACATCGCCATTTGACAGATCATGAACTGTACACCTGTCATCAACAAATTTCACAACCAAGCCAATCTTGGCTAATGCAGAAACTGATAACAAGTTCTTCTTGATCCCTGACACAAATAAAGCATCTGACAAAGTGAAAGAACTACCATCAGCAGTAGTCAAAATGATCTTACCAACTCCCATAACAGGGTAAGAGGAGTTGTTGGCGCATGTAACAGTATTCCCTGTAGGGGCAGGCTCGAGTGAAGATAAGAAACTGCGCTGCGAGGTAATATGTTTGGTTGCCCCACTGTCAAAATACTGGCAAACATCTGAGTCTACTACAGACATGCACTGATCATGAGAAGATGGGTCAAAACTGCAGACAGTAGTAAACGCCCATTCTTCTTACTACACAAGATTAGCAGACTCTGCTTTTGGTGTAGAGACCTCTGCAACAACCATTCCAGCCTCTTTCTTCTTTGCCTCTTTTGCAGCCAGTTTTGGACAGTTCTTTATGATATGATCATTGCCTTTACAGTACTTACAAAACAATTTCTGCTTTTCTGATTTCTTCTCATCTTTATCTTCCTTCTTCGAATATGCAGAATTAGCAGATTTCTGCTTACTAGTTGAAGAGCTCCATTTTCCTTTGCCCTTCTGACTAGCCAGGAAAGCTTGATCTGCAACTCGCATAATGGACCTGTTCTGCCTCGACTGATCTTCCTGCAACAGAACAGAGACTAACTCCTCAAATGATAGGGCATTTGGATTGCCTTTCATCATCAACCGAAGAGTAGAAGCAAAACTCTGATATGAATCAGGAAGACCATTTAGAACGGTCTGCACAAGTGAGCTATCTGGTATAACCTCATCAGCAGAAATCAACTGTTCCTTCAAATCTTTGATCTTCGTTAGGAAACTGTCCATAGAATCACCTTCATTCATGTGATCACTCTCCAACTATTTTCGGAGGTAAGCAACACGAGCCTCATTCCTAGCTTGGTACAATGTGGTAAGTGTATCCCAAGCATCCTTAGCTGTTCTGCAAGAGCGAATGTGAGGAATAATGGCACGTTTGACAGACAAAGCTATCAATGCATGTGCCTGAGCATCTCTGCCATCCCATCGAATCTGCTCTGCAGTAGGTGCAGCAGAAACAATAGCACGAACAGGAATATGCGGAATATTATCTTCGACACCATCTTTATCAGCTCCAGAACCTGTATTTGCAGTACCTGGCGTTACAAGTGTAACAGGACGTCTTTCAACACCCTGCACAATGTTCCACAATCCTTTCAGCCATGGCCGGTGACTAAAATACCTTGATGCAAAAAATTGACTGTATCTCAAAAAGTTGAACGGAACTGCCCAGACGAGTTCTGCTAAACCTGTAGCAAACTTTATACTGGCGAAAAAAAACAAGTATATACCTTTGGCACAAAAAGATGAAATAGCCTGCACAAGCACTGCGATAGTACGTTCGGAGGCCAAAACGAGCTCAGATCACGATTTCGGCACCACAAAGCGAAGCTTTTTTATCTCGAAAATGTTGAAAGTTTTTCAAGCTCAAGAGTGTGGGAACATGCCCCAAATTGAACCTTCCACATCATCCAAAATCAAAGGAGGTTGATTTCCACAAGTTGGATGCATCCAATTATGCCCATAGTGGAAAGAAGTTGATTAGAGAAGATTTAGCTCACCTCTTGATGTGATTGGACCTCACTTTTGACATGTATATGATTTTGATTGGTTAAAGAGGTTAGTGTGTGGACTTTAAAACCTCTAATGAGTTGTATTATGACTTAGAGTTGTGGAAACACGTGCCCAAGCTGCCCCCTTGCTTAAGCACACCCCTTACTAGCTGTTCTCTGCATATTTTGCAGAAATTTCACTTTTACACACTCTATCTATCTAGATGTTTTTGGCAGACCCCCCGGTCTTGTAATTGTTATTTCTCATTCATCCAGAATCCATTTGCAATGATTTTTGTCTTGTTGGAAAGCTTATAAGTTTTACTTTGTTTGGTATAAGTCTCAGGTTCAGTGCCTGCACATGTGCAAAGAAATGTCCAGAACAATGTCTGTCTAGTTAGCTCATACTATGTGAAGAGATCAAGTTATCTGTTTTGTTGCAGCTGGTTGAGGCATCATCCAGTGTCCAAATTGAGTGATTTTACTCTCATTTGAAAGATCTTAGAGTCTAGTTTAAGCCTGCAAAATTTCATTATCAGTCTCTGTATATACTTAGAGAAACTCAGAAAATACAAAGCCTATGTCTGAAAATTTTCAGGATCCTAGGAGGGTTCATTTGGTTTTGTTGTGCACATAGGAGTGTTTATCCTCCAACAGTGGTATCAGAGCTATAAGTGGAGTATCAAAGAGAGAAGAAGAAACTACTAAAGTGAAGTGAAGACTTCATCAAAGTTTGAAGGAAGGAAGCAAAGAACGGGCACATCAACAACAAGGGGAAGCAAATACATCATCAAATCAAAGACGAAGCTTCATCAAGAGGAGTAGCTCTATTTTTTGAGGTAAAAGCCATCCCTTTCAACTTCATTGCATCAAGGGGGAGTTTCAAAAGAGTTAGGAGGCACCATGGCTGATCTCAATGCTCAGATTGAGAAGCTCGAAAAAGGAAACTACCAACCATGGCGATTTAGAATAAGCAATTTTTTGATGGGGAAAGGTTTATGGGGACTTGTGAGTGGTGGAGAGCCAAAACTCTACATAGATGAGTTAAATCCAACCAATGACCAGAGAAGAGCAGTATGAGAAAGGGACAAAAGGGTCATTTTCATTTTATCTAAGCATATTAGCAACTCTATGGTAGGGCATATTCAAGATTTGGATACATCGAAGAAGGTGTGGGAGTGCTTGGAGAGATTGTACTCAACCTCCACAAAAGCTAGAAAAATTCAGCTCAAGAATGAGCTAAATAATCTTAGGAAAAGCCCCTCTCAAGGTGCTAATGATTACATATTAAAGGTTAAAGAGCTTGCAGATGCACTAGGGTCAATCAATTGTGCCCTAGATGATGATTGTCTTGTCGCCCACACCTTAAATGGACTTAAGGATGATGAAAAATGGAGGGCTTTCACAACTTTAGTGTATGCAAGGGACTATCTTCTTGATTTTGATCAACTAATCACTCTCATGGTGACAGAGGAGAGGAACCTTGGTGGCCATAATGCCAAGGATAGCCAAGGGCAATTGTTGTATGCAGGTAGAGGAAGAGGAAGACACAACCGAGGTGCTACAAGAGGAAGAGGAAGATATCAAAGCAACCAAGGAGGTCAAGGACAACAAGAAAATGCAGGTCAAAGAGGTGGAAGAGACACAAATAGAGGAAGAGGTGCAAGATTTGGTGGAAGAGGACAACCCACTTCAAATGGATGCTTTGTATGCAGTAAGCCCGGTCATTTTGCAAATGAATGCTATCATAGAGCTCAAAGACAAGGGAATCAAAGCAACAACAACAATTATAGAGGGAAGGTAATTATGCAAACACATCATCGAGCCAAGGGAATGATTATTTACTTGCCATGAGGTATGGTGAAGATACAACTCAAGCTAGTGAAGATGTATGGTATGTAGACAGTGGATGAAGCAATCATATGTCATGTCGAAAGGATCTTTTTAGTAATTTGCAGGTCCCAAAGCATCAAGGGCATGTGGAAACAGGTGATAACTCAGAGCATACCATTCAACATGTGGGAGATATCAGTTTGGAAGGAAATCAAAGAGCAAAGTGCTTATAAGAGGTATTACATGTCCCTACTATTACCAAAGACTTGATTTCGGTAGGCCAAACGATAGAAAAAGGTTATCAAGTTAGGTTCAATGAAAGAGGATGTTTTGTTGAGGATCCAAGGGCAGGTTTCAAGCTCATTGCAAAAGGAAAGAAGCAAGGGAGAATGTTCACAATGGACATAAATCAGCCACATCATTCAATGTATGTCACATATGGAGACAAGAGGATAGCAGATTTGGATCTATGGCATAAACGAATAGGTCACATCAACCTACAAAAGCTCAAGGACATGCAAAGGAGGAGCTTGGTAAGAGGCCTACCAAATTTTACATCTAAAATGTAGCATGAAATTCGTGTAGCTTGCCAACAAGGAAAACAATCAAGGCTGCCCTTCAAGAAGAGTACATATGTAAGTGCAAATGTTTTAGACCTCAAATTGCATTAGAAACAAATCAGATGTGTTCCACTACTTCAAGAAATTCAAAGCACAGGTGGAGAAGGAATCTGGCAAGTTTATCAAAACTTTGAGATCCGATGGAGGGGGAGAGTACTTCTCCCATGAATTTTTTGAATTTTTGTAGGTCAATGGCATCAAAAGAAAATTTACATGCAGGTATACCCCTCAACAAAATGGGGTAGCAAAGAGAAAGAATAGACACATAGCACAGGTAGCAAGGTGTATGCTCAACGAAATGAATATGCCACATTGTTATTGGGGAGAGGCTACATATACAGCCACATACATCATGAATAGATGTCCTACATCAGGTATACATCATCTAACCCCTGAGGAAGCATGGAGTGGAAGAAAAACTTGCATTTCACATCTTAGAATCTTTGGTTGTATATGCTATGTACATGTACCTCAAGAGTTGAGGTCAAAGTTAGATGCCAAATCTGAAAGCTGTATTTTTTTTGGGATATTCTATGGAACAAAAGGGGTATAAATGCTATAATCCCATCACCAAGGAGCTGAAGGTAAGTAGGGATGTTGTCTTTGATGAATTGAAGCCTTGGTATGCATGCACAAGTCCATTGCAGGTTGAAGACATAGGTGAGACAGATTTGAAGAATGATGATAGAGTTCAAGCAAGCATGGATTTAAGTGGTCCAAGCAACTCATGCAACACAAGGGCACCTCACCATGCAGTGGAAGGCTTAGGGAAAGAGAGACCAGCTCTGAAGAAAGCAAAGTCAAAGGCAAAGAGAAGATTTTAGTTGAAGAAGGAAGCTATGTGGACGAGAGCATGTTGGAAGATGAAGAGATAGAAGAAATTCAAACTCCAGGAGTGGCAAAACAAAGAAAGAAGATGGCAACCACACCTAAAGGAAGTGAAAGAATGTCTTCAAGAGTAAGATATCCAGTACAAAGGTTAACATATGATAATTTCATTGCAAAGCATTATGCATACATGACTCAAGTAATCAAGGAAAAAGAACCAACTAGTTATGAAGAAGCTAAGGATTGCAAGGAATGGCAAGAGGCAATGAAGGAAGAGCTCAAAGCACTTGATGAGAACCATACTTGGAGCTTGGTACTAGCTCAAGAAGGCATGAAGGTGATAGGTAATAAGTGGGTTTACAAAATTAAAAGAAATTCAGATGGTTCCATTGCTAGGTACAAAGCAAGGTTGGTGGCGAAAGGCTTCTCCCAAAGCTACGGGATAGATTATGATGAAACTTTCAGCCAACTTTCAGCCCCGTAGCCAAGATGCCAACAATTAGGACTTTGATTGCAGTGGCCACATCAAGGAAATGGAGCTTCTATCAGTTGGATGTGAAGAATGCCTTCCTCAATGGAGAGCTTGAAGAAGTAGTCTACATGAGACAACCTCAAGGATTTGCTAGTATGAGGTACCCAAATCATGTTTTCAAGCTAAGGAAAGCATTATATGGACTAAAGCAAGCCCCAAGGGCCTGGAATCAGAGGTTAGTGGATTATTTATCAAGTTGTGGATACAAAGAAAGTGTTCCAGATCCATCACTTTACATGAAGAAGCAAGGAGACAAGACGGTATACATATGCATCTATGTGGACGATTTGATCATCACAGGAAGTGATATTGCAGGTATTAAAGATATCAAATCAAAGCTAGGAAAGGAGTTCAAGATATCTGATCTTGGAACACTAAAGTACTTCTTGGGAATAGAGGTAATCTATGCACACAATGGCATCTTCTTGATTCAAAGAAAATACTTGTTGGATGTGCTATACAAGTTTGGTATGGGTGGTTGTAAGCCACTTTCTCAGCCCATAGAGCCCAATACAAAGTTGGTTGCAGGTCAAGGAGAGGCTATACAAGATATTACACTATATAATTAGGTCCATTAATTTATGCTAAATTCACTAGACCTGATCTTGCATATGTAGTAGGTGTTCT
This sequence comes from Ceratopteris richardii, assembly GCA_020310875.1. NCBI lineage: Eukaryota > Viridiplantae > Streptophyta > Polypodiopsida > Polypodiales > Pteridaceae > Ceratopteris > Ceratopteris richardii. The sequence continues at coordinate 35,062,780 of CM035419.1, read as the reverse complement.
CTCTCAATTTTTGCATGCACCTACTCATGATCATCTCATGGTGGCAAGAAAGGTGCTTCGTTACATCAAGCACACCATCAAACAAGGTCTATTTTACTCATATGATGCTGATCTAAGTGTCAATGGATATAGTGATGTTAATTGGGCAGGTAGCAAGGATGATCGAAGGAGTAGATTGGGTTAGAGGAAGGTACAATCTACATTTGTATTTATGTAGATGACATTATAATCATAGGTACTTCAGATGAAGGAATCAAGGAGGTAAAGAGATTACTTGAAAAAGAATTCAAGATCAGTGATCTAGGAAAGTTATCATACTTTCTTGTAATGGAAGTCACTTATACAGATCATGGCATATATGTATCACAAGAAAGGTATCTTCTGAATCTATTGAAGAAGTTTGATATGGAAAATTGCAGAGAAGCTTCAACTCCACTTGAAGATAATCACAAGCTCAGTAAATATGATGGTGCAGAATACAAAGATATGAGGAAGTATCAATCTCTTGTGGGTAGTTTGATTTATGCTACACTAACAAGACCTGATCTTAGTTATGGAGTGGGAGTTTTGTCACAATTCATGCATTGTCCAAAGGACCCACATTAGATTACAGGTCAAAGAGTTCTCAGATATATCAAAGGAACTATAAAGGAAGGATTATATTATCCTTTTACATCAGATTTGAAGTTGAGAGCCTATAGTGACTCAGACTGGGCAGGTAACCAGGATGAGAGAAGATCAACTCATGGCTACATGATATACATTGGTGATAAGCTTGTAAGTTGGTGTTCAAAGAAACAACATACAGTAGCATTATCATCAACTGAAGCTGAGTACAAAGGACTTGTGGAAGCAGCTAAGGAGGTTATATGGATGCAGACATTATTCAAAAGCTTGGGCATTGATCAAGGTATACCTACAATACATGGAGATAATATGAGTTCACTTTATCTTGCAGCAAATCCAGTATTTCATGCAAGAACAAAACATATAGAGATACATTATCATTTCCTAAGAGAAAAGGTAATGGAGAAAGAAATTGAAGTGGAGTACATTTCTACAAAAGATCAGATAGGAGACATAATGACAAAGAGCTTGGATGGTGTGAAGACCAGCAGATTCAAAAGCATGGCAGGAGTAAAAGAAAAGAAGATGATCAGTGAAGAAACAGAGAATGTCAATTAGTGATTGAGGGGGAGCTGTTGGAGAAACACTCACTAATTGGACATATATTTGAAGGTCAAAGCTTTAGAAGAAAACCACATGCCTATGTGAAGGGACAAATTCATAAGTGTATTATATTTGTAAAGTTAGTTCACTTTAGTTCTAGAAGTTTTTTAAAATTCACGAGATTAAGAAAATCTATATAAGTTAGTTTGTATCAACTGACGCGAGGGGGAAGACAATGAGAAAGTGAGTTAGTACTCATTTTATATGACTGAGAATAGTCGAGTTTCTCTATGTGAGAAAGCACCTGTGTATTTCTGAGTTTTCATAGCTATGACAAGAACTAGTTAAAAGTTCTGTGTATAAGTCTTTTTCCTCCATCTCTAGTGTTTGTCTTTTGTGTAATGTTTTGAAGAATTGAAGTTTTTCAAGCAAGTCGATGCCTAGCATCGAATGTATGTTGAAAGGTTGAGTTTTATGCGGGAAGTTGATGCCTGGCATCGAATCTTGGCTGATAAGTCATTGTTTTCATTCTCTGAGTGTTACCTATTGTTGAATCTTCTAAAACATGAAGTTTGTGAAGAAACTCGATGCCTGGCATCGAGTTTCAGCATAAAGTCGATGCCTGGCATCGACTTCTAGCATAAAAGTGCTTCATTCATATCTTTGGTTACACGCGCCTAATCAGGAATGAAAAAGTGGCTGAAAAAGCTGAAAGTCGATGCCTGGCATCGACTTTCGGTTGCAAGTCGGTGCTAGGCATCGGATTTTTCATTTTTAGACACTCAGGATTACTAAAACATGCAAAAATTCCATTTTTGGAAGTCATACAGTGACATCTTGTGAAGGTCATAACTTGAGTTTTAGAGATCCGTTTCAAGGATATCATAGCTTGTTGGAAAGCTCTACTCTTTTACTTTCAGCCATCAAAAGATCTTTGAAAAATAATATTTGAGCTAAGAGAAATCAGCAAAATACTGAAGGTATGGAATTTTAGTGATTGGAAAGTTCTGTAGAAGTAAAGGTCTTGGTTTTGGCTATCATTTCTCAAAGTTTGGAGTGGCAATGAGTTAGTGGTGACCATAGAGGTGCTCTAGTGTCACATTAATTCATTTCTTGTGGTGTTTTACGCATCAACAATAAATATCCTAGTGCTTTGGATTTCTTAGCAAATGTCCAAGCAAATTTAGAAATAGCTAAAACCAAGATGTAGCAAGAAGCTGATAGGGCTAAAGAGTACGCTGATAGGAAAAGATCTCCTAGATCCTTAGCGGCAAGAGATAGAGTCTTTCTTCAGGTATCAGCTAGATCTGCTTCACTGTCCACAGGGAAGTGTAGTAAGCTATCACCAAGGTTTTGTGGACATGGAAGATAGTTAAAAAGCTAGGTCAAGTTGCATACTGATTAGATCTTCCTCTAGATTGCAGATTTCATCTAGTGTCTCATGTTTCTAGAGAGGATAATCTAATAGAAGGTATTGTTTCTTTGCAAGAAATTAAAAGCACGGATCATTCTCCAGACAGGATACTAAAATCAGAGATAGAAGTGATTCAAGAATCGTGTCGTCCAGGAGTATTTAGTAGCCTGGAGAGGATTGCCACTTACTGACTCTACTTGGGAATCAGAAGCTCTAGTTTGCAAGTACTTTCCCACATTGATCATTGAGGACAATGATCTTTAGAAGGGGGAGAGAGTGTTAGACATTGATCCACATGGATCAGTGCATGTGATCCATAAGGATCAGTCTATTTGATCCACAGGGATCAATCCATGTGTGTGAGGGACAAGGGCTAGCTAGGCAAGGTCCCAAGATCGGGGAGAACTGCTTTGGTAGTAATGGGAATAAGTGTTGCATGATGGCCACATGTTCACACTAGAATATTCCAGATCATTGCTATTCTTAGAGTATATCATTGCTATTTTTAGAGTACAAGAGAGTATATATGGATGGGAGGAGGGTCACACACATGATTCAAGCGATTTCTTACAACAAAAAGAAGACGAAAGATTATATTTTGAATCTAATACTTTAGAAGAACTGCCACAATTCATAGGCCCATGGGAATCTGAGTCTCTTCACATCAGAGCTCCCACAATATTGGTAAGACATGAAGACTCAGTGGTTCTAAGAAACGCTGATGTCATGAAGAACACTAAGGTTCAATGTAATCTCACTGTAGAAGAGTTTCTCAAAGTAAAACTTGAGCTATGGAAACATGTGGCAAATCAAGTTCCTGAACTCGATTCCAATGTGTCAAAAGCAGGCTCTAAGCAAAAAGTACTAGAGATACCTCTAGACAAAATAGGTGACATGAGTGAAGGTGAAGAAGGTAATACTTATCTTCCAATCACCTACCAAGGTTACACAACCAAAGCGATCATAGATTCAGGTGCAGGTGTTGCAACTGCGACCACCTCCTTGTGGAAGCGATGGGGTAAACCCACATTAAGACCAACTAGAATGAAGCTTCAAATGGCAAACAGTCATTTTGAAAGACCTCTAGGATTGCTTGAAGGGATAACTCTAACTACTTGTGGTGTAGAGTTTGAACATACATTTGCTATATGTGACTTTGAGAAAAATAATGTCTATGAGATGATCCTAGGAAGACCCTTCCTACGACAACTACAAATAGAACAGGATTGGGGAACCAACTCCTTGTACTTGCAACACTTAGGGGTCACCACCAAGGTCAATCTAAAAGACTATACATTCAGAGATGTACCACCCCTACAGTGGAATTCCATCCACAAAGCGAAAGAAGATTCTATCTTTGTGCATTCTGGAAGACCGGAACCAGCATGGATGCATGAAGATACTCACTTGTGGATGTGCAAGGTCGTAGAGGAAGAGGAAAGATGCCTAAAAGCGAGAGAAGAAGGAACTTCTCAAGAAGATAGACCAGTTAAAGACCCAATCTATACACCAATGATCTTTCCAGATGAGTAATTTGAGCCTCATGGCTGGGCAAAAATCTTAGCTACTATGGACATTGCAGTCAATGAAGAACAGTGGAAACCTCATTGTGATGAGGAGGGTTATGATATTTCAGTGTTCATGTGTCAGCCCTTGCTAGAAGAATGTGACCCTAGTGACTTCATAGAAGAAGAAGAAGAGAACAATGACGATCTAGAGTCCATTGTGATGGATAATTGCTTTACCTTGAAAAAGCACTATTTAGAAGATGTAGGAGTCTTTAACCAAAGAGAAGATGAACCTCTCACAAGCATCAAAACTGTAAATTCCAAGGAAGGAAGTGAGGGTTGTCAAAAGATAAAGAAAAGAAAAGCAGTGAAACAAGAAGAGGAGTCATTGTTTGAGGTACCATAAAATTTCAAGAAATATGAAGTTGAAGATCAAAAATTTTTGGTACAAATGCCTAAGAGAGAGGCCATAATAGGAGAATCATATGATAACAAAGAAAAGACCAAAAAAATTGTAGTAACCATTGAAGAGAACAAAGAGAGATGTGCGTACATAGGAGATGACCTAAGTGCAGAAGAAGAAATAGAGCTTGTAGCTCTATTAAGGGAATATAGGGAGGTGTTTGCTTGGCACTATAGAGACTTAAAGGGACTAGATCTGAGAATATGATCTCATACAATACCCATGACTGCTGATGCCAAGCCTACCAAACAAAAGCCCTACACATATAATGACACTTATGCAGCTAAAATAAAAGAGGAAATTGATAGGTTGATTGAAGCCGGATTTATCTATGAGATTGAGCATACTGAATGGGTATCCCCCATTGTAGTGGTGCCCAAGAAGAATGGGAAGTTATGAGTGTGTATTAACCTTAAAAAAGTTAATGCCCCTAAGATCAAAGACAATTATCCGCTTCCAATCACCGAACATTTATTGGAGCGTGTTGCAGGCAAGGAAGTTTATAGCTTTCTTGATGGATTTTTAGGTTACAATCAAGTAGCCATTGCCCCTGAAGATCAACACAAAACAGCCTTTGCCACAACATGGGGAATCTTTGCATTTCGTGTGATGCCATTTGGTCTCACCAATGCACTTGCAACATTCCAAAGGCTCATGTGTCATGTATTCAAAGAGTTCCTGCGAAAGAGCTTAGAAGTATATGTGGATGATTTATGTGCTCATTCCCAAGAAAGAAGATACCATATCCCTGAGCTCAGACAAATCTTCAACAAGTGTAGAGAATATCGAGTTTGTCTTAAACCCAGAGAAGTGCATATTCATGGTACGATAAGGAAAATTTTAGGTCACATCGTTTCTAAGAATGGAATCTCAACAGATGACAAAGTAAGAGCCATTGCAAAGTTGCCAAGGCTACGGAATGTTAAAGAGGTACAAGCCTTGATGGGCCATTGTGGATATTATCGTAGATTTATCCACATGTATGCAATCATGGCCAAACCTCTTTATGCCTTGTTGAAAAACTTTGAGTGGAATGATGAATGCAAAAATTCCTTCAATGAGTTGAAGAGGCATTTGTGCACAACACCAATACTGACCACTCTTGATTGGAATAAACCATTCCATGTCCATGTAGATGCATCCAATCATGCAATAGGATGTGTACTAGCACAACCCACAGGTGAAGGAAATCTAGATTTGCCAATAGCATATGCTAGCGAATAGCTAACTACAGCTGAACGAAACTATACCACAACTGAGCGAGAGGGCTTAGGCATGGTATATGTTGTGAAGAATTTTAGACATTATCTATTGGCCAACAAGTTCAAATTTTTTACTGATCATCAAGATTTACTATATTTGGTCAATAAACCTTGCAATACAGGCTGCTTAGTAAGATGGTTCCTCTTACTAATGGAATACGACTTTGAAGTTGTTGTTAGGAAGGGTAGGACCCACCTTAGGGCGGACCATCTTTCTTGCATCACTTTAGGAGAGCCACCACAAGGAGTGTCTAATGAACTACTTGACACTTATCTGTTCAATTTAGAATTTGTCCCTAAATGGGCAAATAAGTTGGTACTTGTCCTAACCTTCGGACCCATGCATAAGGATGTGAGAACAAATAAAGAAGAAATTGTAAAATCACAAAACTATAAAATATTGGTAGGAAGCATGACAAACAAGATACAGATGGTGTACTAGCTTGTGGTGTTGAGGATGATGAACATAGCTGTTGGTTGCAACAAGCTCATGAAGGTTTGCTAGGGAATCACTATTCTAAACAATGAACATTGCATAATTTAAAACGTTTAGGAGTGTAATGGCCTAGTATGGATAAAGAAATACATGCTTGTATTAAAAATTGTCCAGAATGCCAAGAGAAACCCCCAGTGGAGCATGCTACCCTTTATCACATGTCGTTAATTCCTGATTGGAGTGCTCCATTGGTAGAATTTATGAAATCAGGAACACTACCCAATGAGGCTAGTCTAGCACAAAAACAGAGCATGGAGCAAGCAACTCAAGACTATGCCTTAGTAGGAGACAACCTATATCGAAGAGGAAAAGATGGTTACTTAAGACTGTGCATTCATGAATCAGACTATTTGAAAGTCTTAGAAGCTGCACATAGTGGTGCTGCAGGTGGACACTTTGGGCGTGACCGAGTAATCAAGACCATTCTATTCTCAGGTCTTTGGTGGCCCACTCTTCATATGGATGCACATACCTATGTGAAGAAATGTGATACATGCCAACGTACACAATATCCAATCAGAAAAGACGAGATGCCTTTGAGACCAATGATGGGAGGACGTGCATTCTCAAAGTGGGGCATAGACTTTGTAGGTCCTATCAACCCACCAGCTAGAAACTCCCATGCAGAGTACATTATTGTAGCCACAAATTACCTTACAAAGTGGGTGGAAGTAAAAGCCACGACAAAGAATGATGCTCAAACTACTGCTAAGTTCTTATTTGAGAATGTGTTCACGAGATATGGACTACCAATAGAGTTAGTGAGAGATGGAGGCACACACTTCTTGAATGAAGTAATTGAAAATCTTCACCAAGAATTCTTGGTGATACATAAGAAGTCTGCCCCCTATCATACACAAGCTAATGGACAAGCTGAGAGCACAAACAAGATCCTATGTAATGTCTTGACTAAACTAGTAAATAATAAACGCTCTGATTGGGACAAACAACTTCATCATGTTGTTTGGGCTTACTGAGTTGCCTATAAAACGGTACTCAATGCCACCCCATTTCAGATGGTTTTTGGCCAGAATGTTGTGCTACCATTAGACTTCCTAATACCAGCTTTAAAAGTAGCACAAGAGCATGAGTGGACTGGACATGAGTTATCCTCTAGGATTTTTGATCTAGAACGCTTAGATGAGACACGGCTACGAGCAGCAGCAGGCATCTATGCTGCAAAGAAAAGACAAAAGGCCTATTTTGATGCCCACATCAAGGATAATGGATTGAAAGAGGGAGACCTAGTGTTGGTTTATACACTAAAACAACATGCTCGTAAATTGTAAAAAAGAGGATATGGAGCCATGATCATTAATAGAATTTCCACTAGCGGTGTGGTTCAATTGGCCACTCTAGAAGGAGATATCTTGCCAAATTATATTAGTGAATGTAGAGTCAAGCTGTATCAAGAACCTCTTACAGAGGATATGCTAATGAGACTCAACACTGCTAAGAAGCGAAAAGAAGAAGAGTTAAGGGTGAGAGAAGAAGCACAGGTAGAGGCCAGAGAGCGCATTAGGAAATATAAGTTAAGGCAACTAGGCCTAGATGTCAACCCAAAAGCCCCAAAATATCACATGGACATGTGTCAAAAATCGGGCATAACTACTTCTCGAATAATTGGTCGACGTCCCTTTGTGACCATAGAGATAGGACAAGGATCTATCTCCAACAATTGGTATCAAAGCAGGTCGTCGCTTCATCTAGGGCGCCGTCGACACTCCGTTTTGCAATCTCAGAATCATACAAATTTTGGTGAGCATACTCAGGGTGTTTCCTGTTGGAGGATAAACACTCCTATGTGCACAACAAAAGCAAATGAACCCTCCTAGGATCCTGAAAATTTTCAGACATAGGCTCTGTATTTTCTAAGTTTCTCTGAGTATATGCAGAGACTGATAATGAAATTTTGCATGCTTAAACTAGACTCTAAGATCTTTGAAATGAGGTAAAATCACTCCATTTGGACACTGGATGATGCCTCAACCAGCTGCAACAAAACTGATAACTGGATCTCTTCACAGAGTATGAGCTAACAAGACAGACACTGTTCTGGACATTTCTCTGCACATGTGCAGGCACTGAAACTGAGACTTATAGCAGACAAAGTAGAACTTATAAGCTTTCCAACAAGACAAAAATCATTGCAAATGGATTCCGGATAAAGGAGAAACAACAATTATAAGATCGGGGGGTCTGCCAAAAACATCTAGATAGATAGAGTGTGTAAAAGTGAAATTTCTGCAAAATATGCAGAGAACAGCTAGTAAGGGGTGTGCTTAAGCAAGGGGGCAGCTTGGGCACGTATTTCCACAACTCTAAGTCATAATAAAACTCATTAGAGGTTTTAAAGACCACATACTAACCTCTTTAACCAATCAAAAGCATATACATGTCAAAAGTGAGGTCCAATCACATCAAGAGGTGAGCTAAATCTTCTCTAATCAACTTCTTTCCATTATGGGAATAATTGGATGCCTCCAACTTGTGGAAATCAGCCTCCTTTGATTGTGGATGATGTGGAAGGTTCAATTTGGGGCATGTTCCCACACTCTTGAGCTTGAAAAACTTTCAACACCCCCTCAAGCTCAAGTCTTTTCCTTCGTTGCTTCAGCTTATGTCTCTTATGTTGATTGCTTCCTTGAATCCTCCAAGCTTTGTACCTTCAAGAAACTTGTCATCATGTCTGCAACCTGCATTTTAGTGTTCACATACCTTATATCTAGCTCTTTTGCCATCACCTTTTCTCTAACAAAGTGGTAATGAACCTGTATGTGCTTGCTCCTTGCATGAAACATGGGATTGTTAGCTAGATAGATTCTTGAAATGTTGTCTCCATAAAGAGGAAACTCCTCCACTTCTACTTCCAAGTCCTTAAGTAGCTTCTTAATCCATAATAGCTCACATGTAGCCAATGCTAAACCTCTGTACTCAGCCTCTGTGGATGAAAGAGCAACAATGGGTTGCTTCTTAGAGCTCCAAGAGATCACTTTTGTACCTATCATTGTTCCATGTATACCTCATCTGATATGTATCCATTCAAGAATGCATTCTTTATATCCAATTGACTTAGGGTCCATCCTTTTGAAGCTGCAATAGCAATGATTGTCCTTATAGTTGACATCTTAGCTACAGGACTGAATGTATCATCATAATCTATGCCATAGGTTTGGGCATAGCCTTTCACCACCAGTCTAGCTTTGTATCTGGCTATACTTCCATCTGCAAGCTTCTTCACTTTATAAACCTATTTATTTCCAATTACTTTCTTACCACTTGGTTTAGGAACAAGTTCCATGTCTTGTTCTCCTCTAGTGCATTGAATTCTTCCTTCATGGCTTCTTCCCATTGCTTCTTACCTTTAGCTTAATCATAGTTCTGAGGTTCTTTATCATCTTTGACTATATATGCATAGTTCTTCTGAGTTATGTAAGAAGTATCATAAGAATAACTTTCTGGTTGTCTTCTTGTCCTGCTTGACCTTCTTGGTTCACATTCTTCATAAGTGTCTGGATACACGTCTTCATCAAATATAGGAGCTTCTTCATTTCTTCTTGTTAATCCACTTCTGGATGTACTTGCTTGCATATAGTCTTCATCTCGATTCACCTGCACAATTGATTTTCCTTTCTCACATCTTCTTACCTCTTCTTCAAATTCTTTAGTTGTATGACTTTGATCTGCATACCAACTTTTCTGTTCATCAAATGTAACATCTCTAGAAACAAGAAATTGTTTTGTTAGAGGATTCCACAACCTGTAACCCATCTGCTTTTCATCATAACCAATGAACACATATGTTTCTGCCTTTGGTTCAAGTTTATGTCTAAGTTGTGATGGCACATAAGCATATGCAATTGATCCAAACACTCTACAATGATCTAGTGTTGGTTTCTTACCCCACCAAGCTTCATATGGAGTCATTCCATTTAGAGCTACACATGGTAATCTATTCACAAGATATGTAGCTGTATTTACAGCCTCTGCCCAAAGATAATTTGGACAATTCTTCTCCTTTAGCATAGCTTTAGCAAACTCAACCAAAGTCATATTCCTTCTTTCTACTACACCATTTTGTTGTGGTGTATACCTGCAGGTTATTTCTCTCTTAATACCAGCATTCCAAAGATAATAATTGAACTCTTGGGAGAAGTATTCTCCCCCTCCATCAGACCTCAGTCTTTTAATCTTTTGACCTGTGACTCCCTCTGTATATGCATGAAAATGCTTGAAAGCTCCAAACACTTCAGATCTTTCCTTCAAAACATATAATGTTATCCATCTTGTAGCATCATCAATGAAAAGAACATAATACCTTGAGCCACTGATAGATCCTTCTTTTGTTGGTCCCCATACATCTGTATGAATAAGCTCTAGTAATCCATCATGTTTGAATCCTTTCTTCTGAAATGGTAACCTGTGTGCTTTACCCATTTGACATGCTTCACATTTATAAACCATATGTTGACTCTGCACATTTGGTAATCCTAGTATTGACTGATTTGCAACCATAGCTTTAATTCCTCTTTCATTGAAATGACCTAATCTCTTATGCCAGAGATCAAGTTCTATAATCACTCCTTCACCATGTGTGAGCAAAGCTTGACCAATGTTCCCTTGCACTCTTAAAGTAAAGAGTCTACCTTCCTTTTTACCAGAGACAATCTGATTATATCCATTCTTTGGATCTTCAACAAATACTCCTTCATTTGTAAACCTGACTTGAAAACCTTTTTCAACTATCTGTCCCACACTAATCAAGTTTTTAGGTATTGTAGGAACATACAAAACATTGGTTAGAAAATTTGCTCCACTCTTGCATTTCACTTTTCCAATTGAATGTACACTATGTCTTGTATTATCACCTGTTTGAACACTATGACTAGAAATGCCTTTTTCCAATTCTGACATCAATTCTATGTTTCTTGACAAATGATTAGAACATCCAAAGTCAATGTAGAATACCTTTAGATCTTCTTTGTCTGATGTGCTGATTGAATTCATCATCAATGATGTATGACTTTCATTCTGTGTGTCATTTGCATAGTTGTAGTAGGTGGTGTTGTAGGATTGATTCTGTCCCCAACTTCTTCCTCCACCTCTACCATAGCCTCCTCTTTGACTTTGTCTACCTCTTTGAAAATTATCTTCTCCACTGAGTGCTTTGTGTCATCTCCTGTCTGCACTTCATGCTTGTTATGAGGATCTTCCAAATCAGAAAGTAAAGCCACATTTCCTGCTACATGGTTTGAGCATCCCGAATCAATGTAAAATATGTGATCATCATCCTTACCATTCTTCACTGATAGATTCATAATCAATAATGAATCTTCTTGACTTTGGTCCTCTGCATAGTTATTGTAGTCTCTTCTTCCTCTATGGCCACTTTGATAGTTGTTGTTGTTGTAATTGTTGTTGTAGTAGTAGTTGTTGTTGTTGTAGCCTCCATTGTATCTGCCTCTATTTGATCCATAGCCACCTCTATTGAATCCTCTTCCTCTTGAGTTCCTTGGATTCCTGAAACATTCTTCAGTAGTATGGTTCGATAAGCCACATATGTTGCAAGGTTGAGGTGATTGGAATCTCCCCCTGCCTTGCTTTCCACCTCTGCCTCTTCCTCTAGCTCTTCCTCTACCTGCAAAGTTTGCTTGGAAAGAGCTACCTTCATCTTCATTCTTCCTATTCTTTGACTTGTCCTTGACCTTAGCTTTATCATAATATAAGGAAGAAGTTTGATTACCTCTTGAGGACTCACCACCTTTGCTAATCTTTGCTTCATGAGTGAAGAGTTGGCCCATGAGTGTGTTGAGGTCGGGTACATGCATATCCATGTATAAATCCATGGTTGTTGTGAATGACTCCCACTTGTCGTCTGCTTTGATTCCATTCATGATTTGTCTAATGATTTTCTCATCTTTAATTACCTCTCCAATGCTTCCAAGTTGGTCGGAAATCTCCTTCATCTTTGTGACATAATCAGTCACATTTTGCTTCGGGCTTTTCTTCATTGTTGTGAACTCCATCCACAATTGGTTCTTCCTTGCTCAAGTGTTGGAAGAGAAGAAAGAAGCAAGTGCATTCCAGGTCTCTCTTGATGTCTTGCATCCCTTGACATGAGGTAAAAGAAAATCAGAGATTGAGTTTAGAATATAGAACCTTGCAAGTGCATCCTTCGAACACCAATTCGAAAGTCCTTCCACTTCTTCATGTGATGGTTGCCCTTTGTTCCTCATGGTTGGCATTGCTTCATCTCCGGATATGAATCCATATAGATTCCTCCCTTGAAGGTAAGCCTCCATCCTTAGAGACCATGCCGGGTAGTTGTTTCGATCCAATTTGTCAATTGTTGATGGAAATCCATCTCCCATGTTGCTTAGAACTATGCTCTGATACCACTGTGAAGAGAGATGGTATCCAAAGATGAGTAGGTGCTGCTACAACCAACTTCACACCAGCCAACTGAGACTTCAGAGTTGATTAGTAGACCCTTTGAGCTTCCTAAATCCACCAAAATATCAGCCAAGTACTTTGGAACATGTATCCCAAAAGTTTAAGTCAAGACAGACAAATTGCAAGATGACTAGCTCCCAAAAACTTGCTATTTTTGGACATACACCCGCTGGAAAAATTGAACAATGCTCTCAACCTGGTAGGAATTAGATAAATTCCTTTTGGGCATAGCAAATAGACTTAGCAAGCTTCCAAATCCAAGTTAAAACACTTCAAATGATGGACTGAGCACTGAGAACAACATTCATCAATTTTTGGAACATGCCCACCATTCTCGGGGCTCTGCAGAGATAGACCAGTGAGCAGTAAAATGCAAATATCTCCAAAACTATAAATTCAATGACCATGAACATTTATATACAAAAACTAGACAGTACAAGCTATCCAAGGCACGTTAAAACATTGAAAAAGGTTGTGTAGAACGCGAGATATGACCTTCTGAAGTTACTGCTCTGAGTAAGTATAGCAGAGAACAAAACAGAGAAGTAGATGATGATAAATGTATAGATTCACATATGATTACAACCACATTGGCAATGAATATTTGCACAATGGGAGTGGAATGATAGAGCTATGTAGTAAGCTCTTCAATCTCTACAAAATGACATGAAGTGATCATGTACAAGGCTTGCTAATCGCCTCTTCCTTCTTGCTCTTTTTATAGCTATTCTTGGGGGGAGTTTTGAATTCGAATTCGAATGGATCCACCTAAAAGTGATCCCCAAAGTTAGGAGATATTCCCTCAGCTCAAAAATTCATGGTTTTAGGTAGTTAGAGCCACGAACTTGCTTTTACATCATGGATGAGGTAAGCCATCCTTTTCCTTTTTCTTTTTTCAATTACAAGAGATAAAAATGAACTCTTTTACAAGAGGTGTTCACATGACTACACATGTGACTTACAAATGATCATAATATCAAGCATATCAAGCATGTAGGCTTGGGTAAAATGCACCAATACATCTATCATCAACAAATTTGACAACCAAGAAAATCTTGGCTAATGCTAAAACTAACAATAGTTTTTCTAGATCCCTGGTATATATAAAGCATCTAACAATGTGAAAGATGTTGAGATATCAAGCTCAGCATGTGATGATCTAGGATGCACATATCAGTTTTTCATTTCCCTGACATGTATAGTGGTCATGTCGATATATGTCAGGGATACTTCATTGAGTTTTTCATTCCCTGACATGTATAGTGGTCATGTCAATATATGTCAGGGATACTTCATTGAGCTTTATTAGATCTCTCTACCGAGAGTGATGGCACATTTTGTTCCTTGCCAGCTCACTCATTCGCAGACATTAGTTTTTTCCTTATGTACTAATCTTTATATATTGCACTTGTTGTATTCTTGTTTTTAGGTCAGTCTTGTACATTCCTTTTTATGTAATAGAAGAAGAAGAAGAAGAAGAAGATTATTCTTCCTTGCCTCAATCTGAGTGTGTGCTTTTCTTTGATTGTGAGAGTGTTTGTGTGAGCTCTCTTCCTTATATCCTTCCTCGTGACATGGTATTAGAGCCAGTGTGGCTACAGAGAACTCATGGAGAAGGCAGATGGTGAAGAGTACGTGAGAAGGCGTGGAGAAAGCGCAATTCACAAATGACCTCAGATCGAAGTTTCAGAGCCATCTCGACCTTTATTTCGAGCCACAAGGTGGGGCCCATAGAAAAATCAGGTCCGTTTCAGAAACTGTAACTTGCATCTTATTTGGCAACACTCATATATTCCAGATCTAGAATTTCAAGCCATTCTTTGTACTGCTGATATGCAAAAACTGTGTTTTTTCTAAGATCGAACTATCACGTCATAGTGCGATAGTGTTCAAGCAGAAGTGCTGCTTGTAGTGTTTTGCAGTGTTGTGAATTGTTGCAAAAATGGCAAATGCAGATGGAATGAGCCAGGTTATGAGGGATAAGCTAGACAAGAACAACTTCCATGCTTGGAGATTCAGAATGACGAGCTTTATGATGGGAAAAGGCTATTGGAAGTACATTGAAGGAGAGAACGAAAATGCTCTGCAGTTACCAGAGAAGAATCGGACTACAGAACAATTAAGAGCATATGAGGAATGGAATCAAGGAGCATGAAAGGTAATGTATTGGCTATTTGTTAGCATACAGGATATCATGATTGGGCACATACAATATGCCAAGACTCCAGTTTGGTCACATTGTATGAGACCAATACAAAGGCATAAAAATTGCAACTCAAGAACAAGATGCATACATTGGAAAAGAAGAGCATGTCGGTAAGTGACTACACGCTCAAAATCAAAAGCATATGTGAGTCACTTGCATCTATTGGTGTGAATGTGGATGATGATGATAAGTTCAAAGTGCACCTTCGTTGTTTAGGAGCTGCATATAAGTAGTTTATAACTTCTATACAGACCAGAGAAAATATTTTGAATTTTGTGGATTTGGTATCCATGGTGATTATTGAAGAAAAGAATCTTGGTGAGGATTCAAACTCCCAAGAAAAGCCCAGTTCTGAGCAGGTATTCTACTCTGGCAAAGGAAGAGGTAGAGGTAGAGGTTTTGAAAGTGGAAGAGGAAACAGTAACCAAGACCAAGGTCAACAACAAAATCATGTAGGAGGAAGAGGACAGTTTTGAGGCAGGGCGAGCCAATGAGGTCGCAAAAATTTCCAAATAAATGATTGAGGTAATGATAGTAAAGGATGTTGGAATTGTAGTAAACCTAGACACATTGAACATGATTGCAGGTTGAAGAATCAAAATAACAGAAGGCAGCAAAACAACTATGCATCCACAAGTGCAGATGATTCTGAGAAGTTGTTCATGGTTCAACATCACATGATGAATACGATGTTTGTTGGTGTTTCAAAATCGAATGATAATGTCTGGTATGTTGATTCAGGTGCTTCAAATCACATGATTAGTCATGCAGAATGGTTTGGTACTTTGCAAAAATTTCCAGTTCTTGGATATGTTGAAACAGGTGATAACACATCACACCCTATTGAGCATACAAGAAACATAGCATTGTTTATGGAGGATAGGAAGGTAAAACATCTTGTTGACGTGCTACATGTTCCAAATATAAGAATCTGGTTTCTGTTGGACAAATGGTTGACCAAGGATTACAAGTCAGGTTCAATGTTGACGGGTTATATGTAGAAGAATACAAATGGGATGGAAGATTGATTGCCAAAGGAAACAAAGCGGGTAAAATGTTCACCTTAAATGTGAAAATTCATGAAATGAATGCAGCCATGTTTGAGAAAGGTGTAGGATTTATTGTTGATAAAGAGATATGGCACAAACGGATTGGACATGCAAATTTGCAAAGGTTGAAATTGATGCAGTCAAAGGAGATTGTCCATGGACTACCAAATTTCAAGGTTGTAGAGATGCAAAAGTTATGTGCATCATGTCAATTTGGAAAACAATCAAGAGCATCATTTCCACATGACAAGCATGTTAGTGAGAGCATACTAGAAATAGTACATACAGATGTTTGGGGTCCTGCAAAGACCACATCTATGGGCAGTTGCAGGTTTTATGTTACTTTCATTGATGCCATACACAAAAAGTATGGGTATATTTCATGAAAGAGAAGAGTGAGGTGTTCACTCATTTCTAGATTTTTAAAGCTGGAAAAGCAGAGAGGGAAGTATATTCACACATTAGGATATGATGGAGGAGGGGAATACATGTCAAATGAGTTCAGCATTTAGTTATCTTGTTTGGCCTTAGATTCATCCCTTCCTAGTGTCTACCTTAGCAGGTTGTTTGGCTCTATATCCTAATAGTTGCTAGGCATTCAACCCTTGCTTTTTGGAATTTTGGGGGTCCAATGGGTGGTATGTATGGCTTTCATTGTACTTTACAATTAATTCAAGCTAATTTAGAAGAGTAGATCTTAGTGATTGAACTTCCTTTAAAAATGGAAAAGAAGAAGCATGTTGGAATGGTTGCTATCAGGGGAGCACTAGATTGTTCCCTATGACTAGAGAAAGATTTCAAAAATTATTCTTTTGATTACAAGATCATCATGGAGGGGAAATAACACAAGAATATAGATTGTTACAAGCAGTCCCACAACTCGAGACTAATAGGTATGGATCACTGGACTACAGAAGATACAATAGATCCCACAACTCGAGATCATATGTATGAAACAAGAGATTTGAGTTACAAGAACTCCCTTGAGGGAGATGAACTATGTACAAGAAATAGTTGGACAGGATCTTGTACTACTAAATTACAAGAGGACAAGATGGGTTGTCCAAAAGACTAGAGTGAAGAGGTCTAGAACAAGGAACAAGACCAGAATTGGAATTGGAACTTGGAAAGTACTTACTTGGAGACCGTGACTCCTTGAGCCCCTAAGGCTAACATTGGAAGACTGATGCTATGTGTGTCCAATCCCTCCTTATGTAGGTATTCAAGGGCGGTTATGAATTGATTATGTTATCAATGATGTTAGCGATTTGAAACAAGACTGTAGATGACATAATAAAGAAAGTAGACAATCAATCTTAAGGTTTTGGCATGTTCCAAACACGATGGAAGCATTAGTTTCTCCAAATCAAGAATCAATCATGACATATAGAAAGTCACATGGAATTTGAGGTTGAAGATGGTTTCCTTTGTGTCCATGATATCACCTCCCCCTCAAGGGATGCGTTCCACAAGGAATGGTCATGTTCTCTGGTCTTGGCTTCATAGGATTCTTCTTATGGAATCATCAAACCTTGATTGGTGCTCTTTGAAGGTTTTGTGTAGGTTCCCAAGTAAGATCATCGATGTCATATCCTTTCTAATGTCCAATCTCCTTTGGAATATTCTCGAATATAGGACACACTCCACTTCAAATTTGTCACGATCATCAATCTCGATAGGTGTTGAAGAACTAGGTCTCTCCCCTTCAATTATAAAATATGATACGGTTTCAACATGGACACATAAAGAATGGGATGTACTTTCATGATATTGGGTAATTGGAGCTTGAAGATGGATGGATTAGTCTTGGCCAAGATGATGAAAGGGTAAAATTTTCGATGTTCTAGCTTTGCATATGCCCTTGAAGTCTTCAAATTATTTTTAACTAACACTTAGTCCTCAATGTGATAGAATGGATTCTGAACACAATATTGATTTGCATAATGCTTATATTATTCTTGAGCTCTATGGATCTCTTGCTTGAGTTCTTGGTGAATATCCATGAGGTACTGTGCCTTATCTCTAGTAGTTGGGTTCCTGACATGATTTGAGAGATGTACAGCCATCCTTGGGTGTTGTCCATAATTTACAAAGAAGGGATCATGCTTGCTAGATGTATGAACATTTTTGTTATAGGCAAACTCTCCGAAGGGTAAAGCTTAAACAAATCATTTTGATGATAGTTGGTGGTGCAACAGAGTTACTCTTCGAGGACTTGACTCATCCGTTATGTTTGTCCATGAATTTTTGGATGATTGGCTATAAAGGATTTAACTTGAACACCAAGGAGCTTGCAAAGAATGTTCCAAAATATATATGAGCTTTGGACCTCGATCATCGATAATATCATCAAGCAATCCATGAAGCCTAAAGATATAGATGAGGAAAATTCCAGCAGTGGTTGCACTTGTGGTTGCCTTGGTAGTTGTTTCCCAAGCTAAAGGAGACTTCAATGGATAGAAAAACTCGAATCCTTATCCATTTCATGTCAAAAAAAAATTCAAAAGACAAGCCAAGGTTAGATTAAGATTGAAAAAATTCCTACTACACCTATACATATAGTTATTGAAAGTGATGCAGATGGCATCGAAGAGGATGATCTTTAGATTCTTGTTTGTGTTGTGGTTCGTGTTGCACCTACTATAGACAAACTTTGTTGGGATGGCAGAGATGATCAGAAACATGCATTGATATCTTTGTTTGTCAAACATGCCATTATCAATCACATTCCCTCTTGCAAGATAAGAAAGGATGCTTGGGATACACTTAAAACTTTATACCATGCAAGAAATGAGGCTCGTGTTTCTTACCTCCAAAAACAATTGGAGAGTGAGCATAGGAATGAAGGAGATTTCATGGATAGTTTTTTGACAAAGATCAAAGATTTGAAGGAGCAATTGACCTTCTATTTATGAAGTCTTATGAGATATTTCACTTGTGAAAATTGTTCTTAATGGTCTTCCAGGTTCATAAAAGAGTTTGCTTCTACTCTTCCTTTGATGATAAAAAGGCAATCCAAATGCCTTAACATTTGAGGAGTTAGTTTCTATTTTTTTGCAAGAAGATCATTCTAGGCAAAAAAAAACATGTCAATTATGCATGTTGCAGATCAAGCTTTTTTAGTTGTTTAGAAGGGCAAAGGTAAATGGAGTTCATCTTCTAGTAAGTAGAAATCTGCCAATGTTGCACAATTGAGAAGGAAGACAAAAATGAGAAGAAAACAAAAGAGCAAAAATTATTTTGCAAATACTATAAAGGAAACGATGATATCATAAAGAGTTTTCCTAAACTAGATCCAAAAGAGGCAAAGAAGAAAGAGGGTGGAATAGTTGTTGTAGAGACCTCTACACCTAAAACAAATTCTGCTAATCTTGTGTAGATTTAAGAATGGGTGTTTACTATTGTTTGGAGCTATGAACCATCTTCTGATGATCAATGTATGTTTGCAGCGGACTCATATGTTTGGTACTTTGATTATGGAGCAATGAAATATATTATCACGTATTGCAATTTCTTTAGTTCACTTGAGCCTATCCCTATAGGGAATACTATCACATGCGTTGAATCATCTTATCCTGTAATGAGAGTTGGTGAGATCATTCTGACTAGTATTGATGGGAGTTCTTTTGTCACGAGGAAGGAGATAAGGAAGAGAGCTCACACACACACTCTCAGAATCAAAGAGAAGCACACACGCAGATTGAGGCAAGGAAGAATAATCTTCTTCTTCTTCTTCTTCTATTACATAAAAAGGAACGTACAAGAATGACATAAAAACAAGAATAGAACAAGTGCAATATATAAAGATTGGTACATAAGGAAAAACCTAATGTCCGCAAATGAGTGAGCTAGCAAGGAACAACTGTGCCATCACTCTCGATAGATAAATCTAATAAAGCTCAATGAAGTATCCTGGACATATGCCGGCGTGACCACTATACATGTCAAAGAAATGAAACACTGATACATGTCATCGTGGATTATCACATGCTGAGCTTGATATCTCAACACTCCCCGTCAAGCTCAACGTCATGTCCTCTAATCCAAGCATCTTCCAAAACTTCTTCAGCTTCTCTGCTCCAAGTGCTTTAGTGAAAATATCAGCAACGTGCTCTTTTGTTCTCACATAAACAAGATCAATGCCACCTGCTAATACCTTCTCTCTGATGAAGTGATAATGTACGTCGATATGCTTTGTTCGACCATGAAAAACAAGGTTCTGTGCTAATTGTATATTGCTAAGATTATGAAAATAGATAATGATAGGATTTTGCACTTCCACACCTTAATCTGCAAGTAGCATCTCTAGCCATGATGCTTCACATGTTGCCATTGCAGCACCTCTATACTCAGCCTTTGTACTCGACAAAGCAATAGTGGGTTGCTTCTTGCTGCTCCATGTAATAGTTGCACTCCCAAGTGAGAACAGAAAGCCACTAGTAGATCTTCTATCTAGAATGCTACCAGCCCAATCTGCATCGGTGTATCCATGAACCTGCAAATCTACGCCAGCTTCATAAAACAATGCATAATCCAAATTAGCACTCACATAACGTAGAGTTTACCTCAGAGCATCCAAGTGTGGCTTCTTGGGAACCTGCATAAATTGACTTTCAAGTCCAATGTATAGCTTAGATCAGTCCTTGTAATTGTGAGATATATAAGACTTCCCATAATTTTCCTATACATAGTAGCAATTTTCAATGCTTCACCTGATGTAGTATCCAACTTCAAATTCTGATCTAATGGCATAGAAATTGGCTTACAATCAGCCATACCATACTTTTGCAGCATATTCAAGGCATATTGCCTTTGCCACATCCATATACCTATTTCTGTATGTATAAACTCAATGCCCAAGAAGTAGCGCAGCACACCAAGATCTTTCATGTCAAATTCCTGCATAGGAAGTTGCTTTACCTCTTTAATGCTTTCCTCATTATTTCCACCTGCAATCAAGTCATCAACATAAATAGCCACAATTGTGATGCCATCATCACCCTTCCTTGCATATAGTGAATGATCTGCATCACACATAGAAAACTCGATGGTGGTTAAGTAATCAGCAATCCTTGCATGCCATGCATGAGGAGCTTGCTTCAGCCCATACAAAGCCTTTTGCAACCTGCAAACATATTATGGATGCTTTGAATCTTCATATCCTTGTGGGTGTTCCATGTACACTTCTTCTTGTAACTCACCATGTAAAAAAGCAATCTTCACATCCATCTGATGCAAAGTCCATCATTTTGTTATAGCTAATGCAATAAGTGTTCTGACAGTAGACATTTTAGCTATAGGACTGAATGTTTCCTCATAATCAATGCCATAAGTTTGTGCATATCCTTTTGCTACCAAACGTGCTTTATACCTGCTTATGCTACCATCAGCATTGTGCTTTACCTTGTAAACCCACTTGCAGCCTATGGGTTTGTTTCCTTGTGGCAATGGAACCAGCTTCCATGTATCATTTCCATAGAGTGTAGCCATCTCCTCATCCATAGCTTTTTCCCAATCTACATTTCCAATTGCATCTTCAAAACAAGAATTTCGCATCCTCCTAGATCTTCTTGGTCTTGGATCACTTCTCGTTGTATCATCTGCATGTGCCATTCTTACTCCTGGAGTCTTCATAGAGGGCAATCCAAGTTCCTCATCAAGACTCATTTCTAAACTGCTTGAATCTCCATCAACATCTTCAAAACCTACACATGTTTTATGACCAACAGAAGCTTTTCTTTACCTTTCTTGGATGTATTTGATGAATTTTCTGGTCCGTGCAATCTTCCACTCCATGGATTTGAGTTGGAACTATTGCTTGGTTATGCATCGAGTCCACTCAAATCTTGAGATTCTGCACTTGATTTTTTAGCATTTTCTTTGTTATTTGGTTCAAGATTCAATCCTTCTTTGGCATCTCCATAGAAGCTTGACATTTCATCAAATACCACATCTCTGCGCACCTTCACCTATCGTGTGAGTGAGTTATAACATTTATATCCCTTTTGCTCAAGGGAGTATCCAATGAAGACACATTTTTCTGCTTTTGTATCAAGCTTTGCCCTCAACTCATGTGGAACATGTACATATGCAATACAACCAACAACTTTCAGATGTGATAAGTTTGGGATTTTACTTATAAACAATCCTCCAAAGGGGCTAGTTTTAACTAAGGCCCACCAATGCTCCAAAGGGGCTAGTTTTAACATCTCACCATCTAAGTGGCTAGGTGTGTCTAGCCACAACCTCCATGGGTTGAACCTCTAGCCCAACCTTGAGAGGCAAAGGGCTCAACTAATTAAGCTAACGCACTTGGACTCCTTTACCTCTTTTGCAATCAGTCTTAATGACATGATCATTTACCTTACAATATCTTTAGAAGTGTTTCTTCTTTTCTATCCTTCTCATCATCTTTATCTTCCTTCTTTGACTATGCAACATTAGCAAATGTTTGCTTACCAGTAAAACTCTCATAAGAATTTAAAGACCATTAAGCATAGTATGCACAAATGAACTATCTAGCAAGATTTCATCAACAAAAATCAGTTGCTCTTTCAAATCCTTTTTTATTTTCCATTGAATGACCTTCATTCATGTGCTCGCTCTCCAACTATTTTAGAACTTAAGCAACAAAAGCCTTGTTTCTTGCTTGGTATTCTATGGTAAGAGTATCCCAAGTATCTTTGGCTATTTTGCAAAAGCAATGTAAGGGATAATGACAATTTTGACAAACAAAATGGTCAATGCCTGTGTTTGTGCATCTTCTCATCCCAATGAAGCTTCTCTATAGTAGGTGCAATAGGAACCACAGTAATAACACAAAATTGAAGATCATTATCTTCAACACATCTGCTCACAATCTATCACAATATTTGTAGGTGTAGGATGATGTATTTCAATAGCCTGTAGAATATTCCACAAGCCTTTTGCTATGAATACATTGTGGGAAATCAATGTACATAAGGTCCATTTCCAACCATTCACATTTTGGACTTAGCATTTTTGTACAATTTTGGTAATACTTTTTTAGGCTAGATAGATAGAGCTTGGCATTTGTGGCAATCAAATTAAAGCTAGACCAAAATTTACTGATTGATTTAATTTTAAGCCATGAAAAGAAAAAACAATGATTCAATTAATTTAAAATAGCGATAACAGCTTTTGGAGCTTACGTTGGATTTTTTCGCAAAAATTGGTGCATGCTTTATTGGAGGACTTACAAACCTATATAAGCAGCACCTTGGGCACTCTTTTGGATAACTTGAGCTAGAGTTGATGCTTACTTTGTGTCAATTTTGGAGTTCTGAAGCTTTGGAGGTGAAGGAAGGTGAAGCAGAGGCTACTCTCTTGGAGCAAGGAGTCTCCTACAAGTTGGTGGCAACTATCTTTTGTAAGTTGATCCTATTTTCTATTTTTAGGGTTTTTGAACCCTAATTTCAGAATTAGGGTTTGCTGATTTTTTAGGTTTGTTGCAATTTCTTGTGAGTTTAGGTTCACTTTGTTGCTCAATTACTTCACACACACTCAGATTATAACAGCATAATCTGAATTTTGTACATCATCATCTTCTTGGCTATTCTTCCATTTAGTGAGTGCACAATTATATGGTTGAGTAGTACTCCCATGTTGTAATTCAGCCATCTATATTTAGTGAGTAAGCAATTTGCTTAAGTTACTTACTCTTGTCTCAAATTTCTTTCTATCTCTCTTATCATCTTGTTTAATTAAGTGTGTATGCTCAAAGGTTTTTAGTATTGGAAGATCCTGGGGCCCCAAATTCCAACACTTGGTATCAGAGCATAATTGACATACACACTTAGTTAAGATGAGTGAGTATAGAATTGAAATTGAGGACAAGTTGGATGGATTGCCTAATTATCCTTTATGGAGTTTCACGATGATGAATTTGTTAGCGACAAAGGATTTATGGAGTATCGTCAATGGATCCTTAACAAGACCAAGAAGAGAAGGCAAAGAAGAGGATACAACTTCAAGAGGTACTAGTGTTGCAATCACATAACCAACTGAAGAAGAGGTAACCACTTCTACGTCCAGAGTCACAGGTAGATCCTTACCCAGAGCTCCTCCTACTGAAGAACAAGCAAGATGGGATGCTAGAGATGCTTTAGCACTCTCACTCATAGCAATGAGTGTCAAAAAGCATATTCTACCATGTTGGAACAAAACAATCACAAATTGATGATTATAAAGAGCTTGAAGCAAGCTTGTGATCAGATTGAAGTGGAAGAAGACACTTGAGAAAGTGAAGAGATCTCAGAAGTGAAGCTTGTATACATATGTACATTACAATTGGAAATTCTTGTAAATTGAGTATAGATAATCCTTAGGATGATAAGGAGTAATGTAATAGACGCGGGATAATTTTAGAACCATATGTATATAAGTCAATGATGTAAAGAAATAAGAAAGTGAGTCATTAGAGGACAAGTGTCATAGAGATAGATGTGAAGAGAGTCATCTTCAGAAAATAACGACGAGTATTTCGTAGATTTCTCTCAGTCTGATCATGCAGATCAGAAATCCTTTTGTACACATCTAATTTAGAATCTAATAAATCTATGTTCAAAGTTTCATGATCTAATTCCTTTCATGTTGTGAGTATGATCAATAGGAACATTTGTATGTAAAGTCTACAGAAAGACTTCTTAGAGTCACACACTTTTTCGTGTCAATGTTTTGCTTAAATCTCAGTGCACAGTGTAAATTTTTTTACAAATGAGCATTCAAAATCTAAGTTAGAAGGTAAGGAAGCTATGACTAAAAGCATTTAGCAAAACGGGATCTGTGCTGTGAGAAATCAATCTTAGAAGTTACCTATGTCAAAGTCCCTTGTTCAGGAAGACAGTTTCTGACATATTGTTGATCTTAAGGATCAAATTAAAGTTTTAATGATTCTTTTGAAGGGCTAATGATTGATATGATTGCACAAAGGTAGTGTAAAGATATGTGCATCATTGGTTTGGAGAAATCTGAAGATATGTGCAGGTTATGAAGTCACTTTCTGAAGCAGACTTTCTGAAAAAGAAATTTCTTTACTCAGAGAAGTGTTAATGAAAGTTTTGATAAATGAAGACAATATTTGTGTAAAGTTTGATCCATAACTGATATAGAAGTGTTCTTAAATCAGTACAGATCAAACCTTTGGAGATTAAGAGGTCTCCAACAGTGGTATCAGAGCTGAAGGTGTAATACAAGTGAAGTAAAGGCATTGGAAGTCCTGACTGTGGAAGATACTGAATTTCCTTCTAATTGAAGGTGGACAAAACCAATTTCTTGAAGACAACCTGCAGAAGTACAAAGTACGAGTTCAAAGAATTAAGAAGCATTAAAGCTTCATATCAAAGGTACACTCTATTATCATAAATCATAGTAATTGCAGACACAGAAGATCAAAGATGGGAGAAAGCTTACAGATTGATAAGCTAGATAGGGAGAACTATCCACCTTGGTCCATGAGGATGGAAGCACACCTCATGAGCAAAGATTTGATGGCATTCATTACAGGAGAAGAAGAAAAGCCTGAGTTTGAAGATCCTAGTGTTCCAACTAGGGAGGAACTTGCAGGTTTGAAGAATTGGATGAGAAAGGATGCTCAAGCTAGGAGCATCATTTACATGGCTGTAGATGATTATCTTCTATCTCACATCAGAGGATTAGAAAGTGCAACAGATGTGTGGAATGATTTGGAAGAGCATTTCCAAAACACAACCAAGTCAAGGAAGTCCTCATTATGGGCAGAGTTTACAACCTTTAAGAAGAAGAGCTCACAATCAATTTCTGATTATGTGGCAAGGATGAAGGATATTGCAGATAGCTTGGGAGCAGTAGATGAAGACATTGAAGAAGATAATTTGGTAAGGCAAATACTTACAGGTCTGAGAGGAGATGAGAAGTGGAAGCCTTTCATATTGTCCATAGAATTTTCATTAGATCATTTTACTCTTGATCTTAATCAATTGCTAGGACACATGCTAACTTTTGAGCAGGACATTAAGGGAGATAATGATAGGAGTGCAAGTCAAGCTATGTACTCCAAGGACAAGAAAAAGAATGGCAAAGGGAAGCAGTTAACTGATGATGAAGGAACTTCAAGTCAAGATAACTTTACAAAAGGAAAGATGAACTTCAGAGGTAAAGGAAGAGGAGGTAAGAACAAAGATAATACTAAAGCTTGTTGGATTTGTGGCAGAACTAATCATTTGGCAAATGATTTTTGGTATAACAATCAAAATGGTGGAAGTAATAACCAGAGCTTCAATCAAAGAGGTAGAGGAGGCAGAAACCAAAGAGGCAATTTCAGAGGAAGAGGTGGTAGGACATCATATGCTAGAGGAGGTGGAAGAAGTTTTCAATCTGTCCTACAACAACAATTATTATAATTATGCATCAGATCAGAAGGATGACATGACTCTCATCTTGAATGCAACTCATGAAGTAGTAGGAGAAGATCAAAGGGTGTTTTATATTGACTCAGGATGTAGCAATCATCTGAGTGGAAATATATCATTGATGACTGATATCGAAGCAAAGGTGAATGGACATATAGTTCGAACAGGAGATAACACCAAGCATAAGGTGGAAAGCATTGGATCAGTGAAGACAAAGAATGGAAGTAAGCAAGGTACTTTATGTTCCTACTATTCCTAAAAACTTGATAAGTGTAGGGCGAATTGTGGAGAAGGGATATGAAGTCAGATTCACAAATGGTGTTTATGTGCAAGATCCAAATCAGGGATATAGAAATATCATTACACGTAAAAAGGAAGGAAGATTGTTTACTCTCAAAGTTCAAGGTAATGTGGGACATGCTTTATTTACTTATGGAAGTCAAAAGATGTCTGAGTTAGACCTATGGCATAAAAGGCTAGGACATTTCAATGAGAGAGCCATAAAGGAAATGTCAAGGAATGATGTGGTGCTTTGTTTGCCGAAAGTTGAAGGGCAACACATGGTGTACAAGTGTGAAGCTTGTCAATTAGGTAAAGCACACAAAATTTCATACAATAAATCAGGATATAAGTATTCAAATATGCTTGAATTGATTCATACAGATGTGTGGGGTCCTTCAAGGGACTATAGCATAAATGGATCCAGATATTATGTGTTGTTTGTTGATGATGCAACGAGATGGATTACTTTATATGTAATCAAGGAAAAATCAGAAGTGTTCAAGACATTCAAGCATTATCATGCTTATGCAGAAAGGATTACAAGACAAAAGCTCAAGAGGTTGAGATCAGATGGAGGGGGAGAGTATTTTTCTAAAGAGTTTGATGATTATTTGTGGAATGCAGGTATAAAAAGAGAAGTAACTTGCAGGTACTCTCCTGAACAAAATGGAGTTGCAGAAAGAAGAAATAGAACTCTTGTAGAATTTGCAAGAGCAATGATGAAAGAAAAAAATTGCCCAAATTACTTATGGGCAGAAGCTATCAACACTGCAACATACCTTGTGAATAGGTTACCTTGTAAAGCATTGGAGGGAAGAACTCCTTATGAAGCATGGTGGGGTAAGAAACCTACTCTTGATCATTGTAAGGTATTTGGATGTTTAGCATATGCTTATGTTCCTTCACAATCGAGACATAAGCTAGAACCCAAAGCAGAGAAGTATGTGTTTATTGGGTATGATGATAGATAGATGGGTTACAGATTATGGAGTCCATCCACACAGCAATTTCTTGTTACCAAAGATGTTACATTTGATGAGCAAAGTACATGGTATATAGGGTCAACAAATGAGTATGCAGATGTTAAAGAAATACAAAGGAAAGGAAAGACAAAAGTAAGTGTGTATGAAGAAGATATTGATGATGTTGATTATAAAAGTAAATTGCAGGATAATGTTGAAGATGGGCCAAGATTTGATCCAGAATCAAATGTGGCTGAGACTTCAAGAAGTGCAGAGGTCAGAAGATCCTTGAGAGAAAGAAAAGAACCTATCAGGTATAGTTATGATACATCTTTCCTAACAACAAAAGATTATGCTTACATTGTGAAGACAGAGGAGGATCCAATCACATATGAAGAAGCTAAAGGTAAACAAAATTGGGAGAAGGCAATGCAAGAAGAGTATGATGCTCTACTTGAAAATGAAACAAGGGAGTTGGTGCCAAGACCAAAGAATCAGAAGGTCATTGGATGTAAGTGGGTGTATAAAACAAAAAGGTTTGCAGATGGTAAAGTGTCTAGATACAAGGCTAGACTTGTGGTCAAAGGTTATGCCCAAACTTATGGGGTAGATTATGATGAAACCTTTAGTCCTGTTGCTAAGATGTCTACAATCAGATCATTGATTGCTATTGCTGCTTGTAAAGGATGGAAGTTATCACAATTATATGTGAAGAATGCATTTCTGAATGGATACATTGCAGATGAAGTGTACATGGAGCAACCAGAAGGTTTCATGGATTCAATTGGATCAGATTATGTGTGTAAGCTTAAGAGAGCTTTTTATGGCCTGAAGCAAGCTCTAAGAGCATGGAATTACAGGCTTGTTAAGTTCTTGAATGAATGTGGATTTCAAGGAATCAATGAGCTTAAGAAACAAATAGAGAAGGAGTTTAAGATAAGTGATTTGGGAAACTTATCTTATTTCTTAGGAATGCAGATTGTATATATTCAACATGGAGTATATGTTACACAAGAGAGATACTTGAAGAATCTTCTAGTCTAATTCAACATGGAAGATTGCAAGCCTTCAACTACACCATTGGAGGTAAATCATAAGTTAAGCAGGTATGGAGGTGAAGAGTTTAATGACATGAAGAAATATCAGAGTTTGGTAGGTAGTTTAATCTATGCTACCTTGACAAGGCCAGATCTATCATATGCAGTAGGTGTGTTATCACAATTTATGCATCGTCCAAAGAAGACTCATTGGATTGCAGCTCAAAGGTTACTCAGATATATCAAAGGAACCCTAAGTGAAGGTCTGTATTATGGACTTACTTCTGATACAAGAATCAAAGTGTTTAGTGATGCAGATTGGGCAGGTGATTCAGATGATAGAAGATCTACTCATGGGTATCTCTGTTATATTGGAGATAAATTAGTTTCTTGGTGCTCAAAGAAGCAACATACAGTTTCTTTGTCATCCACAGAAGCTGAGTATAAAGGAATGGTAGAGGCTGCAAAGGAAGTGATATGGTTAAAGACTTTGTTGAAGAGTTTTGGAAGTGATCAGAGTACTCCAATTATTTTTGGAGATAATATGAGGTTGTCTCTTCGAAAGCCATGAGATAAGACAATATCCAAGATAAAAACAAAAACCACTAGCACTTCTTCTTGTGACTCTATCACTTGCCCAATCAAAAACTGAAAATCCTTTTAGTAATAAATGTGTAGATTTCAAAAATAACATAACATAATTTGAAGTTTCCTTCAAATATCTAAAGATCTACCTTACTGCTTTCCAATGTATCTTTGTCAGATTTTGCATGAATATTGACACTTGAGAAACTGAAAACTGTATATGTGGACGTGTATTACAAAGATATATCAAGCACCCAACTGCTTGACAATATAAAGTAGCATCAAATGACTCTTCATCTACTACTATCTGTAAAGATGCGTTCTGATCCATAGGTGTTTGCATAGGTTCAGAATCAATCATCTGAAACTTTTCTAATAGTTTCTCAATGTACTTCTGCTGTGTCATATAGATACACTCATCCTTAAACAGAAATTGAATCCCAAGATAATAATGCAATATTCCTAAGTCATTTACATCAAATATCTGCTTCAATTGTTCTGTGAACATATGCAAATCTTCATCTCTGGGACCTGTGACTATAATATCATCCACATAAATGATGGCTATAATCATCAAACCTGTTTCAGCTTTGACATAAAGAGTTGAGCTGCATCTCCGTTATGGAAATCAATGGATAAAAGATATGTGTGTATCTTTTCATACCATGCTCTAGGTGTCTATTTCAATCCATACAAAGCTTTTATAAGCTTACACACTAAGTGTTCTTTACCTGTTTCATCAAAACCTTTTGGTTGCTGAATATATACATCTTCATGTAAATCACTATTTAGAAAAGCATTCTTTATGTCAAGTTGATATAAATTCCAACCAAAATGTGCTGCTAAAGCAAGTATTGACCTAATAACTATCATCCTAGACGTAGGAGCGAATGTCTTATCATAATCAATACCTTTTTGTTGTGCATATCCTTTGACAACTAATCTGGCTTTGTACCTATCAATAGTACCATCTGCTTTCCGTTTGATTTTGAAGATCCATTTTACACCTATAGCTTTCTTTCCCTCTCATAACTCACGTAGCTGCCAAGTTTGATTCTTATGAATAGAATCAATCTCTTCTTGCATAGCTTTTCTCCAAATAGGAATGTTAAGTGCATCTTTAACACATGGAGGTTCATCTTCAACTATTGTGAGTGCTAAAATATCAGGAAACTCAAAGTCTTCAGAAAAATTTACATGATCTTTTTGTTGTTATTGTCTAGTCTGACTCTTTCTGTAAAAGTCTTTATACCATTGTCTTTCCATGTCTGGTATAACCAAGTAGGTGTATCCTTAAATAGTGGTGATACTCTTTCTAACTCTTCCGTTTCCACTGGCTATAGAACTTGTCCTTCTGAGGTACTAGGACTTTCTGGAACTCTAGTACTTTCTTCCATTTCTAGAACTAAAGTCTCACA
The DNA here is from genome assembly GCA_020310875.1 of Ceratopteris richardii. Classification (NCBI taxonomy): domain Eukaryota; kingdom Viridiplantae; phylum Streptophyta; class Polypodiopsida; order Polypodiales; family Pteridaceae; genus Ceratopteris; species Ceratopteris richardii. The sequence continues at coordinate 35,032,066 of CM035419.1, read as the reverse complement.
TGGAAGTGACACTGTAGAAGGTTGTGAGATTCCTCTTTCTTCAATCCTAGGAATTTTAACTCCCTCCTGATATGGCTGAGCATGTACATCCAAATTCCTTCTAAAAAATCCATATTCATTTTCACTAATGAACTCTGGAATTTCTGCTTCTTTATCATAAATCTTATTTTCAGCAATATAAACATTACGTGAAAGAATAACTTCACCTGTCTCTAGAACATAAGACCTATATCCTTTGCTCTCAACATGATATCCAATAAAAACATCTTTCCTTGCCTTTACATCTACTTTGCCACGATCCTTTTTCTCAACATGTACATAAGAAAGTGATCCAAATACTCGAAAGTAACTCACATTAGGTTTTCTACCATAATATGCTTCATAAGGTGTGATTACCTTTAAGGATTTTATAGAAGACCTGTTCAAAATGTTATTAGCTGTATGTACTACATCAAACCAGAATTTTGGTGAAAGCTTCTTGGACGCCATCATGCTCCGCATCATCTCAACAAGTACTCTATTCCTTCTTTCTGCAACACCATTCTACTGAGGAGTGTAAGCAATAGTAAGGTGTCGAGTAATACCTTTTTCTTCAAGAAATGTCTCGAATTCATTTGACAAGTATTCTCCACCTCTATCACTTTTGAGAATCTGGATAGTTACCTGACTTTCATTTTCAACCATAGCTACAAATTTCTTGAACATAGGAAAGACTTTTGAGTTCAACGTAAGACCATAGATCCATGAATATCTCGTAAAATCATCAACAAATAAAGCAAAATAACTAAAACCCTGAATAGAGTGTGCTCTCATAGGTCTATTCACATCTGAATGAAATAATCTACAATTTCCTGGTAGCTGTAATATGACCATCTTTCTTGAAAGCTAGTTTATGCATCTTACCTTCAATACAACCTTCACATATATCTGAATCATCTGGTAGCTTGAATGAGGGTAAACTATCAACCATAGCCCTGTCTTTGATATTCTTGAGAGCTCCAAAACTAATATGTCCAAATCGTTTATGCCATAACTTCATATCTTCCATCGATGACAAAGATTTGACACCATATGCTTGATTGATTTTTGACAAAATAAAAATCCCTCCTTTGTGCTCACGTTGCAAAATACACTTCTCTTCTTTATGTGACAAGATCTTACAAAGATCTCTCTCATATACAACTTTGTAACCATCACCTAAAAATGCAGATATAGATAGTAGATTCTTCTTCATGACAGGTACATATAAAACATATGAAATCTGAAAATTACCACCTTCTCTTGACTTTAGGGTTACTGTATCTATTCCCACAACATCCAAATCATTGCCATCTGCAATAGTAAATCTTCTACCTGAAGAATAGGAAAGAGAAGAAATTACTTCTCTGCAACCTGCATATACTTAGTAGCACCTGAATCAAATATCCAAGGATCTATTAAAAGAACTTGTAAAGCTGCTTGATCAAAAGCTACTTCCTCAATGGTGATATAGGCATAAGAATTACCTTGAGATTTCCCTTTTTTATCATCTTTTGCAATATTAGCTAATGCCTTTTTCTTTTCTGCTGCAATCCTTTTCTGACACCAGGTTTCTTGCAATAGTACATAATGCTTCCTTCTTCTTAGAAGACTTCTCTTTAGATGTAGTAGAAACAAAATCTGAAGTAGAAGGTGAAAGAGAACTACTTTCCTTCTTGGATTGTTTTTCCTTCTTATCCTTCTTCTTCTTTTTACCCTTTGATGAAGATAAAAGTGCTTCTTCATTCTCTTCCATTCCCTTCAACTGATCTATATCTTGAAGTAATAATAACTCTAACTCTTCAAATGTAACCTATCTATCTCTTGTTGTAAGGGTAAGAGTGGATATAAAAGACCGATATGAGATAGGAAGTGAATTAATCAATGTATTTACCATTTCTTCATCAAATATCTCAACTCCTACATTTAGAAGTTGATCTCTTAAGTCAACAAGCTTTGTAATGTGGGTTTGAATTGACTCACCAGCCTCCATCCTTGTATTTGCTAGTTGTCTCCTCAAGTGAGCTTTCCTAGCAATATTTCTGCTCTGAAAAAGATTCTCAAGCTTCAACCAAGCTTGTCTAGAACTTTTGCAAGATTTGATCTGTGGTATGTTGGAGACCTCTTAATCTCCAAAGGTTTGATCTATACTGATTTAAGAACACTTCTATATCAGTTATGGATCAAACTTGACACAAATATTGTCTTCATTTATCAAAACTTTCATTAACACTTCTCTGAGTAAAGAAATTTCTTCTTCAGAAAGTCTGCTTCAGAAATTGACTTCATAACCTGCATATCTTCAGATTTCTCCAAACCAATGATGCACATATCTTCAGACTACCTTTGCGCAATCATATCAATCATTAGCCCTTCAAGAGAATCATTAAAACTTTAATTTGATCCTTAAGATCAACAATATGTCAGAAACTGTCTTCTTGAACAAGCGACTTTGACATAGGTAACTTCTAAGATTGATTTCTCACAACACAGATCCCCTTTTGCTAAATGCTTTTAGCCATAGCTTCCTTACCTTCTAAGTTAGATTTTGAATGCTCACTTGTAAAAAACGTTACACTGTGCACTGAGATCTAAGCAAAAAATTGACACGAAAAAGTGCGCGACTCTGAGAAGTCTTTCTGCAGACTTTACATACAAATGTTCCTATTGATCATACTCACAACATGAAAGGAATTAGATCATGAAACTTTGAACATAGCTTTATTAGCTTCTAGATTAGACATGTACAAAAGGATTTTTGATCCACATGATCAGACTGAGAGAAATCTATGAAATACTCGTCGCTATTTTCTGAAGATGACTCTCTTCACATCTATCTCTATGACACTTGTCCTCTAATGACTCACTCTCTTATTTCTTTACATCATTGACTTATATACATATGGTTCTAGACTTATCCCGCATCTATTACATTACTCCTTATCATCCTAAGGATTATCTATACTCAATTTACAAGAATTTCCAATTGTAATGTACATATGTATACAAGCTTCACTTCTGAGATATCTTCACTTTCTCAAGTGTCTTATTCCACTTCAATCTGATCATAAGCTTGCTTCAAGCTCTTTATAATCATCAATTTGTGATTGTTTTGTACCAATAGCTCCCCCTCAATCACTAATTGTGATTATTCCATTCTTCTTCACTCCTGCCATTTCTTTGAATCTCTGTAGCTTAGGTCCATCTAAGCTTTTTGTCAACATATCTGCAACTTATTCTTTTGTTGGAGTATACATCACTTCAATCTCTTTATCAAGTACCTTTTCCCTCAAGAAATGATACTGAATCTCTATATGCTTAGTCCTGGCATGAAAAACAGGGTTAGCTGCCAAATACCAGCAATTCACACTTTGGACTTAGCAGTTTTGTAGAGTTTTGGTAAAACTATTTTAAGCTAGATAGATAGAGCTTGGCGAGAGCTATCTAGTGATATGCTTCATTCCTTCATCAGAGGTCAGACTTGGGAGAAAAGTCAAACCCTAATTCTACCTTAAAATGGTGGATGAACATTTTTTAGGTCCAAAATCTTGAAAAGCTAGGTCAATTAGTCATGGATGGCAAAAGCAAGTTATTTGTGGTAATCAAATTAAAGCTAGACCAAAATTTAGCAATTGATTTAATTTCAATCCATGAAAAGCAAAAAAAGTGATCCAATTAATTTAAAACAGCGATAACAGCTTTTGGATCTTACATTGGATTTTTTTGCAAAAATTGGTGCATACTTTATTGGAGGACTTACAAACCTATATAAGGAGCACCTTGGGCACTCTTTTGGATAACTTGAGCTAGAGTTGATGCTTAGTTTGTGTCAATTTTGGAGTTCTTAAGCTTTGGAGGTGAAGGAAGGTGAAGGAGAGGCTACTCTCTTGGATCAAGGAGTCTTCTACAAGTTGGTGGCAGCTATCTTTTGTAAGTTGATCCTATTTTTTGTTTTTAGGGTGTCTGAACCCTAATTTTAGAATTAGGGTTTGTTGATTTTCAGATTTGTTGCACAATTATATGGTTGAGTAGTACTCCCATGTTGTAATTCGGCCATCTATATTTAGTGAGTAAGCAATTTGCTTACGTTACTTATTGTCTCAAATTTCTTTCTATCTCTCTTATCATCTTGTTTAATTAAGTGTGTATGCTCAAAGGTTTTTAGTACTAGAAGATCTTGGGGCCCCAAATTCCAACATACATGGCACATCATGTATACACACAATGGATAGTTAGCTCCATCTAACTTATTTCCATTAGCGAATGCAAAAAAGAAAAAAAAAATTCTCAAAGAAAAAGTCAAACAAAAATACCGATCTTTATTAGACCTTTAGATGACTTTGAGAAACTTGTACTAGGGAATCAAAAGTTGTACATATGTTTGGCACAAAATGAAGAAATTGCTTGCAACATTGTTGGGATAGTGCACAAATTGTAGTTTTGAACTAGTGATGACACCAAATATGCTCACAAATTTCTTGTGATTTTGAGATTGTAAAAAAAAGAATATCGACGATGCCTTGTAGAAAGCAACAACCTTCTCTGATATCAATTATTAGAGTTTGAGGACTACAAAAATATGCAAATAAAAAGAGGAAGAAGAAGAAACTTGGAGCACAACATTGAGTGTATTACTAAGTGAATGTACAAGGTAAGATAAGTAGGCCATTAGGGTTATAGTCATATATACAATCTAGGGGGAGGGAGGGGAGGAATCTCCCAAAGAGGAAAAATAGTGCCTCGATAATCCTAAGTTTATTCACACACATCACTACCAAAATATATCAGTGATATATTTAGGTATGTCCAATCAACTCCTCAAAATATTTTGGTGCATTCCTTCTCACCTCGTGTTAAAAGATTTATCTAAATCCCTACAAATCCTCTAGTCTTTTGAAAGTCAAATCTATTGTTGATATTGATTAACCTTCAAGAAGTGACAACGTATTAACCAATCCCAAGATTGCTCAAAACGTACTCCAAAAGATCTTATCACCATACTATTAGAGAGTAAAGAGCTTCATAAAAAACTTGAAACCCCTTTGCAAAATTCAATGTCATTAGCAATAGGATGGCAACATCGTAAGCAACGGGTTAACAACATGTTATCAACATGATGAAGTTGCAAACATAAAGTTCCAATAAAGCTGCATATAAATCTTTTTTTTTTCAAATTTATAATTTTTTTGAGTTTTAAGGTATCCTAAGTGTTTAAATCCTCCCATATAAAAGCATCATACATCAACATTTATACATATCATATAGGCTTTCGACTCATGGCCTGCATTTTACATTATATCACAATGCACACTAACTTAGATAATAGATCACATTTCAAAATCAAAATTTATATTCATAAAATTCAAATAAATAAATTCACCATTCAATTTCAATAAACCACATAGATAGAATCACATCAAGCGTCAAGACTCGATGTCAAATGAGTATACCACCATCATGAGCCATCAATGATCATATCACGATCCATCATATGACATAAACTACATAGATCAATCAGAATCTAACATCAAAATACAAATCATTAAATGTCATAAATACATATCCATAATCATTGATTACATGTTTTAAGAACCTAAGACCAATGACTCATGTCCAAATAAATATAGAAGTACACATTAAATAATCCCAAAAGTCAATCATCAAAATCTCACTCAGTATGCGATGAAATCTTTGAAACATCCCCATCCTCATCCTCATTATCATCCTCTCTATCATGTCAAGTATGACTAGTAAAGTTGACGCGAAATCCATGGATATTGATCGTGCACGTATGTGTAAGCAAGTTTGATGATGCTGCTTGATCAACTTCTAATATAGCATGTTGTCAAGGTCAAACCCCTCTCCAGGTGTAGTAGGCATCTCACAAACCTTTCCTATATTGATATCATTAATATTGACATGTGGCACATCGGATGTGTGACCTCTCATCTCCAAAAGACACAATTTGTAGTGACAATATACCAACCGCTTCAACTGTGTAGTAGATAACCTATTCCTCTTCTATGTGTCGAAGAGAACTCATGTGATCCAGTTCCTTTAACACGGACTAACATTGGAATCCTGTGAAAGGATGCAAATGGAAAGTGATCTTTGCATGATCCATGTTCATTCACTAACAATTCAATTTCATTGAATCATAATTTTCATGACTTACCAACTCAATTATGGATATATCATATTTCTCCCACAAAGACACAAGTGAGAATTGGCTAGACCATAGCATGGCGATGTCATTCCCAAAATTGCTCCCATAGTTCCAAAATCATAAGAGCTCATCCTCAAGTATCAAGTGCATATCAATATCATCAACATAACATCTATGTATATATGAAGTCCATGCATTTTCAAGCTCATGATCTAATATCTTTCTTTGAGATCTCCATAAGGGGTGCAAAATATGAGCCATGCCATGAATTGTTCTATGCCAATCCCATCGATCTCTCTATGTAGATCTAATCTAGCCAAGCCTGATAATTCACAATCAATATTTTACCACATCAATTATCTATGATAAATGAGTGAAAATAGTAATAAAAATAAGAATGATAAGATTTGAATGTAATATTATCAAAATACATATTCCATACTTGTCTGAAGAGATGGAAGTACTTCGAGCAAGGGACTCCCCAACGTAGTCCATATACTCACACACGAGCTAGATTGCTCCCCTAGATGTAAATGATACAAAACATGGAGTATACAATCTACATCACTCCACCAAAGCCTCTATCTCTCTCCAAAAGTTTTCACTCAAACATGTAATATAGACCATCTGTGCCTTCTTGGTTGTATGATCACTCTATGCAAACCACTTAGGAGAAACAATTGTTTGCATAAGTGATTGCCTCACTCGAAGCAGTCTCTCCATCAATGAGTTTAGTCTTTGTAGACCTAAGAAGCTCCATATCATTCTATGATCTGAAAATCAAAAGCGACTTTGGCCTCTTCATGAATAGTGAACACTCTTTGATAGGTGGAAAAAGATCTCATGTATCCAAGGGATCTTGCCGACATCCCTAATCAATAACATTCTCCACTCAAATGTCCAAGATTGCATGTCTAATATGTTCAAACGCATGGGCTCTAATTGCCTTTGCACAATCTCTTTTGTCTTTCTTAGCTCGCTTCCTCTGAGCTCTTCATAGATAGGTCCATCCCACTCAACCTGAAGCCTACTCACCATTTTCGTAGCTTCTTTCCTTGCACATTAAAACTTAAACCATATTTACTGATTAGCTTCATAATACCTTGATCGCCTTTTGCTTTCCTTGCCTTTGCAAAACTAGCGTGTATCGATGATGCAGAGAACTTCCATGGCATGTAGGAATGATTCGCCTCTCCCGTAGTCTCTTTTCTTGGAGTTGGAATGCATGTGCTGCCTCATCTGACTCCAAGTCCTCAATGAATGGGGAAATTTGGCCTTGGGGAATTGAGCATTATGCACTACTAGGTGTACATACTCTAAACCATATTCTTGTATTTCTCGTGCTGCAAACCCATTCAAAAGCTCTTCTTTTATATTTTCTGGCCTTGACTCAGAGCAAGTGCCAACACCTACACCTCCAAATCTTGCTAGATGGGCTTTTATTCTATCTGCCCCTCCCATCCCTTCATATCCACACAACTTACATTCTATCTCTCACCACTTGCTCTGCCAAATTTCCCTTACCTTATGACATATTGTCAACACAATTGTTTAGGTTGATGGCTCTCTATTGGAATACGAGCTAAGGGCTCTCTCTATGTAGTTACTAGTATGTAGCTCTCTCTCTAGGCAAGCTTTCTCTATGCAATGTGTGCAGGTTAGAGCTCAATGTCTTTCTCTCTCTCTCTCTCTCTCCGCCCTCCCTCCCTCTCTCTCTCTCTCTCTCTGTGTGTGTGTGTGTGTGTGTGTGCACGCATGTGTGTGTGTAAAGCTTTTTGTAAGCTCTTATGCTCTCTATGAAATACTCTGGAATCAAATGAAAACGACCGTCCACACTGGCTCTTTTTGGCCCAAGGAGGGCCTAAATCTTTTTTTCATTCATAACACAACACGAAGATTCGCAATGAATTGCAGATGTAGCACTGGCACAATTGAAAATCTTTATATGATCAAAAGGCCTTACTTTGAGATCTACATTTGAAGCCATAGAGCATCTCGATCCAATCATGAAGCAAAAGGATATGATCTCTCGAAGCACAAAAAGATAAGACGATGGTGGGAGAGTGCACCAATGGCGGGTCGTAGCAATGGCAACATATGGGGACACCGATGATGGAGCATAGTAACAACAGCACATGGACACACTAACGATGGGGCATAGCAACAGTGGCACGTGGGTGCACTGACGACAAGGCATAATGATGGCGAGAACTTGGGGAAAAGGGGCAAGGAAGAGTGGGGGGGGGGAGGGAGGGTAGGACCCAAGGTGTGTGCAAGAGAGAATGTACACAAAATCAAGACGATTGCAAGAAAGAAAGTTTTATATTTCTTTGGCTTGAGTTTACAACGGGGTGGCAAAGAGCTTCATGGGTGCATTGGCATTTAGGTTCACTAATTGTGCATAATTTGACACTACAAGGTAAACCTTCCAAGCATTGAAATGTCTTGAATAGAAATACAAGGGGTGTGACATCCTACCCCCTCCCCCTTCTCCCCCCTTCTCTCTCTCTCTCTATGTGTGTGTATGTGGACACACTCACCTCACAGATACACCACCATCCTACATGACTCAGTTCTACACACATTCCCCCACCATAAACACCCACCACGCACAGGTTCCATGCCCTAGAACCAATGGTAGGATCATGAGTGCCGAGAGTTGTGGAAGCAACTACGAGGAGCGGAGCATAGTGGGAAGATTACATACAAATAGGCACAACGCTGCGTGCAATGCCTCACACATCAAAAGAGGCTGGAATGGGAGGAGAGATAGTATTGGGACATCTATCACCTTCTCATGAGCCGAGACAATGTAGTGGCATGGCGGCACTTCAAAGAGAGGACATAGAAGACACCCATCCAAGAGTCGAACACATGGCACACATATGCGTAGAGCCATACCATGTTCTAGACCAACCAACCATCCCCGAGCCACAGAGTTTACACCCCACCACCTCTCACTTCTTTACACCAATGATGGTGAGCCACGCGATCACCCACCTATAGCATGGCAAAGGCCATGACCCTTTCCATCTACAGGCACAACATCTCATCTATGGGTGCACGATTCTAGAACCACTCATTGCCCACCTCTTCAACTGAGCATTGGTTGAGGGGTTCCCTGACTCATGCACTAAGCACACCATAGTGCCCATACATAAGTCAAGCAATGTTATGGATCCAGCCACATATCGAACGATCATGATTGACCACACATTGGTCAAGTTATATGGGGTAGTTCTAGAGACAGAGTTGAGATGTGTGATTGATCAGGCTCAAGTGAAGAAGAGGAGATTATATTGCTGCTTGTTGGACTTCCGCAAAGCCTACCACACAGAAGCTCTTCAGACGGCTACTCGATATTGGGGCTCTAGAGGAGATGTTAAGGAGGATCTATGCCCTATATGAGAGAGGATCAAGTAGAATTAGATGCCCGAGTGGCCTATCATATTCACTTGCTAGCACCATCGATGTGAAGCAAGGGTGCCCTCTTTCGCCCACCCTCTTTGGGCTATATATTGATGAGATAGTGGACTTCATACAGCAGCAGGGAGGAGATGGCATTGAGGTACGAGGAACCATATGTTGATGACATTGTCTTGGTTTAAGAGTCTGTAGAGGGTCTACAACATCACCTACATGGCCTAGATGACTTTTGCACACATAGAGGGATATCATTGAACCTTGGTAAAGCCAAGGTTTTGATCTTCCATACATCAGCGAAGGTGAGGAGCCAATAGTTCTTTCACCGCAACAGGTGGACCCATCAGGACATGGGTCATCCCAAGGGATACATTGCCACTGAAAATAATTTATTACCATGAGCATTTCTTACAAATCTCAGATCAGGGCCTCATCAAGTCGTCGCGCTACATGCAGACATACCTACCACACCATCCCCCGTGTCCTCATTGGGCAGCTTTGAGTTTCATCACATCAGTCCCAGAGGATAGTTTGAGTCCCCCCGAGAGGAGAGGTGGTGCCCAGTATGCCTTACAGAGATAGAGAGTGAGGATCACTTGATTACCAGATGCCCAGCATACTCATATCCATGAGCACAATTAAAGATTGAGGAGTCACTCCAGTTGTGCATGAGCACATGAGACCAACGGAGGATGGGACGCTTCATCACGGTCGGATATGAGAGACAAGAGCATATGCTACATCTCACGCATCAGACACGGATGGGTACCAAACAGATTGTTACTCAGTTCTTTCAGTGAGCTGAGCCACATTAGATGGACCAGCCTTCCAAAGGCATAGAGCTCACGCTCGAGTAGGCAGCGGTGCAGAGAGCATAACGCACACCATGTATGGTTGGGTATCAAGTCTCAACGACCATGACTACAACATCAGGATACCTCATACATTGTTATGGCCCATGACCACATCATGGAGCAGAGGCACACCACCACCACTTGGGCAGCCCTCTTGCAAGAGGTGAAAGTCAGCCGTCAATATACCATATACTCCACCCACCTCCACATTCACTTTCCCATATGGGTCACCCCTATATTACATGGCCATTCTCTCTCTCTCTCTCTCTCTCTCTCTCTCTCTCTCTCTCTCTCTCTCTCTCTCTCTCTCTCTCTCTCTCTCTCTCTCTCTCTCTCTCTCTCTCTCTCTCTCTCTCTCTCTCTCTCTCTCTCTCTCTCTCATGATTGCTAGGCTCATCCGCAGCAAGCCTTCAATACCACATGATATCATCAAAGCAGAGCTTGCTGCACCACGATGCTAGTAGAGGCAATGTTCCAAACAATATGCATATTACACAGGATCCAGAGTATGGACACAGAGCGTATCACTTCTCTCTCTCTCTCTCTCTCTCTCTCTCTCTCTCTCTCTCTCTCTCTCTCTCTCTCTCTCTCTCTCTCTCTCTCTCTCTCTCTCTCTCTCTCTCTCTCTCTCTCTCTCTCTCTCTCTCTCTCTCTCTCTCTCTCTCTCTCTCTCTCTCTCTCTCTCTCTCTGCCTCCCTCCCTCCCTCCCCCTCCCCCTCCCCCTCCCCCTCCCCCCCTCCCCCTCCCCCCCTCCCCCCCCTCCCCCCCCCCCCTCCCCCCCCCCCTCCCCCCCTCCCTCTCCCTCTCCCTCTCCCTCTCCCTCTCCCTCTCCCTCTCCCTCTCCCTCTCCCTCTCTCTCTCTCTCTCTCTCTCTCTCTCTCTCTCTCTCTCTCTCTCTCTCTCTCTCTCTCTCTCTCTCTCTCTCTCTCTCTCTCTCTCTCTCTCTCATGATTGCCAGACTCATCCGCAGCAAGCCTTCAATGCCACATGATATCATTAGAGCAGAGCACGTTGCACCATCGATGCTAGTAGAGGCACTGTTCCACACAATATGCATATTACACAGGATCACGAGCATGGACAAAGAGCGCCTCACTTATCGAGCGTGCCATGCATCACGCGACATGGCACTTGTAGGAGACACCTCCTGATGGTATGCATGAGCACGAGATTGGCTGGGCCATCATAAATTTGACATAGACAAACCACCACCACTGCAGTACGACTTACAAGCCCCCACCTATTCGCTCTCCCACTAGGAGAGGAACAAGGTCATTCGCAAGGAGATATGACATACAGATATACAGAAGACATGGATTAGCCCCAAGGATACCTTGCCACTAAAAATGCTCCACTACCGCGAGCATTTTCTACAGATCTTAGACCAAGGCTTCATTGAGACTCCACGATACATGCAAACATACTTACCACACCACCTCCGAATTGTCATTGAGCAGCTTCGAGTTTCATCACATCAGCTCGAGATTGAGGGGGGTCAGACGAGGGGAGTACCTAGAGAGGAGAGGTGGTGCCTAGTATGCCATATAGAGATAGAGAGTGAGGAGCACTTTGTTACCAGATGCCAAGCAAAGTTCCATATAGAGGAGTCACTACAATTGTGCATGACCATTGCAAACCGACGGAGGTTAGGACGATTCCTCAAAGCAGCGTATGAGAGACGAGAGCGGTTGCTACAATCCATGCATCATACTAGACCATTACTCAGTTCTTTCAGCGAGATGAGCTACATCAGACGAGCCCACCTTCCAAAGGGCTAACGCTCTAGCAGGTAGTGGCACATAGAGCATGATGTCGACCACATAGAGCTGGATACGAACGACCATGACTATACCAATAGGATATCTCATGCATCAGGATAGCCCATGACCACATGATGGAGCACAGGCGACCACTTGGGTAGCCTTCCTTCAGGAGGCACTCAAACCACTGCTGATGTACCACATACTCAGTGTTGCATACGCAACGCGTTGCGAACCTTCGCAACGTACGCAACGCAACGTCGCGTTGCGTACGCGTTCACAACGCGTTCACAACGCGTTGCGTATAGATCGTTGAGTGATTCCTCACGATTGCTAAGCGGCACCACGATTGGCCTAGAAATATTGATTTTGGGACACCATTGTTTCTTTAAGCCATCACCATTGTTAGGAGGAGGCATCAACATCTTTTTGAGAAGACATCAAGAGACGTCGGCCATCAACAATTAGATATTGTGTTCAGGCCATTGTGATTGCCCAAGGCCACCAAAGTTGACCAAGGCCAATATGATTGCCTTGAGACATCACGATTTTAAAGGGAGATTGTGTGTGCAAGGAACTCATGTTTTTCTTGAGAATTTCTAATGCTTGGCCTCTTGTCTATAGGGCTGAGAAGTCAAATTTAGTGTGCAATTCTTGGAATTAGAACAACTTGGAAATTAGGGTTTCTAGAAGAAAAGTTGCATTCATCAAACGCTTCTTGAGAGCATCAAATCGTGAATGTACAATCCCGCTATTATTCTTAGTCAATTGCACTTCTAACAGAATGAACAACCCATGATTTGGACACCGAAAAAACCACAAACATGAGATTGGGCATAAAAACCCTAAAAAATTCATAACTCACAAAAGAATGCACCATATGACTTGAAAATTGACATACCTACTTAAGGTCACGACACACACCAGGGCATAAAGTTCAATCTATGAGCATAATCTTTTTAGAGGAGAGCGTCACTCAACTACTTACTAGGTATCTTACTTTCAATGAGTCTAGTGAGTTGGAGAGTGATTTAGAAGTCATGGAGTTCTCAAAGGATATGGAGAGGTGCCTCTGAGTGAAGAGTCCATGTCTAAGATTGAGAGTGTGTTTTTGCATATATTAAAGCATTTATAAGAGGATTTATACAGTTAGGGTATTGAAAATCTAAAAAAATAATAAAAAATTGATAAAAAAAATTGAATTATAGGCAACTTTATCGCAACTTTAGGTTCGCAACTTCATCACGTTGCTAACGCGTTGCTAACGCGTTGCCTACGACGTTGCCATCCCGTTGCTAACCACACTGCACATACTCCACCCACCTCCACCCATTACCTGTAGTTAGGATATACATATTAACTCCCGTCATCGGGCCCCTATGTATTAGGTGGCTATTATCTGCAAAGTCAGAGCCACATCTCTCCATGCACCACTACATTATCCCCACTACTTCTCCGTCACCCAGTACACTATCCTATGGTTGCTTCCATGTTCAGGCTACACAGTTTTGTGTAGCGAGTACTTCTCCATTTTATTTTATTTCTACACACGGAGTACTATAGTTGAACATGGTTTTGTCTCATAAGCCAAATTTGGCCTTCAGAAGATCTTAATATCACTTTCTTTCTTCTCTCTCTCTCTCTCTCTCTCTCTCTCTCTCTCTCTCTCTCTCTCTCTCTCTCTCTCTCTCTCTCTCTCTTTCTCTCTCTCTCTCTATCATGATTGCCAGACTCATCCGTAGCAAGCCTTCAATGCCACATGATATCATTAGAGCAGAGCACGCTGCACCATCGATGCTAGTAGAGGCACTGTTCCACACAATATGCATATTAGACAGGATCAAGAGCATGGACAAAGAGCGCCTCACTTATCGAGCGTGCCATGCATCACGCGACATGGCACTTGTAGGAGACACCTCGTGATGGTATGCACGAGCACGAGATTGGTTGGGCCATCATAAATTTGACATAGACAAACCACCACCACTGCAGTACGACTTACAAGCCCCCACCTATTCGCTCTCCCACTAGGAGAGGAACAAGGTCATTCGCAAGGAGATATGACATACAGATATACAGAAGACATGGATTAGCCCCAAGGATACCTTGCCACTAAAAATGCTCCACTACCGCGAGCATTTTCTACAGATCTTAGACCAAGGCTTCATTGAGACTCCACGATACATGCAAACATACTTACCACACCACCTCCGAATTGTCATTGGGCAGCTTCGAGTTTCATCACATCAGCTCGAGCTTGAGGGGGGTCAGACGAGGGGAGTACCTAGAGAGGAGAGGTGGTGCCTAGTATGCCATATAGAGATAGAGAGTGAGGAGCACTTTGTTACCAGATGCCAAGCAAAGTTCCATATAGAGGAGTCACTACAATTGTGCATGACCATTGCAAACCGGCGGAGGTTAGGACGATTCCTCAAAGCAGCGTATGAGAGACGAGAGCGGTTGCTACAATCCATGCATCATACTAGACCATTACTCAGTTCTTTCAGCGAGATGAGCTACATCAGACGAGCCCACCTTCCAAAGGGCTAACGCTCTAGCAGGTAGTGGCACATAGAGCATGATGTCGATCACATAGAGCTGGATACAAACGACCATGACTATACCAGTAGGATATCTCATGCATCAGGATAGCCCATGACCACATGATGGAGCATAGGCGACCACTTGGGTAGCCTTCCTTCAGGAGGCACTCAGACCACTGCTGATGTACCACATACTCCACCCACCTCCACCCATTACCTCTAGTTAGGATATACATATTAACTCCCGTCATTGGGCCCCTATGTATTAGGTGGCTATTATCTGCAAAGTCAGAGCCACATCTCTCCATGCACCACTATATTATCCCCACTACTTCTCCGTCACCTAGTACACTATCCTATGGTTGCTTCCATGTTCAGGCTACACAATTTTGTGTAGCGAGTACTTCTCCGTTTTATTTTATTTCTACACAGGGAGTACTATAGTTGAACATGGTTTTGTCCCATAAGCCAAATTTGGCCTTCAGAAGATGTTAATATCACTTTCTTTCTTCTCTCTCTCTCTCTCTCTCTCTCTCTCTCTCTCTCTCTCTCTCTCTCTCATGATTGCTAGGCTAATCTGCAGCAAGCCTTCAATAACACATGATATCATCAAAGCAGAGCTTGCTGCACCACCGATGCTAGTAGAGGCAATGTTCCAAACAATATGCATATTACACAGGATCCAGAGTATGGACACAGAGTGTATCACTTCTCTCTCTCTCTCTCTCTCTCTCTCTCTCTCTCTCTCTCTCTCTCTCTCTCTCTCTCTCTCTCTCTCTCTCTCTCTCTCTCTCTCTCTCTCTCATGATTGCCAGACTCATCCGCAGCAAGCCTTCAATGCCACATGATATCATTACAGCAGAGCACGTTGCACCATCAATGCTAGTAGAGGCACTGTTCCACACAATATGCATATTACACAGGATCCAGAGCATGGACAAAGAGCGCCTCACTTATCGAGCGTTCCATGCATCACGCGACATGGCACTTGTAGGAGACACCTCCTAATGGTATGCACGAGCACGAGATTGGCTGGGCCATCATGGATTTGACATCGACAGACCACCACCACTGCAGTACGACTTACAAGCCCCCACCTATTCGCTCTCCCACTAGGAGAGGAACAAGGTCATTCGCAAGGAGATATGACATACATATATACAGAAGTCATGGATAAGCCCCAAGGATATCTTGCCACTAAAATGCTCCACTACCACGAGCATTTTCTACAGATCTTAGACCAAGGCTTCATTAAGACTCCACGATACATGCAAACATACTTACCACACCACCTCCGAATTGTCATTGGGCAGCTTCGAGTTTCATCACATCAGCTCGAGATTGAGGGGGGTCAGACGAGGGGAGTACCTAGAGAGGAGAGGTGGTGCCTAGTATGCCATATAGAGAGAGAGAGTGAGGAGCACTTTGTTACCAGATGCCAAGCAAATTTCCATATAGAGGAGTCACTACAATTGTGCATGACCATTGCAAACCGGCGGAGGTTAGGACAATTCCTCAAAGCAGCGTATGAGAGACGAGAGCGGTTGCTATAATCCATGCATCATACTAGACCATTACTTAGTTCTTTCAGCGAGATGAGCTACATCAGACGAGCCCACCTTCCAAAGGGCTAACGCTCTAGCAGGTAGTGGCACAAAGAGCGTGATGTCGACCACATAGAGCTGGATACGAACGACCATGAGTATACCAGTAGGATATCTCACGCATCAGGATAGCCCATGACCACATGATGGAGCACAGGCGACCACTTGGGTAGCCTTCCTTCAGGAGGCACTCAGACCACTGCTGATGTACCACATACTCCACCCACCTCCACCCATTACCTGTAGTTAGGATATACATATTAACTCCCGTCATCGGGCCCCTATGTATTAGGTGGCTATTATCTGCAAAGTCAGAGCCACATCTCTCCATGCACCACTACATTATCCCCACTACTTCTCCGTCACCCAGTACACTATCCTATGGTTGCTTCCATGTTCAGGCTACACAGTTCTGTGTAGCCAGTACTTCTCCGTTTTATTTTATTTCTACACAGGGATTACTATAGTTGAACATGGTTTTGTCTCATAAGCCAAATTTGGCCTTCAGAAGATGTTAATATCACTTTCTTTCTTCTCTCTCTCTCTCTCTCTCTCTCTCTCTCTCTCTCTCTCTCTCTCTCTCTCTCTCTCTCTCTCTCTCTCTCTCTCTCTCTCTCTCTCTCTCTCTCTCTCTCTCTCTCTCTCTCTCTCTCTCTCTCTCTCTCTCTCTCTCTCTCTCTCCCTCCTTCCCTCCCTCCCTCCCTCCCTCCCTCCCTCCCTCGCTCCCTCGCTCCCTCCCTCCCTCCCTCCCTCCCTCCCTCCCCCCCCCCCCTCTCTCTCTCTCTCTCTCTCTCTCTCTCTCTCTCTCTCTCTCTCTCTCTCTCTCTCTCTCTCTCTCTCTCTCTCTATCTCTAAAGGATCATAGGCTTCTCTAAAGGAATATGTGTTGAGGTTGATGCATAACATATATGTCGTCAAGTAGGACATAATGATATGCCATTCACCTGTGCATGGAGAGCTAGAAAAGATCACACAAAACCTCAAGCTCTTCTATTACACATCAGGTGAGCAGAGGAGAGAATCGCTTTTTTCAAGAAGCGATCCATACTAAGAAGTCTTCAAGGTGAATCTCTATTCATGGAAGAGGACCTCACAAAAATGTAGATAGGGCACAAAAGAGCATGTATGTTTGAGATCTTACAAGCCAAGAGAGAAGGAAGGAAGGCTTTTTATCACGATGGTAAACTCTTTATAGATGGACTCCCTATCAAATAGGGCTATGCGGTCTATGAGGCAACACCACACCAGGAGTCACCACTCAAGGTGCATATGTGGAACTACAACCGAGGACTCTAGACACAACCAGACCGACTCGAGGAGATCCTCATGCATGACTTTGCTTGCATCACAGAGAACCATGAAAGCCCAAAAAGAAGCCTCCCTCATATTCCAAGCTTTCATTGGGAATCTGCATTCACGACCACCATGAGACAGAGTACAACACGAGGGTCGAGGGGTGTCGCCATCATATTTAGACAAGAAATACAAAGCCGGATCCACATCATAGGCAAAGACAAGGAGGTGCGATACATGTGGGTTCACATGGAGATAGCACCAAAAATCTAGGTCTACATTGCTATATGCTACTTCACACTCGATAAATCCACATACACGAGATATGACCATGGGGGACCGACTTCGGATAGAGATTCACCATACACTGCACTTTCGGATGAGATACTACATTACAGCATGTTAGGTGAAATCTTCCTCATGAGGGACTTCAATGGTCACACCCAATCACATCAGTGCGACTCATATGTTAGGCAGCATCCATAGATCATGAAGGGGAGAAATCCAGACGAGACAATCCCAACAGAATATCGGTGGATATGGATCAAGACACCACTAGGTACGGCATATATTTACTTGATCTAGGGAGCTGGCATCATCTCGTTATACATAACGGGATGCACCACCTCAAGTTCTCTCTCTCTCTCTCTCTCTCTCTCTCTCTCTCTCTCTCTCTCTCTCTCTCTCTCTCTCTCTCTCTCTCTCTCTCTCTCTCTCTCTCTCTCTCTCTCTCATGATTGCCAGACTCATCCGCAGCAACCTTCAATGTCACATGATATCATTACAGCAGAGCACATTGCACCATCGATGCTAGTAGAGGCACTGTTCCACACAATATGCATATTACACAGGATCCAGAGCATGGACAAAGAGCGCCTCACTTATCGAGCGTTCCATGCATCACGCGACATGGCACTTGTAGGAGACACCTCGTGATGGTATGCACGAGCACGAGATTGGCTGGGCCATCATGGATTTGACATCGACAGACCACCACCACCGCAGTACGACTTACAAGCCCCCACCTATTCGCTCTCCCACTAGGAGAGGAACAAGGTCATTTGCAAGGAGATATGACATACATATATACAGAAGTCATGGATTAGCCCCAAGGATACCTTGCCACTAAAAATGCTCCACTACCGCGAGCATTTTCTACAGATCTTAGAGCAAGGCTTCATTGAGACTCCACGATACATGCAAACATACTTACCACACCACCTCGGAATTGTCATTGGG
The DNA here is from genome assembly GCA_020310875.1 of Ceratopteris richardii. Taxonomy (NCBI): domain Eukaryota; kingdom Viridiplantae; phylum Streptophyta; class Polypodiopsida; order Polypodiales; family Pteridaceae; genus Ceratopteris; species Ceratopteris richardii. The sequence continues at coordinate 35,013,166 of CM035419.1, read as the reverse complement.
CAGCTTTGAGTTTCATCACATAGAGAGTGAGGAGCACTTTGTTACCAAATGCCAAGCAAATTTCCATATAGAGGAGTCACTACAATTGTGCATGACCATTGCAAACCGGCGGAGGTTAGGACAATTCCTCAAAGCAGCGTATGAGAGACGAGAGCGGTTGCTATAATCCATGCATCATACTAGACCATTACTTAGTTCTTTCAGCGAGATGAGCTACATCAGACGAGCCCACCTTCCAAAGGGCTAACGCTCTAGCAGGTAGTGGCACAAAGAGCGTGATGTCGACCACATAGAGCTGGATACGAACGACCATGACTATACCAGTAGGATATCTCACGCATCAGGATAGCCCATGACCACATGATGGAGCACAGGCGACCACTTGGGTAGCCTTACTTCAGGAGGCACTCAGACCACTGCTGATGTACCACATACTCCACCCACCTCCACCCATTACCTGTAGTTAGGATATACATATTAACTCCCGTCATCGGGCCCCTATGTATTAGGTGGCTATTATCTGCAAAGTCAGAGCCACATCTCTCCATGCACCACTACATTATCCCCACTACTTCTCCGTCACCCAGTACACTATCCTATGGTTGCTTCCATGTTCAGGCTACACAGTTTTGTGTAGCGAGTACTTCTCCGTTTTATTTTATTGCTACACAGGGATTACTATAGTTGAACATGGTTTTGTCTCATAAGCCAAATTTGGCCTTCAGAAGATCTTAATATCACTTTCTTTCTTCTCTCTCTCTCTCTCTCTCTCTCTCTCTCTCTCTCTCCCTCCCTCCCTCCCTCCCTCCCTCCCTCCCTCCCTCCCTCCCTCCCTCCCTCCCTCCCTCCCTCCCTCCCTCCCTCGCTCCCTCCCTCCCTCCCTCCCTCCCTCCCTCCCTCCCTCCCTCCCTCCCTCCCTCCCTCTCTCTCTCTCTCTCTCTCTCTCTCTCTCTCTCTCTCTCTCTCTCTCTCTCTCTCTCTCTCTATCTATCTATCTATCTATCTATCTATCTCTCTCTCTCTATCTCTAAAGGATCATAGGCTTCTCTAAAGGAATATATGTTGAGGCTGATGCATAACATATATGTCGTCAAGTAGGACATAATGATATGCCATTCACCTGTGCATGGAGAGCTAGAAAAGATCACACAAAACCTCAAGCTCTTCTATTACACATCAGGTGAGCAGAGGAGAGAATCGCTTTTTTCAAGAAGCGATCCATACTAAGAAGTCTTCAAGGTGAATCTCTATTCATGGAAGAGGACCTCACAAAAATGTAGATAGGGCACAAAAGAGCATGTATGTTTGAGATCTTACAAGCCAAGAGAGAAGGAAGGAAGGCTTTTTATCACGACGGTAAACTCTTTATAGATGGACTCCCTATCAAATAGGGCTATGCGGTCTATGAGGCAACACCACACCAGGAGTCACCACTCAAGGTGCATATGTGGAACTACAACGGAGGACTCTAGACACAACCAGAACGACTCGAGGAGATCCTAGACATGCATGACTTTGCTTGCATCATAGAGAACCATGAAAGCCCAAAAAGAAGCCTCCCTCATATTCCAAGCTTTCATTGGGAATCTGCATTCACGACCACCATGAGACAGAGTACAACACGAGGGTCGAGGGGTGTCTCCATCATATTTAGACAAGAAATACAAAGCCGGATCCACATCATAGGCAAAGACAAGGAGGTGCGATACATGTGGGTTCACATGGAGATAGCACCAAAAATCTAGGTCTACATTGCTATATGCTACTTCACACTCGATAAATCCACATACACGAGATATGACCATGGGGGACCGACTTCGGATAGAGATTCACCATACACTGCACTTTCGGATGAGTTACTACATTACAGCATGTTAGGTGAAATCTTCCTCATGAGGGACTTCAATGGTCACACCCAATCACATCAGTGCGACTCATATGTTAGACAGCATCCATAGATCATGAAGGGGAGAAATCCAGACGAGACAATCCCAACAGAATATCGGTGGATATGGATCAGGACACCACTAGGTACGGCATATATTTACTTGATCTAGGGAGCTGGCATCATCTCGTTATACATAACGGGATGCACCACCTCAAGTTCTCTCTCTCTCTCTCTCTCTCTCTCTCTCTCTCTCTCTCTCTCTCTCTCTCTCTCTCTCTCTCTCTCTCTCTCTCTCTCTCTCTCTGTCTCTCTCTCTCTCTGTCTCTCTCTCTCTCTCTCTCTCTCTCTCTCTCTCTCTCTCTCTCTCTCTCTCTCTCTCTCTCTCTCTCTCTCTCTCTCTCTCTCTCTCTCTCTCTCTCTCTCTCTCTCTCTCTCTCTCTCTCTCTCTCTCTCTCTCTCTCTCTCTCCCGGTTACCCGTTGCCTGAGCCTCTTCGAACCTTGCGTGTCAGTTGGCTCCACGAACCCTAACCCTGAAACACACGATCTGTCCTTCTTGACGACCTACGAACCCTAACCCTAAAACCGATGACCTATCCTACCTGGTATTTTCTCTCTTGTCTCTCCCCCTGCTCGCATCCACCTCTACCACCCCCCATCCCTTCGCCCATGCCTACGCACAACCTCTGCCCCCTCCCCCCCCCCCCTCTCTCTCTTGCCATGAGAACAAGATAGAGGGAGCTCATGGCCTCTCCGAATAAATCTCCAACATTGAAGGCGACCTTTATGCTCACAAATAAGCGCCTCACACAAATGGAAAAAGAGATGCGAGAGTGGAAAACAATGATGGCGGAATGGAGAGAGGAAAAGGTGGTTTTCCTTTTCAAGCAATCCAACAAGTAAGATCATTGGAATCTTGAGAAAGAGGTCATGAGGGCTGAAATCGAGGCACTCAAAAGGGACATCTCCAACCTTAAGAAAGAACGGGTCAAAGTCAAAACAAGGGGTGCACCTGAAGACAGAGAATTTCAGCCCTCTGTAATTAAGAAGATTTAAGTTATTAAGGATCAAGTGCAAGCGATCGAAGAAGAGAAAAAGCAACATTAGGCGAAGACGTCTACATGGGTAGAGGTCATTACTAAGACACAAAAGAAGATGGACAATGCAAAAAAGTGGATAGAGCTCACTAAGAAAGGAAAAGGGAAGGAAACATTAGCCTCCACACCGAACTTTATCAACATGACACTTGAGGAGGAATGACGAAAACACTCGTAGTTACAGCTCTCAAAGATGGAGATAGAGTAGAGGAGGAAGTGAAAGGGCTTATGGAGTTGATGGGAGTGGACAAACCTACACACACAAAGGCATGGAGAGTGGGAAAAAGAAGTGCTGGTGTTGGAGAGACATTGAAGGAGTGAACCCTCATCTTCCATTTTCCAAACCTTGAGACAAAGGAGTTTTTGAAAAGAAGACCCACTCTAAGAAAGATCGGCATATTCCTTGGGGATGATATCACATTATCACAACTTACTCACATGAAGGAATTCATGCCAGAAATTAGGGCAGCAAGGGACAACGAAAAGGTAGCTTTCTATAGAGATGGTAGGGTAATCATTGTAGAGTGCCACTCTACATGATGATTGACGACCTATGGGACCTCACTTAAAATGGCAGTGTGGAATTGCAATGGGTCCCTTAAACTTGATGTGGGTGTATTTGAGGATAGCTTTAAAAATAGAGGCATATTGTTTTATATAGAGACACACAAGTCACTAGGTCACCCGGACAGATAATGCCACGACTGACAGGCTAGAGATGGGAGACAGTTCATCGAATAGAGGCAAGGTCTGAGCTCGAGAGCCGAGGATCTGGGGGAGTAGCAATTCTTTTCATAGAGGAGTTGTAGCCAATTGTACATATCACTCAGAGAGATGAGCATGCTAGGTATATGTGGGTCAAATTGCAAGCGGACACGAGCAGATTTCTCTATATTGTTGTATGCTACTTTGCTCCAAGTACGTCCACTTATGTTTCACCTAGAGGAGAGTCTCCTTTCTCTATACTCGATGAGGATATATGGGAATTGTCTAGAGATGGAGACATCATTCTTTTGGGAGACTTCAATGCCCAAATGAGCAATCATCAAACAATCTTGTATGATACCTCAAAGGATATGTCGCGAGAGTTGGATACAATGGGCATGGAACTAGATAGACACTCTCAGGATATGGAGTGTATAGAGTATGGGAGATACCTAGTAGATATGGGTACTACACATGGTTTAGCCATACTTAATGGCTTACAGAGATTCCGAGCAGCAACTAGATTCATTTATTTCCCGCATCATCACTAGGCTAGAACACTGGACTATATTATGACTATGCCGAGATATCTTCCTTATATTGAGGACTTCATAGTAGGCCCTAGGCCTATTGGAGTTGCAGTGGATCATGCCGTGTTGACATTCGACATCTCTTTTCAGTTTACCATAGCTCAGAGGCCACAAGCACGAGGTCATACCTGATAGTAATTCAATTCAGAGACCGACTCTATCTACATGGATGGCATTTATAGATGCCTATGCATACAGGAGCCTAGGCGACCTCTCGATGAGTTCACCCATATTTTGACAGAGACTCTACATGATGCAACCAAGGAGGCATATCCACATAGTCAATCAGAGCAGAGATGACATTCTAGGACTATGCCCCAAAACAGTTGGTATGATGAGGAGTGCAAAGAGTTGAGAGCCAAGCTAAAGACAGAGGTTTCTTTCAGAGTGACTACTCACATCCAGTCATGTATTGCCTTCCGTCATCTTGTATGGCGAAGAGGGCTTTCCTTGCTAGGCTAGAGAAGGAGTTATTCAGCTATTTTTGAGTCAGTATTCAGCGAAGGCTCGGTGACTTTTTAATGAGTCCTCTCCCACCCTAGCTATTACTTCTATAGAGGTTTGGGTCCGGTATGCAACATCTCTATATATAGCTTCGGGCCAACCTCCTCTTCTAGACCCATCGGAGCATGCCCACATGCATATACTTTCTTTACCGTGGAGATGGTGAGGAAAGCCATTGATAGGATGAGGACTAAGAGAGCTTCTGATCATGCTGGATTAGTGGCTTAGCACTTTATTCATGCCAGAGATATGCTTGTTGACTGCCTATGATGTTGAATCATACTATGTACGAGGGTATGTCTGAGACTTGGAGTTTGTCCACTATTGTGCCTATCTTGAAGGAAGGAGACCCTATGGAGCCTTGGAACTACCGTACTATCATGATTGGTCAGACACTAGCATGGTTGTATGCATCTATTCTTGAGCAGCAGTTGAGCAAATGGGCAGAGAGAGAGGGCATACGAGCAGCAAGCCAAGCAGGTTCTAGGAAAGGCTGAACGAGGACAATGGTTGTTTCGTATTGGAGCAACGACGAAACAGCGACAATTTCGATAACGGCTTCTTCAGCACTTTGCAGTTGCTTTGCCGTCTCTGCTTGAGCATCTACTAATTGTGAGGATGATGGATGACAAACCATAGCCGTACTATCATCCACTCTATCCTTCACAGCCATATCATCCAGGGATTATGCTTCATCCCGCCGTGAAGTTTCAGCCATATCTTCCATGCTCACATCAGGATCTTGCTGCTGAATAGGAGACGATTGGGCAGATACTACCTGTAATGAAGTTGCTGTATCATGGAAGAATTCAACCTCTTGTACAACGGTTGATCCCTGCACTTGACTTTGGGATGGGCGCTTGCACCGGAAGAAGTAGAGAAGATCTTCATCATCATCATCATCGTCCTCTAGCATTTGTGTAGACTACTCATGTAATAGAATTGTAGGTAAAGGAGGAGGTTGTGCGGCATGAATTGTCGGAAGGAGGAAAGTGAGAAGGTCTGGCAAGCGAGTCCGAGGGATCTCATTCTTGGCCAATTGCTTAGAAACGGCTTGGCATTCGCAGTGAATGCGTCGGAAAAAGAAAGAGGTGAAGTTAACGGCCTCGTGTGCTGCAGTATCAATCATCGAATAAAAAGGGCGTGAAATGTCGTAAGTGCGTTTTTGGAGATTCAGGGAAGCTACCAAAAGAACTGGAGTGCGGTGCGCTCTGGTTCTGGACGACATAAAATGGCAAACTCGTTAGACGAGTGTCTGGGGAAGAGTTCCTTCATTGAACATAATCATCACGGAGTGTTGGAAATATACACATATAATGGCGACATGCACGCATTAACAGAATCAGAGACACAGAAGGCGGCTACTAATTATGGTTAGGTAAGAAAACTGAAAGATTACGATCAATCGCTCAACCGGAATTATGCAAAAAGGAGAGGAACGATGAGGTAGAGCAGTGAGAAAAAAAAAGGAGTAAAAATACCGATCACTCATCATGAGGATGAAGGCAATGGATAATAGGGACGAAGCTTCGATCCATTGATCGCCTTAGGAAGAAGGGTACCAGTTACGGTGGATAACCGAAAAGTTACTGGTCCCACTTGTTCGGCAATACAGTAGGGACCGAACTAGCGCAATTTAAACTTTTCGGTGGATCGATTAGATTTAGCATTATAAAAGAGCACTAATTGGTTGGTGGTAAACATAGGGGTTTTGAGGAAACGATCGTGAGTTCTTGCTTGTCTGAGTTGAACTTTCTACAGCACCAGAAAACTCTCGAGGCGTTGTTCATCCAGATACCGTAAAGCCTCCAATCGAGAAGGGAAAGATTCTTCCGATAGTAATTTCTACTCTAATGTCACTCGCAAACTAGGAATCACAAGTTCCATAGGAGCAATCGCCTCCAAACCATAAGCCAACTTGAAGGGAGTTGTTTCGGTTGCCACTATATGTTGTACGGTAAGCCCATAATACCGCAAGTAGGAATTGGTCCCATCTCTACGGGCAATCCAATACCAGCTTCTTTAAAATGTTCAACAGAGATTTGTTTGTGCTCTCGGCAAGGCCATTCGCTCGTGGGTAGTATGGGGAACTGAATTTATGGACAATTTGGAAGGTATGAGTAAGCACTTGCATTAATGTGTTTGCAAAGTGCGTACCTTGATCAGTCACAATCTCCAAAGGTAAACCATAGCGTGAAAAAATATCTTTCATCAAATATTTAGCGACCGCAACCGTTGTGGCTGACCGTAGAGCCCAAGCTTCGACCCACCTCGTCGCATAATCTGTGCAAGTAAGGATATATCTGTCACTGGTAAGTGTCGTAGGAGGTGTTATCGGTCCGATAAAATCCAAGCCCCATTTCTGAAAAGGTTCGAGAGGCAAAACTGGTTGGAGCGGAAAGTGATGTCTCTGTAAAGGTTGACCCGAACTTTGACACTCATCACACTGTCGCACATACTTGGTCACATCACGGTACATAGTAGGCCACCATAAGCGACTTTCCAGAATCTTCCGCTGGATCAAGTCAACCGCAAAATGACCTCCAACTATGTAGAATGAGCCATTGTGATTACTGAAGCAATTTCGTGTGGTGGAACACATCTTAACAGCACTCCCGAGTGATCCATGTAATATAACTGCCCTACAATTAGCCGAAATCGTCAACTATACATGGTCAATTTACGGCGCGCAGCAAGAGAGGCCATGTCGGGAGGACATCCACTGGTCAAGAAAAGCATCAAAGTGTCATAATAGGAGGATTTTACTAGCAATTCTTGTTGATCATCCTATACAGTCTCAGTTGCATAGATAGCAGGTGTGGTATCGTCAACTCCTTTCGGGAGTTCACAGGAATCCAACCGAGATAGAAAATCGGCACGAGGAGTATTGATTATCAGTCGATTGAGTGGCGTGGCCAGATGAGCAAGCCACCGCAAATGTCGCCCATGCCATCGGATTTGTCCCAAGAAGCGCATCACTTCTTTGGGTGTCTTCCGAGCAAGTGCCTCCAGTACCGCCTTCACTTTATCTGGATCAACTTGAATCCCTTGTTTTGAGATAATGTGCCCGAGCAACTTACCGCAAGATACCGAGAATACAGATTTATTTGGGTTTAAGCACAAACGATATTCTCGACATTTTAAAAAACAACACCGTAAATGGTACAGATGTGCCGAAGTATCACCGAATAAGGAGAAGTCATCCAAGTAAACTCTCATGAATGTGATTAGATAAAGAGAGAAAACTTCCTGCATACAGTGTTGAAACGTACTTGGAGCATTTCGCAGACCAAACCACATCACTGTACACGCATAAACGCCCCAATTAGTTATAAATGCTATCTTTGGAATGTCTTGCTCCGCCATTCATACTTGGTTATAGCCACTATATCCGTCCAAAAAGGAGTACATCTCGCGACTTGCCACATCATCTAATATTGTGTCCAAAAACGACAGAGGGAATGGATCAAGTACTGTTGCTGCATTTAATTTTCGGTAGTCCACACATATCTGTAGTTGCTTATTCTTCTTAGGAACTATGACAATAGGAGAAACCCACTCCGCATGCTCAACAGGGACAATAAACCCAACCTTAAGCAATCGATCCAGTTCTGCTTTGACCTGGGCTGCATAGTGAGGATTCAGCCTATAGCTGGGTTGTTTAATAGGCCGAGCATCTGGTTTCAACATAACCCGATGCTGATAGATACGCGGGTCCAACCCCTTCATATCCTGATAATCCCATGCAAACACATCAGAGAATTCACGTAGTAACTGTAGCAAGTTATTTTGGAAGGTCTCTGATAGTCCCGCCTTAATCTTCATTAGTCGTGGATTAGTTTCATCACCTAAGCTGCAGGTAACCAATTGACAAGCTATCAAAGCTTAGTGGGAAGTCTCAACTATGCTACTCTAACTAGAGTAGATATATGTCACAATGTATGTGTTTTGAGAGAGTTCATGCATACACCTAGGAAGCCACACATGAAGGTAGCCAAAAGAATTCTCAAATATCTCAAAGGAACAAATAATGAACGATTATTGTATTCGTACGCCTCAAATGTACGTCAAGCTATTCTCTTATTCAGATTGAGCGATATTAAGAGATGATAGGAGTACCTCTAGATATCTTTCATTTATAGGTTTGAAACTCTCTTGGTCGTCAACAACAATAGGTTGCTCTCTCATCTAAAGAGGCTGAATATAGAGGATTGGCTAATGCAACTCAAGAAGTTATGCGGATTAAGAAACTATACTCACATTTGGGAGTGAAGTCATTTACTCCTCACATACTTGGTGATAATTTAAGTTCTTTGCATCTTGCAATTGACCCCATTTATCATGCTAACACCAAACACATTGAGATCCACTATCATTATGTTAGGTAGAAAATTACAAGCGACGAAATTCTCTTATATGCATCTACTCAACAACAATGTTCAAACATGATTACTAAAGCCTTGGATGGAGTGAAGTTGAGTGGGTTCAAATCTATGATTGGACTTCAAGAAAACTCAAAGGATTGAATACTCAAGCATCTTAAGCTTGAGGGGGAGCTACTTGTGCATATGGCAAGCCTAAGACCTTGACCATAAGTATTCAACTTCAATGAACCTTGAGCTAAAGCCATATGTATACACATACATTATCTCATTGTTACTAAGGTTCAAACAAGATGTTACTTTTTAAAAAGTAAAAGGGTAACTAGAGAATCTCGTGGATGTATTAAGAGCCAAATCCCACCACTTTATTTGAATTCAAAATTCAAAATGTAACTTCTAAACACATGAAAGAATATTAGGTAGATCTATCAAAGTCACTCTTGAAAAAGTATATATATACACTATCTACTTAATCACAAGATATCATCACTTTTACCATACACATTGGAGTGTGCATTATACTTTCCTCAAACTCTTGGAGTCCTCGAATCTCTCCATGTACTATACATCACACATCAAAACATATGCTTCAAGTCTAAGCATCTACTCTACTCGGGTTTCCTGTTGCAGTACACTTCTTTGAGTCTTTCAACTTCTCCAAGACATTGGAGTACGTATATGGTCTCATTGTCTTGTTTATCGATTGGAGCATGAAGGTAGCACTCTTGTAAGTGTGGGTCCAAGAGTTTCATGGTCATTGGAGTTGTGTACATTGAGATATGAATAGATCTTTGTGATTGTGAATAGATCGTTGTGATTGTGAATAGATCTTTGTGATCTTTGTGAATAGATTTTTGTGCATCATTATCTTCCTTAAATGTCTAGATCACCCCCCTTACTTCTTCTACAAGTTGCTCACAATACAGTCACTCTAAATTCATGAAATAGCTTGTGTTAGATCACTCTTCACTTGATTTAAAGATGTGCAAAAGGATTCAAGTTAATTCCTAGTAGATTGTGATCCCTAACTGGTTTTCTTAATGCCTTCTTCCATAAATAGAAGTTTTCTCTACATGTGCATTGTTCAAAAGTTATCTGTTTTGACATAAACTTGAGATTAAAGCTTCAAGGTGCTATAGGCATAATATTGAACATATTGGAAGCTTAGGAAGTCTATTAGAGAGTCCAAAACATCCTATGTCCAAAAGATACATAGGTTGGTCTGAAGCAAGTTTTTGCCAAGACCCTCTCATCTCTACAAATTGCCATCACACACGTTATATTGTACTCCAAGCTTCTTTTTCCTTGTGTTGTTCATATGCTTCTAAAAACCTCGGACTCCAACATTTATTGGTTATATGTCTTCTTCTTTTAAGGAAGGTATAGCAATACTTTTACCCAAACAAAGATACCATAAACCCTTGTTGGCTGGTGACCCATTACTCCTTGGAATTATCTATAAAATTCTCTCCAAAGCACTAATCGTCACGTTTGAAGGACCTTTAGCATCAATTATTCATAAAACTTAATACAATTTCCTTCCTCAGAAATCCATTTATGAACACATTCTCATTGTTATGTTGGGATCCGAATACGCAAGTTGATTTTGCAAAAACTTTTGATTGGGTATACTGTGGTTTCATTACTTCCATATTGCAATGCATGGGCTTTGGAAGGCGGATGTGACAGGTTATTTCCCTTCTTGAAGATGCATGTACTTCGTTTCTTGTTCATGGACATCTCACACAACGAATTCGTATTCTTAGAGTACAACAAGGCTGCCCACTCAGCCCCTTTCTTTTTGAAATCGCCTTACATCCACTTAACTGTTATGTGGATTACACGATCAACTTGGGTTCTCTTCATTGTCTCCACTATGATAATAAATTCTTCCTTCAAGCTAGATTTCCGGATGATATTTTCTTTTTTAAAAAAAGGAAGTTCGGTCTTGGCCTATTCTCCGGACTTTAATTAAAAATGAAGAACAAGATACAAGTGAATGGGAGTAGCGCCCTTGGGACCCCCCGAATCCCACAAAGGAGGGGCAAAATTTACTAATCTAGAGTGTACTACAAAAGAGGTTAAGAACCCTCACCTCCCCCTCATGCAAGGCCCACTTGAATTTAAGCTTGTTCTCGATGAGCAACACTTTATGATGCCTAAGAGGTGGGGATCTCTTACAGTTGGAGATTCTTTTACCAAGAAGGAACAGAGATCTCTCAATCGACCACTCTTTAGGAGGGTGTCCGAAATTGTAAGCACACCATTCCCTCCAAATCTTCCAGAGGGTTTCCCCTCTTATAGCATTCCACAGTGCTGCCGAGAAACCGATCGCTTCGCCCAGAAGTGCTTGCTTCGAGGTGATTTGTTCCTGCAGTCTCAAAATCTTCATTATAGAATGGCCATTTCATTTCAGATTGCGAATAGTGCAATTAATTCTACAGCCTTACATATGTATTTCTTACTTCTTTATGGATGAACATCTACTTCTCTTAAACCTTTCGAGTTGGGAATTATAGTCTTCCTTTGGCCAAAAACAAGCAACCGGGCGATTCTCCCATACGCATGGTCTATTATCTCTCAACCATGATCAATGGGCAGCTTAGGGATTCTGGACCTCCTCCAGCACTCACACACAGAGCTGTACCTTCATCACTGAATTCCTTCGAAAAACTACAAACTGGTCATTAATACTCGAATCCATGGTAGCAAAGCGCATAGTCTATTATCTCTCAACCACGATCAATGGGCATAGTAGGGATTCTGGACCTTCTCCAGCACTCACACACACACATGTACTTTCATCACTAAATTCCTTTGAAAAACTACGATTTGGTCATTAATACTCGAATCAATGGTAAAAACAAACCTTTGCATCTGCGACCCAGGACAAGAAACTTATTTATACAACCTTGGAAGAAGCTGGTGCCTCTCATGCAATGGAATGATGAGGCTTTGACATCAGTGACGTCTTTGAGCCATGAAAATCCTTTCTGGACTCCTTTAAGAAAACAACCACGTACTTGAGGATGCTCAATCATAAACATCCTGCTACATTCATCAAGATTCAACATTGATTCCCTTCCCCCAAGCAAGGAGATTTTATAAAATAGAACCGTCTAACAGACACTCCTTGCTAAGCATGGAAAAGCCTTTCCAAACATTGCGGGTTACACACGACACAGGTTTCTCATCCAAACAATCAAAACCAGAAAATTGAAGGATTATGACATTTGCATACAGCCTCAGCAGCATGCTACTACCGGCGCTTACTAACTTTCACTGCCATTTCACAAACATGTAGCCTACGATGGAGACTCCAAAAAGTAGCGATTGATGGATTATGACATGCAATCACATCTGGAAAGCGAAATTGCCTCTCTAATACAAAATCTTCCTCTTGAGACACACCCAGTGCATTCAGGACAGGTGCATTCTTGGGACGACATTCCAATATGCAGCTCAATTGCCCACAATGTGGATGGAGCACCTGATGGAACACCTACGCACATTTTCGGAACTGTCCTTGCATCGAAAATGGTGGAAAGATTTGAAATACAAACTCCAATGACTCCAGTCCCCACTTTCACCTTACAAGCTCGCATTCACTTTATACACATTTGTGGACTCCACTGCAGTCTGGTTTATGAGCAGCTTTGATTCTAGATCCTCTGGTTCATTTGGAAGCCAAGGAGTGCACTTCTTTGGGAAACCAAAGTACCTTTACTAATTACATCCCTTCAACTGTCCTGCAGCAACAACTCTTGACTGTCAATGCTGAACTTGAAGAACCCCTTAGATCTTCAGTCACTCTTATTGTAAACACATTGTTTTAGTAGGCTCTAGGGAGCTCTTTAAATACCACAGAGGAGCATTTCTACTGTACATTTTTTGGTTTAGTATAATTTGCTTTCCTCTAAATATATATATGTGTGCACGTGTGTTTGTGTATGAGAAATGGTGACTTTAATTGAAACATCAAGTCTTATCAAATAATTAAATCTAGAAACAGGAGAACAATTACATATATTTTATAATCAAGCACAATAATGTATAATTCAAAAATCAAAAATAAAATAATAATAATATTTGGTTGTAGACTTTGTTCCATTTATACATCGACAAAACATCAATAGCATCATTGATGCCCAATAATACGCACATAACTCAGCACAAATATGTATTTGCACAAGCATTCTGCACAAGTACGAATACAAGGTTTACACAAGCATTCTGCACCATTCAGTCAAGAAAAACTTTAAGACCCATATTATGGCAAGGGAAAAAGTTCAACATGCAAGGGGAAAACTATACTTATACCTGAGACACGTACAAGCATACACACCCAGCAAATGCATAGAACATTAAGCTATACATGCATATCAAGTGCTCTTGGGTCTTTCCTACATCGGCTAATTCATTCTGTTGAAGCCACATCCTACGACTCCACTAAAGCTTGTAATCTATTAAATACGAAAAAAGAACCCTATATTTGCCCACGAAGAGAACTAAAATGGCCCCACTATTTGTTCAAACAGCCCCACTACTTGATTTTAATGCCCCAACACTGCATTTAAAATTAAGAATGATGCATGAGAGCATCTGAACCCTAGAAACAGGCAAACACAAGGATCATGGGAATCGCTATGCATTAGAGAATTGTCCCCAATTATTATCAAACACAGCTAGAAAAGAAACACTAGATGGTCAATAACCTTGAGAATGAGGAAGTCACAAGAATAAGAATATCCCTACTCTTAGAAACATGTTATGTTTTATAATTAGGGACAATCAGGCTTACAAGAATCATATCCATCTACATGAAATATGGCAACCACAGGACAAAGTCCCTTCTTTTGTTTTCCTCTTCCTGCAAGACCAGAATAGAAACAGACAACAATCTAATTTACATACTATCCTATTCCACAATATGCACCATACATACCAGCCTCCTGCGTATGTTTCTTCAATTTAAGACTTAAAACCATCATGAATGCTTTGCTCATTTTAGAAACTAACGCCTGGTAATATGCCAGTTCCAAGATGAATTACTGAACAGCTTTTCTTCAGCATAGGTGAGGTTATATGGCCATGAAGTTCTTCAACAATATGAAAATTCTATATTCAAGTATCCAACTCAACAGAAACCATGTGCTATTGATTCACAAAATGAACCTTCAAAAAAAAATGTATATATACAAGAAATCATGTCATTTCCACCATAATAGCAGTTGCATTTGAATGGACAGCCACAAAACATAGGTCTTTATGTTCTTGATCTAAGATAATACAATGCATGAAAAATAGTCCAAAAAGCAATACTCTTTTTAAAGTTTGTAATTACACAGCAAATATCTCATTTCAGCTTTGTGTCTAAAAATACATCCTCTGGGAGTAGGAATTCCAAGCCAATTGCCTAAAAGAAACATTTTAGTATTGTGATATCACGAAAAGAAAACTAAATTAACATGTATGCATAGCAACTAGGGAAAAAAATGCACACCTTTGCGAAACCAAGGTCCGCATCACTATGGTCGCCAGGCCTTCCTGCAGCATCACCAACATAAAATGATCTGAAAAAAAAAAAAAAAAAAAAAAAAAAGAGGAAGAAATGTCATATGCTACATTCAAGCTTGCCACTCACAGGTTTCTTTTTTCCTTTTTCTAAGAAACTGCATATAGGCCTACCATATAATGCTTACCTAGCTTTGTCTATGTTTACTCCATTATTGAAGTGCTTTTCCAAAAGGACCCACATTCCAGGGCTTGGTTTCCGGAAAGGATCACCAGTCCCTTCTTTTGCACAAGATATAAATACCTGTGTACGCATTTTCTTAATGAAGTCATGGAAATTATTTGAAGTATATATAGCCAAAACAATATGACAAAACATAGCTGAAGTCCCAAATGTAATAGTTCTGTTGATAGAAAATCTGTTACAACCAAAAGGAATCAGGAGTATTGAGCTTAGTTGGTCATCCCAAATCAACCACATCCCAAAAGTTTGTGAAAAAGCAAACTAAAAAGGTATCAGGCATATCTTAATGTAATAAACTGCCTATGAGGGGCAATCAATTGATCATTATTCTCCACGACCCTTTCACCTATTTGAAAACAGACGTATACCTATACATCTGTCGAATTTCATAATCACAACCCCTAAAGACGTGAATTTTTGCAATCTATCACAGAAACTTCACAAAGAAGTTCTTGAGAATATGGAAAGCTCCCTGCAGCCTGGAGGCTGGAACCATGAATAATCATGTAAAAATTGCAGCAATACATATTCAAATCATTAAAAAGTAAACAAAACAAACATCTGAATATGGTTTGCATTGTGATTTGCATAACCACTACTAAAAAAGGCACGCATCACACACTCCTCAAAACCACATAATAATAGTAACAGTAGTAATAGTAGCTGCAGCAGCAACAGTAATAGTAATATAAGCAGCAGTAGCAGTGGTAGACTGGTAGTGGTGGTGGAGGTGGTGGTGATAATAATAATAATCATCATCATCGTCATCTCGTCGTCGTCATCATCATCGTCGTCGTCATCATCATCATAATAATAATAACAACCATAATCATAATAATAATCATAATAATATGCAATGATAAAAATAACAACGTCAATAATAAAAACAACAATCACATTTGAGATGATAGACAGCATCATTCCTACCTGAATAGGAGCATCAACAAGTTTCATGAAGCTTTTCAATCTGCCAATCTTTGAGTCAACAGCCTTTTGTCTACTGTTCTTCCAGCGATCAATGTTGGACTCATTTGTAAAAATTACCTAAACATCAAAAATGCAAGACAAAAGTATAATCAAACACTTTCACAGAAGGATACAGTGAAGAAGCATGTAAATGATCTTTAGCCATTCTGTCTATATTTTTATAACATTAT
Source organism: Ceratopteris richardii (assembly GCA_020310875.1). Taxonomy (NCBI): domain Eukaryota; kingdom Viridiplantae; phylum Streptophyta; class Polypodiopsida; order Polypodiales; family Pteridaceae; genus Ceratopteris; species Ceratopteris richardii. The sequence goes on along the minus strand of CM035419.1, from coordinate 34,997,087 downwards.
AACTTCAATAACTTGATAAGTTTTTCATTATGGGTCGGAGATGATTTAGAATCTAGATGGTTTGATATTCCATGACAGACTGAAGATAACTTTAGCAAATTCATCTTTATCTTTTTTTTTTATTCATTGTCATATGACAGAGAGAGAACTGTACCCAAGTCGCAAGTCACACATAACACAGCTCAGAGAGAGAGAGAGAGAGAGAATCTATATGCTCCACGGATACCATCATGGTATATACATGGGGAATCTTAGCTCCATCCATATAGAGAGAGAGAGAGAGAAAGACACCTGCTCTACCAAGCTGCAAATATTATCATAGCTTCCACAAACCTCAAACTCAAACAATGGGTATCAGTGCAGGTCACCGCTTCATCAAGGGCATCGTCAACCCCCCTCTGGTCAGAGTCTCAAAATTGCACAAAAATGGATGAGCATACTCAAGGCAATTAGGAGTTCAAAATGGCTTCGCTATGTTGTGTTGAAATTTTGTTCCCAGCTCGTTTTGGCCTTTGAATGAACTATCATAGTGCCTGTGCAGGCAATTTCGTCCTTTTGTGCCAAACATATATACAGGTTTTGGTTCGCCAGTACAAGCACCTCGAAATCTGCTATAAGTTTAGCAGAGTTCAATTTTGAGAAACGGTCATTTTCTTGCATCAAAGTATTTTAACCAGTGTCCATGGCTCAAAGCAATGATGTATTTTGTATGTTGGTAGTTGAGGACAAGTTGGATGGCACTAATTACCCGTTATGGGCATATATGATGCGTCATGTATTGGTAGCAAAAGGGTTATGGAATATTATGCAAGGTATTGAAAAATGCCCTACTACACCTCCAAATGCAGTTATTAAAAATGAAGTTGTTGGCATTGAAGATAATGATCTTCAAGTTCTTGTTGAAGATGATGATCTTCAAGTTCTTGTCAGTGTGGTTAGCAACGAGATAGCAACGTCGTAGGCAACGCATCAGCAACGTTGTGATAAAGTCGATCAAGTTGTGTACAATTCTTTTTTTTTTTTTGGGGTCAAATTTTTAGTATTTTTTAAGATTTTAGTATCCTGAATGTATAAATCCTCTTATAAGTGCTTGAATATATTCAAAAACCACATATAAGCGTTATATATCAACATTTAAACATATCATATATAGTCGGACATCGACTTCTAAGTTCTAACTTCTGACTTGCATAATGCATTTCAAGTTTCAACTTAACTACTTAGAAATTTGATCACAATGGACATTAACTTTTAACTTTTAAGTTAGGCTGCACGCAATACTAAATTATAGATCACATTTCCAAATCAAAACTTATATTCACTTGAAAGTTGATAGTGGACACTAATTCAAAGTTCATATGAATTTCAATAAATTCACCATCAAAACTTCAATACACTAGATAAACGTGGGCACAAATTACAAATACAATGCATATAGATGAGTCACCACAAAAGTAAAGAGTCAAGAAATAATCATAATATCATCTAAATGTCATAAATACATATCCAATGTCCATAAATATGATGGATGACTCATGAGTCATATGACATGTCACATGTCCAAGCAAATCCAAGAGTCAATCATCAAAATCTGACTTTGTATGTGATGACATCTCATCCTCAACCTCATCCTAATCCTCATCCTCTCTACCATAGTTGGAAAAAGTCTCGACTCAAACCCCTTGGAATGTTACATACCAAATGTACCGTACCGTATGTGTAAGGTACTTGTTCACATGAATTTTCTTTTGGTTTGTTATTTGAAGCATCCCATGCATTCTTTGAAGCCATACATACAAAGATCAATAGTACATTGATGCATACAATTGCATAGATACATACATAGTAGATAAAATACAACATGCACATGACACGCATCGATAAATATACATTACATACACAGAAGCATGTACATATACATATCAGTTACTTGTAAACACATACATATTATGTCATCGACACATACATACTATTGTCAACATACGTAAATAAATATTATATCATTCATAACTACATGAATGCATAGATGCATACATACATACATACACACAGACACACACATGCACACACATACGTATGTGTGTGTGTGTGTATGTGTGTGTGTGTGTGTGTGTGTGTATATATATATATATATATATATATATATATATATATATATATATATATATATATATATATATATATATATATATATATATATATATATATATATATAAAACGTACCATACCGTACCAAACCTCCTTGTCACGTATTGTACACGAACCGTTCCACGTACCGTACGTACAGTAGATGCATCAATGGCACGTAGGAACATAGTGCCTTTGCAACAATGAACGAGTCAAAGTTACTAGGGGACGGGGACGGGTCTCAAGAATGGTGGTGTCCCCGAGACGAGGACAGAGCCTTGGGCGTCACGGGACGCCACTAAAACAATGCAATTTTTTTTCAAAATGATAAAATAAAAGTAATATACAATGAATCTATTAACATGTGAAATGGCCAATAAGAAGAAAACCATGGGGAAAGGTGTTTTTTAAGTGTAAACAATGATTAATGAACAAGTACGAAACAGGTTGATGGTTGAACATTCAGAGTTACTCAAAGACAAGTCACATGTATTGTATCATGTCAACTAGTGTGGATAAATCATCATCATCCATGGTCTTGCATTACCTTCTTCTTTGGCAAATACGGAAGAGTCAATCTCTTTCCACCATGTACATTTGCTTGTAGCATGACTCGGATCCACTTGTTCGTGATGAAGAGGCGGTATGGGAAGAGAATACTATGAGGAGAGGAGAAAAGAGGAGAAGAAGAGAGGGTTGAGAGGATATGGAGCATCCCTTGAATATACATGGGGGAAGCTAGCTAAAGCCTTCATGCACAATGGATGCTTGCAATGAAAGCTCCAAGTGAACTTGTGAGTCTCATAAGCTAAAATGGCTCTATTTATGGTTATGTGTAGGGCTAAAAGAAGGCTTTAGAAGCCCTTAAGGAAGCACCAAAACTAACTGTTGCAGAGCTAAAGAGCGCACGAAGCAGAGAAAAAGACGGGCCCCAAAATTTTTTCGATTTGGACATCAAACTTTTGTATTATATTCATTCTTGTAATATATTTCCATTGTAAATGCACTAGAGGAGTCCTCTAGATGCATCCCCACGGAAGAGTAGAGATTACCCATGTACAATAGTAGGAAATTAGTCTCTTAGTGAATAAAGTGCCGGTCACTTGTGTAGGGCTCATGTATATAAGTCACTTTGTGACTCTTTGTAAAAAAACTCTTGCCATTGTGAAGAAGGAGCTCTTGAGAATTTTCGAGTTTGCCTCTTTCTTGCTGATTTTGATCTTCATTTCGCTCTTGTATGTGTGTGTTATGCTTGAAATGCATGTGTAGGACTGTTGTCTACCCCTTCCCCTTGGTTTTGAGCTGCTGTAGTGCGTGCGTAAGCTAGGAGAAGTTGTGGCGCAGGTATTTGTGATTCCCGTCATTCACAATTTTTGCCATAACTTGAAGCAGATTGGTCAGAATTGAGTGAAACCACCACCGTTGGATGCGTCTCGTCGAGAGCTTCGAAACGAGTACCCTATTGCCTATGTTCGGAGTTCTGGGCTGGGAGAAAACCTCAAAATACCAAAACTGCTGTAAGAGGCTTGCGGCAAACACTTTCAGTATTTCAAAGAGTGTGAGAGGTAGTAGTCTTTTCTCATGCATGCTAGCTAAACCACTTCATTATCCATCACGTGTGCACAAGTCTTCATACACTTGGTAAGTCGCTCCTTAGGATTGACATTTAAATGTGTGTTAAAGATCCCACTATATGCACTTGTGTGGCAATTGAGGTATAGTCTCATTGGCACAAGTCCTTGAGTTATCTTGGCTCAAGTACACACGTTTTTGGCGCCGTTGCCGGGGAACACTCAACCAAGGTGCCTTCGTGATGGTTATAGACCGAGTGTGATCGAATCGTACTTGTAGAGGTGAAATTGTCCTTTGGCAAGTAGTCAGTCACTTCAGCACTTGTTACTTCACATCCCCAAGGTGTGTGTGATAAGTTTCAGGTTTAAGTTTAGTAGAAGGAGAGTAGGAAGAGTGAGGGAGGAGATTAGAGTAGTTTTCATCTTTTGTCTTGTTGATTCATTTTCAGTAGATAGGAAAAAATCAAGTATGAAACCCAAAAAGAGTCATTTTGAAAATCACTTGTTTCTGAGAAAGTATCGTGGAGGAGCTGGCAAGTATCGCGAGCTGCCGAGTATCGTTTCTGAGCTTGTGGAGTGTCTTTGAGCTAGAAAAGGTGTAGAAGAGTGAGAAAGAGCATCAAAGGTGAGCCACTCTGTAGCTAAATCATTTTGATCATTCAAATATTTCCATATCAGTGTAAAGCGATCTGCGCTAGGTATCGTTTACAGCCTTCAGGGGTAAAAGGTGTGTTTTGATTGATACAGAGAGTGAGGAGAGGAGAGAGGAGATAGGAGGTCAAGGGCATTAAACCAAAACTTCAAAAACATTTTTTAAAATTTGTCTAAGGGTCAAGTATCGTTTTACTCCCGCGATCGAGTATCGCGATACTTAGCAAGTATCGTTTTGCTCCTGTGGTCGAGTATCGCGATATTTCCCCTCGATCGTGTATCGTTTCATACCGATCGCGATACCTGGTCAGAGATCGTTTTGCCAGCGATCATCTACCGTGTATCGTTGATTGTGTATCGTTTCGTGTCGATCACGATACTTGAGAAGTATCGTTTGGTCAAAGATCGCGATACTTACCAAGTATCGTGTATCGCTTTCCTAGCGATCGTTTGCAAGAGATCAAGTATCGTCTGAGCGGAAGTATCGTGTATCGCTTGCTAGTCCAAGTATCGTGTATCGTTTTGTTCAAGGTCGCGATACTTGTTGTCTATCGTGTATCGTTTTGTCCAGAGATCGTGTATCGTTTGGCTTAAGTATCGTGTATAGTTTCACAGAGATCGCGATACTTGCCAAATATCGCATATCGTTTCCTTCAAGTATCGGCGATCGTTGGTCACGTATCGTAAGGGTCAAGTATCGTGTATCGCTTCTCAGAGATCGCGATACTTACCAAATATCGTGTATCGTTGATCGTTCCCATTCAGAGATCGTGTATCGTGGATCTCAAGTATCGTGTATCGTTGGAGCCAAGTATCGTTTGTATGAAGTATCGTGGCAGTCAAGTATCGTGAGAGGTTGTGTATCGCCGGTGACCAAATATCGTGTATCGTTTTCTTGCAAGTATCGGTATCGTTTCACTCAAGCGATCGGTATCGTTTGTGAGATATCGCGATATTTGACAGGTATCGGGTATCGTCTGAACACAGAGATCGTGTATCGTGGAGTTTGGGAGGCAAGTATCGTGTTCTGAAAAAATTCTTTTTTAGTCTTTTTTTCCAGTTAAAGGCTTCTAGAAATTTTTGACCTGTAGTGAAGAGTACCAAAGGCCCAAGGGTAGCACAGACTGATCAAAGTTTAGAAGTGGATGAACCTGAGATCCGGAAGAACCCTAGGAAGCCGAAGAAGTGTAATTTCTTCCGTAGGAAGTGTAGCAGAGCCGAGTAACCGTTCACATTATTATGAGACCTCCAGTGAGTCAGAGGAAGAGATTCCCATGGCTTCAGAGGATATGCAGAACACAGTACCCATGATTGGCATGATGTCAATCATTGAGGGAGAGTACAGAACTTCTTTGGAGTATGTGAACACAAACCACAATGAGATCCCCATTTATCTGGATGGTCTAAACAGATCTGTGGCCAGGTTAAAGAAAGCGTCAGAGGCTTACATAGTGCCTAGACCCGCAGTCAAATACGTAAGAGGACTTTACATGGACAAAAGGGATATACAATATGTTGTCACAGAACACCCAGAGAACATTAATGAAATTGGTGAAGAAAATAATGCTTCAAACATAAATGGAGGAGGGAATGAAGAGCAAGTAACCACGCCTAGAGGAAGATCTACAATTGCAAGGATATGGAGAGGAGATCTAATTCCCCAAGATGACACCTTAACAGATGTCTATTTGATCAATGGGATGGAACATCTCCTTAGAGCACATTCCTCAATTTGGGAAGCTGCTCCTAATCCCGTCACCATTTATGAGTTGCAGGATCCTGATTTTTCCACCATTATCACTTATATGGATAAAAATCAGAGAAGATATTGGCCCATAACAGAAGCGGAAAGAGCGGAATTGAAATATCAAAACATCCCAGTGTTCCCACCTAGAGACCAAGCCACTACCTCAAGAAACCCACTGGGAATGTCCCATAATGATTCATATCAACAGTCGGAACAAACACAACAAACACCACCAACTCAAATCCCAGTCAGACCACCTGTAGAGTTCGCAATACCTGTAAACAACCCTAACTACCGACCTCAGCAAGCTATTGACCCCAGACATGGAGTTCATGCTCCAATCAGACCGCCGGTAGTAAGAGGACCAGGCATACCTATAGGAAGACCTATTTTCCCAGTGATGCTTAGACAACCCGAGGCAGGAAGACGACTAAGGCAAATCCAAGTTGCCAAATGTATGAGAAATCATTATGATGGCTCTAGTGAACCTTACAACCATATAGCAGAATTTAAACAAGTAATCAGAGCCGAACAGGTAGAAGACTTTTTGATTCAATATGAGTCTTTTGGTCTTACCTTGTCAGACACAGCGTTGGCATGGTTTCAGCCATTGGACCCTAATACCTTTCAGAACATGGAGCAAGTATATCAAGAAATGATTGAGGAATTTACTAAATCAGGAATTAAAAACAATTCTTCATCATTGATCCATAGCTTCAAACAAGCCCCTACCGAGTCAGTGAGATTGGCTTCCAGAAGATTCAAACAATATGTAGACAGATGCCCAGTAGAAGAGAGGCCGACACAGAATAAAATGGTGTCATTATTTTTGGAAAGATTATTGAATGGATCCTTGAGATCATTAGTGTATGTGAAAAGGGTTCAGACCTTGCAAGAATGCATGAAGGAATGCATAGATTTAGAAGATAATCTTGCAGAGGATTTGAAAATACCTCAAGGAAGCTCTAAAACCGAAGATTCGACCAGTAACGCATCCATACCGAAAAACAACGCAGAGGAAATAGCTGAATTGTTAGCGAAAAAGTTGAACGTTCAAGGACAGAGGAACTACCCCAATAATCCAATGAGAATACCCATGCTTAGAAGGTGTATGCAGTGCGGAGGTGATCATCCTTCTCATCTGTGTACTAGGGGAGTAGTTCCACCACCAGCTTATGGTTATAATAGACCCGCTGTCCCAGGACCACTACAATATTGCAGTGTGGAACAAAAATACACAAATCATAGCACAGAAAGTTGTCCCTACAATAGGCAAGTAAGACCTGCACAGCAATACATGAGACCGTATGGATACCCTCAGAATCATGAGGGAGGTGAAGCCTTTAGGTATCCTTCTTATCAGCCGCAGGCACCAGCACCACGACCATACGCATATCAAGGATACACACAACCACAGCCAGTACTAGGACAACAACCGCCCCATCCTCAGAACGTTGTCCCAGTCAAGATTGCCAAACCTGAAGAAAACCTAGAGAGAGCTATAGTGCCAGCCACACCTTTGACTAGTAGTGAACCATACGACTCGTTTTATGACCCTAGTCAAGGAACGTACCCTAATTATGAAAGTTCAACGATGGAATATGGACAATCGTATGAACCATATGCCTATAGCGTGGAAGCCCCAGATAGTTCATACGGTTATGAGCAGGATTATGTGCCATTAATGTACACAGCTCCTAGAGCAACCATACCACCCCGACCCATGAACAGACCGCCTGTACCCAGAGGACCATGTTATAGGTGTGGAGGAGATCATTATATCAGAGAATGCACATTGCCAAACCCACCCCCACCACAACGAGTCTGGGAAGGCTACTGTAGTGATTGTGGTAAGGAACATCTTTTCAAAGACTGCCCCAAGAATCCCAACAAGGTTACATCTAATGTACAAATCAACGTAATAGAAGTAATTGAATCATCAGGGAGTGATGAAGAGTACACAGTACCATTGAAAGCAATAATGAGAGCCAAAGCTAGAGAGACCCCTGATAAAATGGATGAGAACAATCAAAGTGACAAGGAGAGGGACACATCCACCCCTCAAAGAGTTGAAGACTCAGAAGAGCCGGAGAAAAGTATTGCAAGTAAAAGGTCCCAGAGATGGAAGCACCGAAGAGAGAGACTAAAAGAAAAGAAATTACGGAAGAAAAAGGAAAAGGAGGAAAACGAACAAAAACCAAAAGAAGAACCGAAGAAGGAGGAAGGGAACAAAAATGAAAAGTATCAGAAAGAGGAGGTAGGATCAGTTTTAGCAGACCCAATGCCTGAAGAATTAGCCATGTGGATTCAGGCATACAAGGCAAGAATAAGAGCAGGACCTACCATAGAGCAACACGAGAGAGAATATCCAAGAGGCGATTTAGAAAAAGAAAGGCTAGAAATCTGCAAGAAATTGATAGAAGTTGCACAACAAACCTTAGAAAAACCAGCATCGCCTTTACCCAACACCCGGATTTCCGAAGGAGAATTCCAAGAGTGTGTAAACACTCATGAAAAGCATGAAGTAAATAGACCACAGAATGACGAATGTGGTCTTGAGAGAAGGGAAGGATCCATAGTCCCTGAAGTAGAAGGAGAATGGACTAAGGATCTATGGGCACGAGTCCAAGAGGACAAATGGAAGAAGGTGGAAGGAATCGAACCACCCTTTGAAGAATTAGAAGCAGAAAATGGAATAGAGGGTTCAATACCTGAACTAAATTCAAAAGAGATTTTTCCAATGGATGTAAGTGACAAAGGAGAGGAAGATGTAAAGGAACTGCCAAACTACACCGGGGAGTACGAGCACAATTCAGAATTGTATCGCATTCCCTCAATGAGGAAACGAGAGACGAACCCATCAGTCCAAACATCTGAGATCATACAACGCCTTAGAGAGGTAAAAATCCCATGTACCCTGACATTTGAAGAACTGTTAAAGGTAAAACCACATTTAAAAGAGAAATTGATCAATCAATGGGAAGTCAAGGAGGAAAAGAAAGAGATAGCTGACGAAGTAAACACAGTGAGAATTCCAGTGGATAAAGTAGGAGACTTTAGTGAGGGAGATGAAGGAAACACCTGCCTTCCAATTACTTATAGGGGTTACACTACCAAAGCCATACTAGATTCAGGAGCCGGTGTTGGCATTGCTACCAAAGAAATTTGGGAGAAATGGGGACAACCCGCATTAAGACCAACACGCATGAAAATACAAATGGCATATGGACATACAGAAAGACCCTTAGGATTGTTGGAACGAGTAGTCTTCACTACGTGTGGAGTAGAATTCGAACACACTTTAACAATATGTCACTTCGAAAGGCCAAGCAATTATGAAATGATCCTGGGAAGGCCTTTCATGAGACAGCTAAAGGTCGTACAAGATTGGGGAAAAGACGCAGTTTACCTACAACACGCAGGAACCACCACTAGGATAAACCTACATACGTACACGTATCAAGATGTCCACCTCTACAATGGAATCAAATCCATAAAGAGGAAGACGATCAATCGGTTCATAGTGCAGGTTCTAGTGATCAGTCCTGGATGAACGAGGACACTCATCTGTGGATATGTCAAGCTGCAAAGAAGGAAGAGGAGAGAAGAAAAGGTTGGAAGCAAAAACAAGGAATAGTGAGGTCTGTACAAGATCAATCTTATATGCCACAAGTATTTCCGGATGAAGAATTCGAACCTCACGGTTGGATGGAAATCTTAGCTACCCTCGATGTCTGTGTAAACGAAGAAGTAGTGACCATGAACGAATGTATCGATGAGGAGGGTTACGATGTTAGCCTGTATATGGTAGTCCTTCAGGAGGCGGAAGAAGGAGAAGTGATCGAGAAAGACTAGAAGGAGGACTACGAAAGCATTGAAATGGAACCTGAACCCATGGATCTAGGGAATGGTAATACCAACATAAATATCACCGCCAATGAAAAACACCAGGAACTTACACAGAAAGGGGAATTAGAAGTTGAAAGGGAATCAGAAGATGAAGAAAACAAACCCCAAGACCAATTTGATGTACCAGCTCACTTTAAAAAATATGAAGTGGAGGAAAGAAAAATTGCTATTCAAATGCCGAAAAGAGAAGCACAGCCTGGAATAGCATATGATAATACGGAGCAAACCAAAAAGATAGTTGTAACTATGGAAGGAGGAGAGGAACGATGTACTTTCATAGGACAGGATGTCTCATTAGAAGAAGAGCAAGAGTTAATTCGTCTCATAAGAGAATATCGGGATGTCTTTGCTTGGACTTATACGGACTTGAAAGGAGTAGATCCATCTATATGTGCGCATAGAATCCCCGTGACATCCGAAGCCAAACCTTCCAAACAAAGACCATACACTTATAATGATGTGTATTCGGCCAAAATAAAAGAGGAAATAGACAAGTTACTAGATGCTGGATTCATCTATGAAATTGAGCACACGGAATGGGTGTCACCCTTAGTGGTTGTACCAAAAAAGAATGGAAAGTTGAGAGTGTGCATCAATTTGAAGAAAGTGAATGCCGCAACCATAAGGGATAGTTATCCCTTACCAATCACTGATCATCTCTTGGAAAGGGTAGCAGGTAAGGAAGTTTATAGTTTTCTGGATGGCTTTTCAGGGTATAATCAGGTAGCCATCACTCCTGAGGACCAACATAAGACAGCATTTGCAACTGAATGGGGAGTATACACCTTTAGAGTCATGCCTTTTGGTTTAACAAATGCCCCAGCTACCTTCCAAAGATTGATGTGTCATGTGTTCAAGGAATTCCTGAGAAAAAGTATGGAGGTATACGTGGACGATCTTTGTACATATTCAGCTATACGATCAGAGCACATCCCTGAACTAGAAAAGATTTTTGCTAAATGTCGACAATATCGAGTATGCCTCAAACCTGAAAAATGTGTCTTCATGGTTCGACAAGGGAAAATCTTAGGACATATTGTCTCTAAGAACGGAATCTCAACAGATGAAGACAAAATTAAAGTCATCTTAAATTTACCAAGACCGAAAACAGCTAAAGAAGTTCAAGCATTTATGGGACATTGTGGATACTATCGAAGATTCATACATATGTACGCCATAATTGCTAGACCTCTTTATGCATTATTGACTCTGTTTAAATGGACCAAAGAATGCGAAAAAGCTTTTAATGAGTTAAAGAATCGATTGAGTTCAGCACCAATCCTTCGAGTCCCTAACTGGAATAAACCGTTTCACATTCATGTGGATGCTTCCAAGTTTGCCATTGGTTGCATCTTAGCTCAACCAGCTGACACAGGAAAATTAAACCACCCTATAGCCTATGCTAGTAGACAGTTAAATCAAGCGGAACGCAATTATACTACCACAGAGAGAGAAGGCCTAGGGATGGTATACGAAGTCAAAAAGTTCAGACATTACCTACTGGCAAACAAATTCAAATTCTTCATTGATCATCAAGCCCTATTGTACCTAGTCAACAAGCCTTGTAATACAGGACGACTAGTACGATGGTTTTTATTGCTAATGGAATTTGATTTTGAGGTAATAGTCAAGAAAGGAAACACCCACATAAGAGCAGACCACTTATCTCGAATGACCCATGGAGAACCACCCATAGGAGTACCCGATGACCTGCAAGACAAATTCAAATTCTTCATTGATCATCAAGCCCTATTGTACCTAGTCAACAAGCCTTGTAATACAGGACGACTAGTACGATGGTTTTTATTGCTAATGGAATTTGATTTTGAGGTAATAGTCAAGAAAGGAAACACCCACATAAGAGCAGACCACTTATCTCGAATGACCCATGGAGAACCACCCATAGGAGTACCCGATGACCTGCCAGACACTTATCTTTTTAACCTGGAAGTATGTCCTCAGTGGGCAGAAAAATTGATCCCTATACTTACACATGGACCTAAAGATGGGATCACACCACACCAAACGCAAGACCTCTGGAGGACTAAAAACCTTCATATCATTGCGGGAAGTTTGTACCACCAGGATTCAAGCGGATTATTGATGAGATGCGTGGAAGAAGAGGAACAAGAAATGTGGCTTCAGAAAGCACACATAAACCAATGGAAAACTCATTTGAACGCAAATGGAACGTGGCAAACACTCAAGAGATTTGGCATATATTGGCCAACCATGCAAAGAGATGCACATAACTATGTATCAACTTGTCAGACCTGTCAAGAACAAATCCCAGATGAGAACTCTACCTTATGCTATTCTACAATAGCACCAATATGGAGCATGCCTTTAGTAAAGTTCTTGAAAACTCAAGAGTACCTTGACGGAGCTACTTTAGCAAGGAAGCGTGCTCTTGAAGAACAGAGTAAGGATTATGCCATCATAGGAAAACAACTCTTTAAACGCGGGAAAGATAACCAATTAAGAATGTGCATTCATGAAAATGAATATCTTTCTGTCTTAGAGATGGCTCATACAGGAGCTGCGGGAGGACACTTCTCTGCAGACAAAACAGCAAAAATGATCCTCTTTGCTGGAATGTGGTGGCCAACTCTACACCAAGATGCCATAACATATGTGCAACGGTATGATACTTGTCAACGAACGAAATATCCTATTAGACGGGATGAGATGCCACTTAGACCCATGATGAGCGCCAGAGCTTTCACAAAATGGGGAATAGACTTCATAGGGCCTATTAGCCCACAAGCAAAAGGTTCACATGCTGAATATATAATTGTAGCCACAGATTACCTGACCAAATGGGTTGAGGCAAAAGCAACAAAGAAAAATGACGCAAGAACTACAGCCAAGTTTCTCCTCGAGAACGTCTTCACTAGATTTGGACTACCTATAGAGATTGTGAGTGATAGAGGTACGCACTTTGTTAATGAAGTGATAGAAGCCTTATTGAATGAATTCTTAGTAATTCATAAGAAATCAGCTCCTTATCACCCACAAGCGAATGGAGAAGCAGAAAGTTCAAATAAAATCTTGTGTACGATTCTCACCAAAATCGTTAACAACGGTAGATCAAATTGGGATAAGCAGTTACATCATGCGTTATGGGCATTCCGAGTAGCCTATAAAACCGCAATAGGCACTACTCCTTTTAACTTAGTGTACGGACAAAATGCTATTTTGCCAATTGATTTCTTGATTCCCACTCTAAGAGTAGCAACCACTTACGAGTGGACAGGACATGAACTATCAGTTCAATTGGACCAAATAGAAAAGCTTCATGAAACTAGGTTACAAGCAGTAGCAGGTATTTATGCTGCTAAAAGGCGACAAAAAGCCTACTTTGATGCGCACATAAAGGACAAAAATTTGAAGGAAGGAGATTTAGTCCTGGTATACACTTTGAAACAACATGCTAAGAAGTTGCAAAAGAGAGGATATGGTCCGTTAATCATTAATCGCATATCTACAAGTGGAGCCATTAGCTTAGCAACCTTAGATGGAGACGTGTTACCAAACTACATCAGTGGGTGTCGAGTGAAAAAATACCTAGAACCATTAACCGAAAAAACAATGTCACGATTAATCAAAGGTAAGAATAGACGCATAGAAGAGGAAAGAATACGAGAGGAAGCAAGACAGGAAGCATTGGAAAGAATAAAGAAACAGAAAGAGTGGATGAGAGAGCGAGATGAAAGATATCGACTAGGAGAAGAACTCGTCCCAATGGCTAATTTTAGAGCCACTCAAAACCTAGGATCGCAAAGAACACAACCATATCTAAATTTGGGAGCAGGAAAAACGGAGTACCACTTGGTGAATGCTCTTATTGACACAGGAGCAGCTGTAAGCTGCATTAAGCTTTCTTTGACCCAAAAACTCAAGGAGGAAGTACACCCATCGATGGCCCAGTTGATAGGAATAGGAGGAACAATTACTCAATGCATAGGTGAGATCACCTTACCGTTACATCTTGGCAACAACACTATGGAACAAAAGCTGTTAGTGTGCCATGACCAAGATTTACTTGAAGAGGTAGTGTTAGGTCAAGACTGGATTTACGAATACGAGGTGACCATTCAATTGGCTTTAGGATACATCTCAGCCAGGATAGGACATCGTGAAGTATTCAGCCTGCTAGATGAACGACCACTCAAATCTGTGAGCATGGAGCAAACAGTTCATTCTAATGAACAAAGTCCTGAATGTATGATCACTAGCACTATAGAAACACCTTCATCGAGTAATATATGTGCGGACACATTGAATTCTGCTTGCACACCTTGTTCTAATCTAGCAAGCCAAGAGGGTGTCAATCAAGCTGAAACCAACCTCACCGAAGCACCAGGCATAAGGGATACTAGTCCTCTGAGTAATTCAAAATCTGTACCCATTAAAATATACCCTATTCCATACTCTAACCAAGCGTGGAAAAAGAAAGATCAAGTAGAGGAGTATCTTCGACGACAGAAGCACCACCGACATCAGAACGAACAATCAAAGCAAAAACCAACTCAGTCTGAACAACGAAGTCATCGACAACTTGCTACAATATGGATTCCAAAGAAAGTTGTAGCTGCGCAACAGGATCGTTCGCAAATATGGGTTCCTAAGTCATGCACTACAAAGAAACCAAACCAAAAGGATGATCCCCAAAACAAGAAGAACCAATGTGATCCACAGGCAAAACAGCCACAACAAAAGAGCTACTGGAGAAAGGAGGAGTCTGTAAGGGCAACCCGAGCCATTCCGAGATTCACAAATCAAATCCAGCAGACCTACAACAAGAAGAAAAGAGCCACATTCAGTGGAAATGGGCAACATACAACGAAGCCCAGCACAATGAAGCAAATTTGGATACCGAAAGACAAAATGAACGGCATGCATACGCCAATTACTTCCAATTACACACATATGGAGCCTTCGAGATCCAAAGTATGCATGATAGGGCCACATTACAAGGCCAAGCATTCGGCACATGCTTCTTCTATTTCAGGATAGTCAAGCACATTTTCCTAATGGGGAAATAGGAGAGCACTTGTACATATACTAAGAAAATACTCCAAAAAATTTAACAACCGCTTCGGCTATGAACTAACTTTTCTGTTTTCCTTTTCAGATGAAAATATAAAAATACATAAAAATGTGAAAAATCCAGGTATTACCTTTCTCACACACACGGGAAAGGGACGACACCATTCACTCGGAGCAGTGTTGCATCGCAACGCGTTGCGATGCGTTCGCAACGTTCGCAACGCAACGTCGCAACGTTGCGACGTTCGCAACGCGTTGCGAACAAACACAAAAAAATTTGCCTCAAATGAGGCCGTTTCGCCGAAACGGCCTCATTGAGGCATTTTCATCTTAGCACCCGAGAGCGAATCCTGCTACTGTCGACTGTGGAAGAGAGCAAAACAGAGCAAGAAGGCACTTTTATTACACACACATCCTCACACACCCCCCTATCTATTGCTTCTTATCCTCTCCAAGCTTTAAGCCTCTCCCATCACCATGCCTAAAGCAAAACAAGCATGTTGGGAATATGTGACAAGCCAAGGAAAGATGGGCTCCGGGGGTAGTGAGAGATGGACTTGCAAGCTTTGTGGCTATAGTGGAGCCGGTGGAGCTGATAGGATCAAGGCACACCTTGGAAGACTTAGTGGCATAGGAGTTGCACCTTGCAAAGAGCCTATTCCCGAAGCTATAAAGGTAGAGCTAATGGCATGGGTAGCTCAAAAAGCCCAAGGTAGAAGGAGTGGAGCCCAATCACAAGCTAGATCATTTGCAAGCGGTTCACATGGTTCTTGTGATCCCCAAACTCAAGCATCTCAAGCTCATGAGTCTTCCATAGACATTGACATAGAGCATGAGCCACCAAGAAAGAGTACAAGAGTAGAGCATGATCCACAAGAGCACCCACTTGGCTCTCTTGGAGGAGCATCTATACGTGCTAGCTTGCAACAACAACGTAAACAAGAAGCCACACAAGCCATCATGAAAGCTTTTATACAATGTGGTTTGTCTTTTAATGTTGCACGGACATCGGCATGGAGAAATGCCATTGAGAAGGTTTCACTATTAGGGTTTCGTTGGCAAGGGCCTACCTATGAAGACTTGAGGACAACGGAGCTGAAAAAAACAAAGGAAGCATTAGAGAGAGAGCTTGAGCCTATGAAAGAGACATGGGCAAAGTATGGATGCACAATCATGTGTGACGGATGGACGGACATACGAAAGAGAAATGTGTACAACATTTTGGTGCATTGTTGCAAAGGGACCATGTTCCTTCGAGCCATAGATGCATCAGCTGCTGGTACTACAATCACAGGTGAGTGAACTGATTTTTGAATTTTCAATTTATATTTGATTGTGCAATGATCAATCATGCTGCATGCATGTGGCATCTCACATGTGCATTTTCCTTGTGCATGTGCATGACACATGTGCACACTGCATTGTGCATGTGCATTTGCCATTGTGCATGCAGCATGACACATGTGCATTGTGCATGTCACCATGTGCATGTTGCCATGTGCATTGTGCATGTGCATGTGCATGTGCATGTGCATGTGCATTGTGCATGTGCATGTGCATGTGCATGTGGCATGTGCATGCAGCATGACACATGTGCATGCAGCATGTGCATGTGGCATGTGCATGTGGCATGTGCATGTGCATGTGCATGTGGCATGTGCATGTGCATGTGCAATGTGCATGTGGCATGTGCATGTGCATGTGCATGTGGCATGTGGCATGTGCATGTGCATGTGCCATGTGCATGTGCAATGCATGTGGCATGTGCATGTGCATGTGGCATGTGCATGTGCATGACACATGTCAAGATAAATTATAATTTATCAATTGATTAATGATTCATTGTGTTATATGTAAACAGGTGGATTCATTTATGATCATATCCGTCAAGCTATCATGGACATTGGTGTAGAAAAGGTAGTCCAAGTGGTTACAGATAATGGAAGCAATTGTCTGGCTATGGGCAAGCTTCTAGAAGAAGAATTCCCTTCTATTGTGTGGACACCGTGTGCTGCCCATTGCATTGATTTGCTGATAGAGCATGTGGGGAAGATACCATGGATTTACACCATTTTTACCACTTGCATAAAAGCGGTCTCTTTGTTCACAAAGAGACCAAAATTGCTTGCTATATTTCGGTCTTACAGTGATATTGATTTGGTGAAGCCCGCGAAGACCAGATTTGCATACATGTGCATAGTCATGGAAAGATTATTAAGAGTGAGGCAAGCACTGATGCAGACAGTTGTATCACCTGATTGGTTAGCTTGGGATGGACATACTAGTCCAAAGGCAGAGCTTGTACGACGCACATGTTTGGATGACAGTTTTTGGAGGGATGTGGAGGGATTAGTGCGGGCCTTACAGCCCTTATATTCACTCATACGCATAGCAGATAGAGAGGGCTGCACACTTGGACTTGTTTATGAGTTCATGGATCGTGTCGGAGAGTCTATACAGAGATGTCCTTATTTGACATTGGAGAGGTAAGTTGAAACTTGTTACTTGGGTAACCATATTTTATTTTTTGTATGAGCATTCATGTTCAACTTTCAAGTCTTGACTCTTCAACATTCTTAAATCTTATTGTTTTCTAACTTCATTTGTTTTTTATCCATAGGATAGAGGAAATAAAAGGAATATGGAGGAAGAGGTGGGATTGGTTCCATCGCCCTATACATGGGATGGCCAATCTACTACATCCTTTATGGAGATCTGCATCACAGTCATTGGATATGGAGCTTGTGACTGCTTGGAATGAGTATGTAGATCGATTGTATGGACCTTCTGATGTGGAGCTACGTGGGAAGTTGGAGCTTCAGCTCACCCAGTTTCAGAATAATGAAGGACTTTTTGGTAGAGACACGGCATGCTTGAGAAGCATGCAGTTGATGCCTGTGACATGGTGGGAGAGATACGGTGTTGGTACACCTGAGCTAGTAAGTGACAAGTCATTCTAATTTCCTTTTGAGTATTTAACTAATAAGTTATAACTTTGAAGTTTGTCTCATGAGTCATTCCTCTTCTTAATGAACTCTTTCTTTTTTATCTTGCAGAGAAAGTTAGCCATCCGCATACTTTCACAGGACTGTAGTGCAAGTCCATGTGAAAGGAATTGGAGTACATGGGCCCTCTTCCATACAAAGAAGAGGAATAGACTATCTACATTGCAGTTGGAGCGGCTTGTCTATTGCCACTGCAACTTGCGTTTATTGGAGCGTGGTGGCCACTCAGCAGAGGTGCGGCAGGTGAACGTTGATGAGCTTGATATAGAGAGGGTCCATAGCATTCCGGCAGAGGACCTTGATCTATATGACATGCTCTATCAGGAGTTGACAGTGCCACAGCATGATACGAGGGCATCTCGGACTCGTTCTAGTCATAGAGCACACAGTGTACCAGGTCCATCTACTAGTAGGATGGAGGCATCTATTAGTCGAGCACCACATGATGATGATGATGATGATGATAGTGATGATGATGATAGTGACTCAGAGGATTTTGAGGATTGATGACTGCTCATGTGACATGTGTCACATGTCATATGTATTATGATATTATGACTTATGATTTACTTGATATTGATTGATCATTGTATTATTGACATTGCAGTTTATTGTTTGACTACTTAGTGATATCATGTATGATGTGACATGGATGATGGTTACTGGAGTTTGGTATGATCATTGATGTATATGTATTATGGACATTGATGATTGGATTCTGATATATCATATCACATATGAGTTATGAGTCATGATAGTCACCAGTGTCATAATTTTGAGATGAGGTTGACTTTTTCACATGTTTCTGTCATAAATTATAATTCTTTGAAGTTTGTTTTAAATTTCAATGTTACTTGTAAGTTGTATATAATAGTATTTGTCTGGACTCTCATCATTTATGTCCATGACTCCATTCAACATTGTCATATGAGTTGCTTGAATGTGCATTGTGAATTTGAATTTTAGAATGAGTCATTGAGTCATGATAATGATTAGTTGTAAATTCTGACATCATACATGTGCAATGTGCATTGTGCATCTTCCATCACTTCATTGAACAGGTGTCAAGGATTCGAGAATTTGGAATGAATCATAAATATTAAATATTCAATACATATTACATAAATTAACATAATACATACTATATAATACATATTATATATGGATATACTATAATATACATTTAGGTTACTATATTTGCAAAAAAAAATGAAAAAAAAAAAGAAATGGTTCGCAACGTTTTCGCAACGTCAAGGTCCAAACGTTGCGATGTTGCTAACGCGTTAGCAACACGTTGCCTTGGACGTTGCGAAAACGTTGCGAACAACCTTGACTCGGAGCAACATCGAACTTATAACCAACATATGAAGGAGGATTTCTGATAATATGTGGCAATTAATTCATGCTCTCCCTTGAGTGCAGATGGCATCTACTAGTTCTCAAGCTACCCAAGTGGAAGAGGTCGAGCTTTTCCCACTCGAATCAATAACAAAAGCAAGAGGTCACTGGTTCCGGGACGATCAACCAGTGGCAGAACTTATCTTCATGGCAACTATCAAGATAATGGATACAGATCATTATTTTCCTATCATGTCCCAGGATTTCAAGACAATAATACAAGGACTACCTCATATTGAGGATGTATGGACACAAGCGGGCATAGAGGCATTTCTCAAACTGCCTATATATGTTCCAGACTTTCAGAGATGTGCACAGGTGATGAATACCATGCAACCTGCCGCAACAAAAATATCAGTACCAGAAGCCCGAGTATTGGATAAAGTAGGGACATGGAAGACCATCCAATTCACACACGAGTTAATCAATAAAGCCTTTGGATGGAATCAAACAGGAATTACGAGTGTCAAAGAGGAGTGCCATGATCCCAAGAAGAGGTCATTCTTGGAGATAAACAGAATTGACATAGAAGATGCTGTACGATTGGTACATCAGCACTTTTGTTTCCCAAGCATGCACAGATACACAGCTCCACAGAAAATAATCGTACAATTATTATCGCATGCCATGAGACAAATTGGGAACAAAGTGAACTTAACAAGCTATGTCCAAGAAAGATTATTCGAAGCGCAGAAAAAATGGGGCGGAAAGAAGTTTTTGAATGGAAGTTCTGCATTGACCTTGTTGATATATGAAGCTCTCGAGATGAAAAACTGCTTACGGGAAATGCCGAACTCAGAAGGGCTAGCAAAATATGTAAAAGCAGCAACGGTCCCTAAGAAAAAGAAGGTTGCCATCAGCAGAGAAGAAGCCGAAACAAGTTCTCAGCCGAGAATGAGAGGCACAAAAAGACTAAGAGAAGTCAAGCAAGAAGAAGAAGGAGAACATATGACAAAAAGAGTCCATGTACTTCCCAAGGTGACCATTGCAGGACAGAAACAAATCACGGAAGAAGAATTAACTCAAGCACTAGAAGAGACACAAATACACGGAAGGACAAATAAACTTACCAGTGCAAGGTCATCATTACCAGCAGTCACAACAGGAATTAAAAACAAAAAGAAGACTCACTAAAGTTCACCGATACCGCGAAATCGGATTAGACAATTCAAGCTCGTCATCTCAGGATGAAGAAGAGAAGGACACATCATTGTTGGATGTGGATATTCGAAGCGAATCGAAAGATGATGGGCAATGGACCGAATTAAATGAAGTGGATTATGGTGAAGAACCAGAAGGCCTCAAGCCGATAGATCAAGAAATAAAAATGAATCAGAAAACCACAAGCACAAAGACAGATGAGGAGATTTCGAAAAAGGAGAATGAAGATAATGATGTAGAAACAGAAGAACCCTTCACACCAATCAGGGTTGTGACAGAACCCTCCCCAATGGATGTCACGTTTCAGGGGAGTGCCACTAAAAAGAATGAAGCAAAAGGAGATGATAAAGAACCCAAGATACAACTACAAGTTAGACAACCGCATAACGAAACACTCCAGGTGGAAGAAGGCAAAGATGTGCAAACGGGAGAGACTCCACAAATAGCAAAGGCATGGCTGAATGTAGACATAGCTCAGCTCAAGCCTGTTGTGCAAGATATGATTAGAACGGCTCTGGATACACAACAATTAATGCTTGATGCTGATGAAGATTACGACCAACCCATGCAAGACAAGAAAGAACTTGAAAGAGAAGGTAAACATCTTTCCGAAGAATTATCCAAGGTGCAAGAACAAGCTCGGAAAAAAGAGAAGGAACTTCAAGAGGTCAAAACACAAAACAACATGCTAGAGATAGAGCAAACAAAACTGAAAGACCAAATCCAGGAATTAACAAAGAAATTGGAGATGAGTGGGACTGAGAAGACACGTCTTCAAGCACGCAGTAAAATCTTAGAGTCTCAGCTTAAAGTAAGTATGGAAGAAGCTGACAATATGCGACAAAGAAATAAAGAGTTAATGACAGCTCTCATTAGTGATCAGCCACTGGCAATTACTAATGACCCACAAAGAAATGTCAAGAACCTGGAAGAACAGATCACTAAATTACAAGACCAGCTCAGACAGGAGCAAGATGTCGTTACAGATTGGGAAAAGAGGTACATGGAGGACACAGCTGCACTCAGAACGAAATGGAAAAAAGCAAAGAATAATTACCTGCGACAGTGTAAAGAAGACACAGAACACATGAATATTGTGGCCGAGGAACTAATTAAACATCAGGCAACTATTGCTAAGGCCGAAGAAGAAAATAAGAAAAAAGATGAATTAATCAAACAGCTTCAGGAGCAACTAGAGAAGCGAGCACAACAGGGGACACCAGTAGTTCCACCAGAGACCACGGCTACAATGGAGGAAGAGGTACGTCCTCTCTCTCCCCCCTTGTATCATTCACCAATAAGGGCGGAAAAGGAGGTTCCCATTGAACCTAATATTCGAGACATTGTAGAACTAAGCCGGGCAGACAGGGCACTACTGGTGTCCCAGCTTACTGCGGAATTTGAAGATCAAATCATCAAATTAATGAAAGAGGCTCAAATTGACAGCAAGCAACTCGAGCACATACTCATGCCATTCAATGTACCATACGGGCTATTGAAGGAACAAACTAGGCATTACATAACGCATACGACAAATAAAGAACCTGATCACAATCTCCATTTTCGGTATGACACTTTTAATTATACTCAAGCAGAGTTTGAGGCGGCAGATCCAATATGGAGAAGAAAGCTCTTGGAAAAGAACCCTACACTAAGAGTACAGTGGGAAGCATCCCCGTATGAGCTTCAAGTCAACCCATCATTTTGCCCACTACCCCGTAGAAGAGCATGGATGCAATTTTGGGAAGGCCAGCGACAAGGCAGCATTAATAACCAGTGGTTAAATTATCCACTATTACCTAGTCCACCACATAACTACCTACCGACAGAAGAACACATGGTCAAAACAATGGAATTTTGGCTTGCAAGATATGCTACCGTTCCAGATTTAGCAGTCAAAATGACAAATAAAATATTTAGCATGTTCCTGACGGTAATCAAAGTGTTCCAACATGCACAGTATACCTTTTTGAATTTCATCGGCATCACGCAAGGATCGGAGGCATTAATTTTTGACTTATCTACTATTCCCATCGATATATATGCAGACTTTTGAAGAAGCATCCTTTACAGGATTCTTTGAAATGGATTCAGAGATTTTTATTAAAATGACCTCAAATTTGAATGCAAGACTGATGGCCTACGAGACAAGTTTCTTTGCTGATCATAGACAGGCGCCAGAGGACGGAGTAAAATCTCAACAATGGAAGGAGTTTATGCTTTGTCACGCAAATCTGCTAAATCACAGAGAGCAACAAGCCATCCAAACCTACACTCGTCGCCACAAAAAGCCTGTCGGGGACGACAGAGTCAAGGAGGGGGGCAGTGTTGAGGGAGAATCAAGTAAGAAGAAGAAAAGAAGAAGACAACGAAAGAAGCAGCTTCACTAAGAAGCAACATTTGAAGATATATCTCTGCAAGAAGCCCCGTAGGGGCGCATTACCCATCTCTGCACAGAGCCCCGCAGGGCCCGCATCAGGCGAAAAGAGAAAACAACCAGGTCATGCACGGTGGAAAGAAGTAAACAGCCTCAAAGCAATACAACAGGGTCAGATGTGTACAACCAGGACAAATCAGAGGACCAAAAGTTATAAAGGGGTAGAGGCTGAAAAGTTTAAGAGGGTGACTAAGAACAGCACATTCCTAGTCACTGGTGGCGTGCGTGACAACCCAAGTCAACAGGCAAAACAACTGCAACAGGCTCTCGAGTAGTAGAGCTTTAATCAAGAAGGCCATCGAATCTGCATGTCTGTTTAACTACAGACAACACTGACCACTGGATGCGTGCGGGAAGCAAAGTCTGTCAAGGGACGACAGAGACGAAGAGGGGGAAAGTGTTGCAGAGCTAAAGAGCGCACGAAGCAGAGAAAAAGACGGGCCCCAAAATTTTTTCGATTTGGACATCAAACTTTTGTATTATATTCATTCTTGTAATATATTTCCATTGTAAATGCACTAGAGGAGTCCTCTAGATGCATCCCCACGGAAGAGTAGAGATTACCCATGTACAATAGTAGGAAATTAGTCTCTTAGTGAATAAAGTGCCGGTCACTTGTGTGAAAGGACCAAACTTATGGCTCATGTATATAAGTCACTTTGTGACTCTTTGTAAAAAAACTCTTGCCATTGTGAAGAAGGAGCTCTTGAGAATTTTCGAGTTTGTCTCTTTCTTGCTGATTTTGATCTTCATTTCGCTCTTGTATGTGTGTGTTATGCTTGAAATGCATGTGTAGGACTGTTGTCTACCCCTTCCCCTTGGTTTTGAGCTGCTGTAGTGCGTGCGTAAGCTAGGAGAAGCTGTGGCGCGGGTATTTGTGATTCCCATCATTCACTGTTTTTGCCATAACTTGAAGCAGATTGGTCAGAATTGAGTGAAACCACCACCGTTGGATGCGTCTCGTCGAGAGCTTCGAAACGAGTACCCTATTGCCTATGTTCGGAGTTCTGGGCTGGGAGAAAACCTCAAAATACCAAAACTGCTGTAAGAGGCTTGCGGCAAACACTTTCAGTATTTCAAAGAGTGTGAGAGGTAGTAGTCTTTTCTCATGCATGCTAGCTAAACCACTTCATTATCCATCACGTGTGCACAAGTCTTCATACACTTGGTAAGTCGCTCCTTAGGATTGACATTTAAATGTGTGTCAAAGATCCCACTATATGCACTTGTGTGGCAATTGAGGTATAGTCTCATTGGCACAAGTCCTTGAGTTATCTTGGCTCAAGTAAAAAAATCGAGAAAAAAAATGAATTCAAAAGTCCAAAAAATGCCTTCTTTCTGTCCCGTCCCGTCCCGGATTTGGACTATCACCAGAAAACGTCCCGGGGACGGATGGCTGTTACAGAGGGGCTTGGGGGGATGGCTGTCGTCCCGACTTCCTATCCCTTCTCCATCCAACTTGGGGACGGCATCCCCGCGTCCCTAGGACCAGGGGACACGTCCCCATGTGACTTTGGAACAAGTATATTATATGCATTTCTTTTCCTAATGTTTGTCCATCCATCACACATCAAAGTGCAGCCATATTTCTTCCAAGTCTCTTGCATAGGCTGCAATTGCTTTTGCACAATCTCTTTTGTTCTTCTCAGCGCACTTCCTCTTAGCCCTTCATAAGAAGGCCCTTCCCACTCAACCCCAAGCCTACTCACCAATTTCATGGCCTCTTTCCATGCGGGAGTGTGCACTACATTAAAACTTAGACCACACTTAATGAAGGGCTTCATAATACCTTGGGTGGCCTCCTGCTTCCCTTGCTTTTGCAAACTAGCCCGTATGGATGATGCATGTAGACTTCCACGACCTGTAGGAATGCTTTGACTCTCCCATGGCCTCTTTTGTTGATGTTGAGATGCATGTGCTGCCTCCTCGGTCTCCAAGTCCTCAATGAGAGGGGATGAAGGAAACTCCCCTTGAGATGCTTGTAATGATT
Organism: Ceratopteris richardii; assembly: GCA_020310875.1. NCBI lineage: Eukaryota > Viridiplantae > Streptophyta > Polypodiopsida > Polypodiales > Pteridaceae > Ceratopteris > Ceratopteris richardii. The sequence goes on along the minus strand of CM035419.1, from coordinate 34,972,039 downwards.
GCTCTTGAGGAACTTAGCTTTGTGCACTGCTAGGTGTAGGTGTTCTAACATCTCTTCTTGATTCTCATGCTACAACCCATGCCAAAAGCTCTTCTTTCATATTCTCCGGTATTCGCTTGGAGCAAGGACCAACACCTATACCTCCAAATCGTGCTAGATGGGCTGTTATTCTATCTTTCCCCCCGTCCCTTTGTACCCACACAGTTTACACGTCCATCTCTCACTACATCCTGTACCAAATTTCCCTTGGCTTGTGACATATTGTAAACACTCTTGTTTGGCTCTAGGCATAATGGCTAAGACCCAGTGGAGTGCGATCGAGAGGCCACAGGTACGTATGATCTCGCGATTATTTCGTGGGAAACAGTCGGTGCCACATGACATCATCAGGGCAGAGCTAGCTGCACCACCCATGGCAGTAGAGGCACTATTCCAGACTATCTACTTTATTCAGAGGATTAGGGACCTCCCTACAGATAGACTCACACACAGAGCTCTTGAGGCATCTATACAGATATCAGAGTTAGGATATGAGAGAGCTTGGTACACTCAGGTTAGAGTCTGGTTTGATAGTCATGGACTTGATATGGACAGATTGCCGCCTTTTCAGTATGACCCAGACTCACCTCACATCCACCTCTCTCGTCGTGAGAGGAATGTTGTGCTCAGACAGGATCTCTGGCAGCTCTACATTAGTCAGACATGGCACACACCACACATGGGATCGAGACTATCGCACTATCGAGACCAGTTCATAGACATACTAGCTGACGGTTTCATCAAGCGACCACGCTACATGGATACTCACATGCCTCATAGCTTGAGGGTAGCGATTGGCCAGCTGAGAGTCTCATCACACCGACTCGAGATTGAGACGGGCAGAGCCGCAGACATTCCCAGAGAGGAGCGGATATGCAGAGTATGCAGAGTAGAGATGGAGGATGAGGAGCGCTTTGTATGCAGATGTAGCGCATATGATGGCATCAGAGGCAGATACGAGACTCTGTTTGCAGGGCAGCCCACCCTCCGAGAGATCATGGACTCTAGAGACCAGCGACAGCTCGGGCGATTCTTACTAGAGATACAGAGTCACAGAGATTCCCTACTCCAGCCTACTGTAGCACTCCATACAGGAGGGAGACAGAGTCAGCTCACTGACTTCTTTATTCCACGACGTGCTGCAGCCCTCCCCCCCTCAGCCCACATACCGAGCGGAGTGACTCTTCAGCAGGCTCAGATATCTCGAGCTAGGAGACGACCCCGTGATATAGGATATCGGGCCCCGAGACTTCACCGACACCAGATTGCGGAGATCCAGGATTGTGACCATCGCGCCATGGAGGAGAGACGATCCCAGATGATGGCCGATCCCGTTGCAGCCATCAGGGTGGCCCTGACTCCACCTCCACCTATGTATCACATATTACATCCCACCCACTAGCACAGGATGGAGCTAGTTAGTCGTTTTAGATGCATTCTCATGGTTGTTGTACTACCCTTTTGCATATAGACTATCATAGATATCGCACTCCATACACCCCCCACCACTTTCATGGGTATCCCCACATGCACACTACGGAGATCTATATCAGCTTAACCAGTTTCTTTTCAGCACTTTTATCTTTTCTGATTGACAGAAGATACACCCATGTACATCGATTTGTCTCATAGGCCGAGTTCGGCCTCCTAATAGACGTAAAAACACTTTCTTTCTTTCTTTCTTTCTTTTCTCTCTCTCTCTCTCTCTCTCTCTCTCTCTCTCTCTCTCTCTCTCTCTCTCTCTCTCTCTCTCTCTCTCTCTCTCTCTCTCTCTCTCTCTCTCTCTCTCTCTCTCTCTCTCTCTCTCTCTCTCTCTCTCTCTCTCTCTCTACACAGGGCACCCCCATCTATTTGGATGACGACCTCACACGGATGCAGGTAGAGCACAGACGGGCATGCATGCCACGTGTCCTCCAGGCCAGACGAGAGGGACATCGTGCCCTCTACAAAGACGGTCGGATCATCATTGATGGACGGCCCATTGACTAGGGATTCACGGCCTATGAGACAGCACAGCAGGAGGTGCACATTGCAGTCTGGAACTGCAATGGATCTTTATGGACACATCCAGGGCGCCTCGAGGAGGTGATGGAGGGCAGAGACATTATCTTCTTGACAGAGACACACGAGAGCCAAGGGAGGAGCCTACCGAGGACTGAGGGCTATATGTGGGAGTCAGCTCACCGCCGCCAGATGAGACAGCACACCACACGAGGATCAGGAGGAGTAGCTGTGCTCTATAGACAATCGTTACAGCACAGGGTACAGGTGGTAGCCAGAGACCCAGAGGCACGTTTCATGTGGATACGCTTGCAGCTATCAGAGGAGAGAGCAGCGTACTTCGCCGTATGCTATATTGCACCCATTGGTTCACGCTTCACACATTCCCCTGCGCAGCTATCAGGAGGGGAGGGACCAGACACCACATCGCCATATGACTGCCTCAGTGACACGATTATGGAGTATACCGGGATGGGTGAAGTCTTCCTTGTAGGAGACTTCAATGCCCGCACTCAGAGCCACCAGTGTGATATTTACGACTTTGACGACCCTGAGATGCTTCGTACCATAGAGGACATGCCTACACTCAGAGCCTCAGCCGACACCGCCACACCCACCTTATATGGCCGACACTTACTCCAGATGGGAGCAGCACACCGTCTCGTTATATATAATGGGATGGGGAGCTGGCCCACCTCGCGCGGTCTCACCTGCATTCCACCCACGACACCACAGGGGGGCAGTGTGGTAGACTATGTTATCGGACCCCCGGAGGCGACACATCTGATCACCTCATTCACTATCCCACCCTTACCGATTGGAGCTGATCACGCATATCTTGCCCTATCCATTCGCGGCTCACCATGCATACCCCACCCCGTCACCACACACCCATGAGCCCGTACCACCATTCACTTTAGACATGAGCTAGCACATATCTATAGCTCCCATGTTCGAGAGCACATCTACTCCCTTGATCCCTCTGCCTCCTTGGACACCTTCACCGCCCACTTCTCCTCGATCCTCCATACATCTCCTACTCTCAGCTTCCCATACACCACCCACAGCACTGCACATCCGACACGGCTGGGGTATACACCCCAGAATAGATAGTATGATGAGGAGTGTAGGCGACTATACCGACATCTCAGAGCACAGAGTATCTTGGGATCCATCACAGAGAGGGAGGCACGACGACTGATGCGAGCCCTCACACGCCGGAAGCGACGAGCTTTCGAGGAGCGACAGGAGGCAAAGTTGATCGACCTTCTCATCCGTAGGGATTGTGCCACCGCGTGGAGGGCACTACGTGAGCCACGTCCACCTACACCCATAGCAAATCCTTCGACTTGGCACACCTACGCCCAGAGGTTATATGACGTCCAAGGACAGCCACCATTACCGATTCCTTCCACACCGCGTCCGGTGATATCCACCCTCTTCACAGCAGGCATGGTACGACAGGCCATCCATAGGCTACAGCATGGCCGTTCAGCAGACCACACGGGGCTACAGGGAGAGCACTTTATATACGCAGCAGATGTAGTTTCCCACTTGATCGCCCATCTCTTCAACCGTGCTTTGGTTGAGGGATTACCCGACTCATGGACTATGCATACCATTACGCCTATCCATAAGTCCGGCAATATGATGGACCCAGGGAACTACAGGACTATTATGATAGGCCATATCCTGGCCAAGATCTATGGGGCAGTACTAGAGGCAGAGCTCAGTACACATGCTGAGGCAGCGGGGATCAGAGCACCCAACCAGGCAGGCTTCCACCGCACTTTCTCCACCATCGACCACATCTTCGTGCTTCGTTGCTTGATTGAGAGCGCGAAGGCGAGGAAGCAGAGACTATACTGTTGCTTTGTGGTTTTCCGCAAAGCCTTCGACATGGTCCCTCGAGAGAGACTACTACGGAGGCTCCAGGAGTTACAGCTTCAATCAGACATGCTATGGGCCATCCACGCTTTGTATGCACGAGTCACAGGCAGGGTACGCTGCCCCGGCGGTCTATCAGACAGCCTTGTTAGCACCATTGGTGTGAAACAAGGTTGCCCCCTCTCACCCACTCTCTTCGGTCTCTACATCGACGAGATCACGGAGTATATACAGCGAGCAGGAGGGAGAGGAGGAGACATCGGAGGTACGCCAGTACATATCCTATTATATGCTGATGACATTGTCCTGCTCTCGGAGTCACAGGAGGGGTTGCAGTCACATTTACAGGCGCTCGATACCTTTTGCATGGAGAGAGGACTCACAGTGAACCTTGGCAAGACCAAGGTCATGATCTTCCATACCTCCAGGACAGTACGCCATCGCGCCTCTTTCACAGCAGCTCGAGGATAGATAGAGGTAGTGGACTCCTACGTCTACCTAGGTATCACCTTCTCGGGCAGCACAGGGGTATTCTCCATTTTCACAGGCTGCGAGAGATAGATTGACGCGAGGTTATGCGGCACTTGCAGGATTGGAGAGACGCTGCTTTCAGATACATTTTCAGGAGCCCCGGACTAAGGGGTGGCTCTTTGACACTCTAGTGACACCCGCATTGATGTACGCAGCAGCAGTATGGGCACCAGGGATCACAGAGGCGATGTGGACACAGATTGAGAGGCCCCAGATCACCATGATATCACGCTTGCTGCGCAGCAAGCCCTCCGTTCCACATGACATTATACGAGCTGAGCTTGGCACACCACCGATGCTAGTGGAGGCCCTCTTCGAGTTGGTGACCTTTATTCTGAGAGTCAGAGAGCTCCCCACTAGCCGACTAACCAGGCTTGCATTTGAGAGCTCTAGACATTTGGCAGAGACAGGGCATGAGAGAGTATGGTATGCACAGACTTACCGATGGTTAGCAGACCATGGCATGAGCATTATGGATCTCCCCCCTTTTCAGTATGACCTCTCTTCCCCCCACATTACCCTCTCTCGTTCGGAGAGGAATAGGATCATCCGTCAGGACCTACTACAGATACACGTCAGGGAGACATGGATAGCACCACGGGAGCCTCTTCCCACAAAGAGGCAACACTACAGAGAGCACTTCCTGACTGTGACAGCGGATGGTTTCATTCAGAGACCACGATACATGGATACATATATGGCACCAGCTGAGAGAGTGGCCATTGGGCAGCTCAGAGTATCATCACACCAGCTCGAGATTGAGATTAGGCGAGCCACACATACCCCCAGGGATCAGCGATTATGCAGGATATGTAGAGAGGAGGTGGAGGACGAGGAGCACTACACATGTAGATGCCAGGCATACGAGGACATCAGAGACCGCTACCCACAGCTCTTCAGGGGGCCTAGAGAGATCAGGGCTTTATTGGGGACAGAGGACCAGCGCCCTCTAGGTCGTTTCCTAGTAGAGCTCCAGCACCACGGCGCATCACTCCTCCAGCAGCAGATGGAGATACACCTGCCCCCCCCCTAAGACTTATATTACAGATTTTTTCAGACCCACATACACTCGAGGGCCGAGCTCGATGCGGGGTGTCACATTACACAGAGCAGAGGAGCTTAGACGACAGCGTCGACGACCGAGACCCCTTGTCCAGAGAGCTCGTCCACATCAGAGACAGATTCAGGCGATTCACGCACGCCATGACATGGAGATACAGAGACGTCAGCAGCGCACCCCTATCGATTTGGACGCCCAGAGCATTTTGAGGATCGCCATGATGCCTTACCCACCGATGCATTATATCCTACACCCACTCCAGGCATTTCGAGGGTTGTGATACCATCGAGCCTCCCCTCCCTATGCATATCATATTTGTATCTCACCCATTGAGCATATAGAGTGCATACCCATAGCACCCCACACCCTTGATGCCAGCTACTATCCCTCCTTTTATACCCGTTTGCAGTACTCACACTTTATTTTCGTTTTGGATCACAGTGGATTGGATCATACAGATGTATATGTTTTGTCTCATAGGCCGATTTTGGCCTCTAATATGATCCAGACTCACCTCACATCCACCTCTCTCGTCATGAGAGGAATCTTGTGCTCAGACAGGACCTTTGGCAGCTCTACATTAGTCAGACATGGCACACACCACACATGGGATCGAGACTATCGCACTATCGAGACGAGTTCTTGGACATACTAGTGGATGGTTTCATCGAGCAACCACGCTACATGGATACCTACATGCCTCATAGCTCGAGGGTGGCTATTGGCCAGTTGAGGGTCTCATCACACCGACTAGAGATTGAGATAGGCAGAGCCACAGACATTCCCCGAGAGGAGCGGCTATGCAGGATATGCAGAGTAGAGATGGAGGATGAGGAGCATTTTGTTTGCAGATGTAGCGCATATGATGACATTAGAGGCAGATACGAGACTCTGTTTACAGGGCAGCCCACCCTCCGAGAGATCATGGGCTCTAGAGATCAGCGACAGCTCGGGCGATTCTTACTAGAGATTCAGAGTCACAGAGATTCTCTCCTCCAACCTACTGCAGCTTCCCAGACACGAGGGAGACAGAGTCAGCTCACTGACTTCTTCATTGCACGACGTGCAGCAGCCCTCCGCCCCTTAGCTGACACATCGAGAGGGGTGACTCTTCGGCAGGCTCAGACCTCTCGAGCTAGGAGACGACCCCGTGCTATAGGATATCGGGCCCTCAAACTTCACAGACACCAGATCGCAGACATCCAGGCTCGTGACCATCGCGCCATGGAGGAGAGACGATCCCGGATGATGGCAGATCCCGCTCTAGCCATCAGGGCGGCCTTGACTACACCTCCACCCATGTACCACATCTTACACCCGCTCACTAGTACAGGATGGAGCTAGTTAGTCGTTCAGATGCATTATCATGCTTGTACTACCGTTTTGCATATAGGCTATAGATATAGCACTCCATTCACCGTCCCCCCCCTCCCACTTTCATGGTATCTCTACATGCATACTACAGAGATCTATATCAGCCTTGCCATCTTTTTTCAGTACTTTTATCTTATTCCGATTGACAGAAGATACACCCATGTACATTGATTTGTCTCATAGGCCGAGTTCGGCCTCCTAATAGACGTAAAAACACTTTCTTTCTTTCTTCTTCTTTCTTTCTCTCTCTCTCTCTCTCTCTCTCTCTCTCTCTCTCTCTCTCTCTCTCTCTCTCTCTCTCTCTCTCTCTCTCTCTCTCTCTCTCTCTCTCTCTCTCTCTCTCTCTCTCTCTCTCTCTCTCTCTCTCTCTCTCTCTCTCTCTCTCTCTCTCTCTCTCTCTCTCTCTCTCTCTCTCTCTCTCTCTCTCTCTCTCTCTCTCTCTCTAACGGCGCCCGTCGATCTCCAGCACCGTCCGTCGGTCTCCAGTACCGTCTGTCGGTCTCGAGCACCGTCCGTCGACTCTATCCAGCGGCGCCCGTCGCCAAGCAGCCCCCCGTCGCCCAGCAGCCTCTGTCGCCCCTCTGCCCAGAAGCCTCCGTCGCCCCTCGACCCCCTACAGCACCAGCCTACAGCCATCTGTGCCGAACACCACTCTGCCCACTAGCTTCCGTCCGCAGCCTCTGTCAGTCCTCTGCAGCACCGGGATCCACCTTTGCCAAGCACCCCCCTGCAACCCCGTCACCTTCCCGCCTCCAACCTCTCCGGCACAGCCACCTGTCACGCCTCTCATCTGCCGCCGTTGCCGAAACCCTAACCTGCCATTACGCTATGGAAACCCTAAGCTTCCCTGTACTACTCAAAAACCTAACCCCGAAGCCTAACCCTAACCCTAACCCTAACCCTAACCCTAACCCTAACCCTAATCTCAAACCCAAACCCTAAGCTCACGGATTGAAACCCTAACCCGAAATTACCTAACCTAATCTACTCTCACAATTAACCTTAGCCTTAAGTCTACACCTTAAACCCCAACCCCATCCCTAACCCGAGCCCCAAGCCTAACCCTACTCTCTCTCTCTCTCTCTCTCTCTCTCTCTCTCTCTCTCTCTCTCTCTCTCTCTCTCTCTCTCTCTCTCTCTCTCTCTCTCTCTCTCTCTCTCTCTCTCTCTCTCTCTCTCTCTCTCTCTCTCTCTCTCTCTCTCTCTCTCTCTCTCTCTCTCTCTCTCTCTCTCTCTCTCTCTCTCTCTCTCTCTCTCTCTCTCTCTCTCTCTCTCTCTACCCGAGCCCTAATCCTAAACCTTGAAATGGCTCCCATGGACCGGAAGGAAGTGGACGACCTTATTGCTAAAGCTCTCAAAGAGGGCAAAAAGGAAGCAGACCGCAACCTCAATATGGAGATACGAAAGATGATGGAAAAGTTCAAAGGACTCGAAGAACAAGTAATGAATAAAGTCAAAGGACTGGAAGAACAAGTGAAGACTCTCGCAGAAGAAAGAGACCATTGGAGGACAGCTTATGAGCACATGAAAGAAGAGGGGGAGATCTCCAACGTGGAGATACTCAAGGAAGAAATAAAGAAGGAAATCAAAACGGAGGTAGAATCTACTCGAGAGTCATGGGTGGAAGTAGTACACAAAAGGGTTAAGAAGGAAGTTAGGGAAGACGTGCAGAAAGAAGAGCTCACACGAGTCCAGGACACACTTGAGGAGGAGAGGCTTCGACACACTCGAAGACTTCACATTCGGATTACAGGCCTACCCGAAGGGGTATCACCGAAGGCAGACGCCACTGACATTTGTCGTCGACTTGGATACGAGAGCATGCCCTACACACACGCATGGAGGGTTGGGAGGGATACCTTGCGTTCGCGAGCACTCATCCTCAAGATGAGTTCCGAGGAGGCACGGACCCCCTTTTTTAGACGTCGATCAGTACTACGTGGACTACCGGGAAGCACCCTCTACATGGACGAGGACCTCACGCGTATGCAAGTGGCACACCGACGCGCTTGCATGCCACAGATACTCCAGGCACGTCGAGAGGGGAGGAAAGCCTTTTACCGCGATGGTAAGGTCTTCATAGATGGACGCCCTATCAAATAGGGCCATGCGGCCTATGAGACATCACTACACCAGGAGATACCACTCAGAGGAGCAGTGTGGAACTGCAACGGGTCACTCTGGACGCGACAAGCCAGAGTCGAGGAGATCCTCGCATCACATGACTTTGCGTGCATCACAGAGACACACGAGAGCCCGGAAAGAGGTCTACCACGCATTGCAGGTTTTCATTGGGAATCTGCATTCAGGACCACGACGAGACAGAGTACAGCACGAGGATCGGGAGGAGTGGCCATCGTATTTTGAAAGGAGATACAGAGCCGGATCCATATTATAGGTAGAGATGAGGAGGCACGATACATGTGGGTTCGCATGGAGATAGCAGAGGGCAGCTCGATTTACATTGCTATATGCTACTTCCCACCAGGAGGCTCTCGATACGCAGGACACGATCTTGGAGGACCGATCCGAGATAGAGACTCACCATACACAACGCTTTCAGATGAGATACTACATTACAGCACACTAGGTGAAGTCTTCCTTATGGGGGACTTCAATGGCCGCACTCAGTCGCATCAGTGCGAGGCATACGACATGGATCACCCACATCTCATGAGGACCAGAGACCCGGTTGAGATTAGCACCAGCAGAGTATCAGCAGATACGGGTAAGGACACCACCGGCTATGGCAGACATCTACTCGAGCTAGGCAGCCGACATCATCTTGTTATATATAATGGGATGAATCGTTGGCAAGGTTCAGGCGGACTTACTTGCTTCCCTCAAGGGGGGGGGGGGGGGGGTGAGAGCACAGTCGACTACATTTTGGGTACTACCTCTCGAGCTTCACTCATCCCTTCACTTAGTATTGGACGACGCCCACTCGGTGCTGACCACACATTTATCACATTCACACTCTCATCTCCGATTCCATTAGACCCTCCCTCACCCACTGAGATACATACCACGATACACTTCACACACGAGCTCTCACACGTTTATGCACACCATTTACACACCCGCCTACTCTCCCTCGATCCATTCTCACCTTTGGACACACTTACATCACATATCACCTCCATCCTACAGGACTCAGCTCTCCGAAGCTTCCCACACCGCACACATATGCACCCTCCACGCAAAGGATCCATGCCCCAGAACCGTTGGTATGATGCAGATTGTCGTGAGCTGCGTAAACACCTACGGATTTTAGAGCATAGAGGAGATATTACACACACACAGGCACAGTGTCGCATGCAGAGCCTTACTCGCCGCAAACGGCGAGATTGGGAGGAGAGACAGTATTGGGATATTTACCATTTGCTCATGAGTCGAGACAGTGTAGTGGCATGGCGACATTTGAGAGAGAGGAGACAGCAGACACCTATCCGAGACCAGAGCACTTGGCATAGCTATGCACGGAGCCTATACGAGATCCAATACCAGCCTCCCATTCCCAGACCGCAGAGCTCACGTCCTACTACCTCTGACTTCTTCACACCCACTATGGTGGGACGCGCTATTGCCCGGCTGCAGCATGGCAGGGCCCATGATCATTTCGGTTTACAGGCAGAGCACCTCATCTATGGAGGCACGACTCTCGCACCGCTCATTGCCCATCTCTTCAACCGTGCATTGGTTGAAGGGTTCCCAGACTCATGGACTGAGCACACCATAGTGCCCATTCATAAGTCAGGTGATACTATGGATCCAGCTACATACCGGACGATCATGATTGGCCCTATATTGGCCAAGTTATATGGGGCGGTACTAGAGACAGAGTTGAGAACTCTCGCTGAGAGGAAGGGCATCAGGCTCCAGGACAGGCAGGTTTCAAACGAGATTACTCTACCATTGACCACATCTTCACTCTGAGATGCCTGATCGACCAGGCAAGGGTGAGGAAGAGGAGATTATATTGTTGCTTTGTGGACTTCCGCAGAGCATTTGACACTATTCCCAGAGATCGACTCTTCAGACAACTAGTTGACATCGGAGCTACGGAGGAGATGATATGGGGGATCTACGCCTTATACGAGAGAGTATCTGGTAGAGTCAGATGTCCAAGGGGCTCATCTGATCCACTTGCTAGCACTATCAGGGTGAAGCAAGGATGCCCTCTCTCACCCACCCTCTTTGGTCTTTACATTGATGAGATAGTGGACTTCATACAGCAGCAGGGGGGAGATGGCATTGAGGTACACGGGTCCACTGTCCATATTCTTTTATACGCTGATGATATTGTATTGGTTTCAGAGTCTGCAGAAGGTCTACAGCATCATCTACACGGCCTAGATGACTTTTGCAGACACGGAGGGTTATCTGTGAACCTTCTTGATCTTTCATACATCAGCACAGGTACGCAGACATAGTTTGTTCACAGCGGCAGGTGGACCGATCGAGGTGGTCGGATCATATGTTTACTTGGGGGTGACATTTACAGCAGCATCAGGGGTCTTCTCTATGGCTCAGGCAGCCCGTGACCGCATCACACGTGGGTACGCAGCACTAGCTTTGATGGAGAGAAAGTGCCACCGGGCATATTTTCAGGAGCCCCGCACAAAGGGGTGGCTCTTTGACACTTTGGTTACGCCAGCGCTCATGTATGGGGCAGCCATATGGGGACCAGGATTAGCTACATCAGTATGGACAGCATTAGAGAGGCCACAGATCCTCATGATTGCCAGACTTATCCGCAGCAAACCTTCAGTACCACATGATATCATTAGAGAAGAGCTCATTGCACCACAGATGCTAGTTGAGGCACTATTCCAGACAGTATGCCTATTACACAGACTTCGGAGCATGGATACAGAGCGCATTGCTTATCGTGCTTTCGAGGCATCACGTGATATGGCATTAGCAGGCGACACCTCCTCATGGTATGCACAGACACGAGACTGGCTTGCCCACCATGGCTTTGACATAGACAGGCTACCACCACTACAGTACGACTCTCATGCACCCACCTACTCGCTCTCTCATCAAGAGAGGAATAGGATCATTCGTCAGGAGATATGGCATACATACATACAGAGGACATGGGTGAGCCCTGGGGTACATTGCCACCGAAAATGCTCTACTACCGCGAGCATTTTCTACATATATCGGGCACGGGCTTCATCGAGATTCCGAGATATATGCAGATCTACCTTCCCCACCACCTACGAGTCGTCATTGGGCAGCTCCAGGTTTCATCACATCAGCTCGAGATTGAGAGGGGTCGGTCCAGGGGAGTCCCCCGTGAGGAGAGGTGGTGCCCAATATGCAAGACAGAGGTAGAGAGTGAGGAGCATTTTGTTATCAGATGTCCAGCATACTTAGACCTACGAGCACAGTTCCAGATAGAGGAGTCATTCCAGCTGTGCATGACTATGGGAGACCAGAGACGCTTGGGACGCTTTCTCACAGCAACATACGAGAGGCGAGAGCGGTCACTACAGCCCATACATCAGCCACGGGTGAGTACCCAGCAGACCATTACCCAGTTCTTTCCGCGAGTTGAGCTACATCAGAGAGGTCCATCTATAGGGCTCATGCTCCACCAGGCAGCAGCACAGAGAGCACGGCGCCGACCACGCATGGGCTGATATCGTCGACCACGACTATATGAGGAGGATATCTCACGCATCAGGATTGCCTATGACCACATGATGGAGCATAGGCGTACCACCACCCCCTCGGTTGTCTTCCTTTAGGAGGCACTCAGACCACCACCGATGTACCACATACTACACCCACCTCCACCCATCACCAGTAGCTAGGGCGTTTTACTCACATTTTTGGATCCCCCATGTATTAGGTGGCCACTATCTGCAGAGTCAGAGCCACGTCTCCCCTGCCTTTTCCAGCCCTATATAGCTTTGTGTAGCGATATACTTTTTATTTCATTTTATCTTCTACACAAGATTACTACACTTGTACATGGTTTTTGTCTCATAGGCCAAGTTTGACCTCCAGAAGACGTTAATATGACTTTCTTTCTTTCTTTCTTTCTTTCTTTTCTCTCTCTCTCTCTCTCTCTCTCTCTCTCTCTCTCTCTCTCTCTCTCTCTCTCTCTCTCTCTCTCTCTCTCTCTCTCTCTCTCTCTCTCTCTCTCTCTCTCTCTCTCTCTCTCTCTCTAGCCCTACTCTCTCTCTAACCCTTAGGGATCCCTAACCCTAGCCCTACTCTCTCTCTCTAGCCTAAACCCTAAACCTAATCTCTGAAATGGCTCCCATGGACCAAAAGGAAGTGGACGAACTTATCGCTAAAGCCATCAAAGAGGCCAAAAATGAAGCTGACCGCAACCTCAATATGGAGATACGAAAAATGATAAAAGTTCAAAGGACTCGAAGAGCAAGTAATGGATAAAGTCAAAGGACTCCAACAACAAGTAAAGACTCTCACAGAAGAACGAGACAATTTGGAGGACAGCCTATGAGCACCTGAAAGAAGAGGGTGAGATCTCCAACGTGGAGACACTCAAAGAAGAAATAAAGAAGGAAATCAAAACGGAGGTAGAATTCACTCGAGAGTCGTGGGTAGAAGTAGTACACAAAAGCATTAAGAAGGAAGTTAGGGAAGACGTGCAGAAAGAAGAGCTCACACGAGTCCAGGATACACTCGAGGAGGAGAGGCTTCGACACACTCGAAGACTTCACATTCGGATTACGGGCCTACCCGAAGGAGCATCACCAGAGGGCAGACGCCATTGACATTTGCCGTCAACTTAGATACGAGAGCATGCCCTTCACAGGCGCATGGAGGGTTGGGAGGGATACATCGCGTTTGCGAGCACTCATCCTTAAGATGAGCTCCGAGGAGGCACCAACCGCCTTTTTTAGACGTCGATCAGTACATGGACTACCCGGCGGTGCCCTCTACATGGACGAGACCTCACGCGGATGCAGGTGGCACACCAACGCGCTTGCATGCCACAGATACTCCAGGCATGCCGAGAGGGGAGGAAGGCCTGTTACCGTGATGGTAAGGTCTTCATAGATGGATGCCATTGACATTTGCCGTCAACTTGGATACGAGAGCATGCCCTTCACAGGCGCATGGAGGGTTGGGAGGGATACATCGCGTTTGCGAGCACTCATCCTTAAGATGAGCTCCGAGGAGGCACCAACCGCCTTTTTTAGACGTCGATCAGTACATGGACTACCCGGCGGTGCCCTCTACATGGACGAGACCTCACGCGGATGCAGGTGGCACACCAACGCGCTTGCATGCCACAGATACTCCAGGCATGCCGAGAGGGGAGGAAGGCCTTTTACCGTGATGGTAAGGTCTTCATAGATGGATGCCCTATCAAATAGGGCCACGCAGCCTATGAGACATCACTACATCGGGAGACACCACTCAGAGGAGTCGTGTGGAACTGCAACGGGGCACTCTGGACACGACCAGACAGACCTGAGGAGATCCTGGCATCAGATGACTTTGCGTGAATCACATAGACACACGAGAGCCCAAAGAGAGGTCTACCACGCATTGCAAGTTTTCATTGGGAATCTGTATTCAAGACCACGACGAGACAGACACGGCGCGAGGGTCGGGAGGTGTGGCCATCATATTTAGACACGAGATACAGAGCCGGATCCATATTATAGGAAGAGATGAGGAGGCACGATACATATGGGTTCGCATGGAGATAGCACAGGGGAGCTGGATTTACACTGCTATATGCTGCTTCCCTCCAGGCGGATCTCAATACGCAGGACAGGATCTTGGGGGACCGATCCGAGACAGAGACTCACCATACACAACACTTTCAGATGAGATACTACATTATAGCACACTTGGTGAAGTCTTCCTTATGAGGGACTTCAATGGCCGCACTCAGTCACATCAGTGTGAGGCATACGACATGGATCACCCACATCTCATGAGGACCAGAGACCCGGATGAGATGAGCACCAGTAGAGTATCGGTAGATATGGTTCAAGACACCACAAGGTATGGCAGACATCTACTTGAGCTAGGCAGCTGACATCATCTCGTTATATATAACGGGATGAATCGTTGACCAGGTTCAGGCGGACTTACTTGCTTCCCTCATAGGGGAAGTGAGAGCACAGTCGACTACATTTTGGGCACCACCTCTGGAGCTTCACTCATCCCCTCACTTAGTATTGGATGACGCCCACTTAGTGCTGACCATACATTTATTACATTCACACTCTCATCTCCTATTCCATTAGA
This sequence comes from Ceratopteris richardii, assembly GCA_020310875.1. Taxonomy (NCBI): domain Eukaryota; kingdom Viridiplantae; phylum Streptophyta; class Polypodiopsida; order Polypodiales; family Pteridaceae; genus Ceratopteris; species Ceratopteris richardii. Next base: position 34,956,898 of record CM035419.1, on the reverse strand, counting down.
CCCTCCCTCACCCACTGAGACACACACCACGATACACTTCACACACGAGCTCTCACACGTTTATGCACACCATTTACACACATGCCTACTCTCCCTCGATCCACTCTCACCCTTCGACACACTTACATCACAGTTCACCACCATCCTACAGGACTCAGCTCCCTGCAGCTTCCCACACCGCACACATATACACCCTCTACGCGCAGGTTCCATGCCCAAGAATCGCTGGTATGATGCAAATTGCCGTGAGCTACAGAAGCACCTACGGATTTTAGAGCATAGAGGAGATATTACACACACAGAGGCACAAAGTCGCATGCAGAGCCTTACTCGACGCAAACGGCGAGATTGGGAGGAGAGATAGTACTGGGATATCTATCATTTGCTCATGAGTCGAGACAATGTAGTGGCATGGTGACATTTAAGAGAGAGGAGACAACAGACACCCATCCGAGACCCGATCACTTGGCATAGCTATGCACGGAGCCTATACGAGATCCCAGACCACAAAGCTCACGTCCTACTACCTTTGACTTTTCACACCCACTATGGTGGGACGCGCTATTGCCCATCTACAGCATGGAAGGACCCATGATCATTTCGGTTTACAGGTAGAGCACCTCATCTACGGAGGCTTCCCACCTCTTCAACCGTGCATTGGTTGAAGGGTTCCCTGACTCATGGACTGAGCACAACATAGTGCCCATTCATAAGTTACGAGATACTATGGATCCAGCTACATACCGGACGATCATAATTGGCCCTATATTGGCCAAGTTATATGGGGCAGTACTAGAGACAGAATTGAATACTCTCCCTGAGAGGAAGGGTATCAAGGCTCAAGGACAAGCAGGTTTCAGACACGATTACTCTACCATTGACAACATCTTCACTCTGGGATGCCTGATCGACAAGGCAAGGGTGAGGAAGAGGAGTTTATATTTTTGCTTTGTGGACTTCCGCAAAGCATTTGACACCATTCCCAAGGAACGACTCTTCAAACGACTACTCGATATCGGAGCTCCAGAGGAGATGATATGGGGGATCTACGCCTTATACGAGAGAGTATCCGGTAGAGTCAGATGTTCAGGGGGCTTATCTCATCCACTTGCTAGCACTATCGGGGTGAAGCAAGGATGCCCTCTTTCACCCACCCTCTTTGGTCTCTACATTGATGACATAGTGGACTACATACAACAGCAAGGGGGGTGATGGCATTGAGGTACGCGGGTCCATTGTCCATATTCTTTTATAAACTGATGATATTGTACTAGTTTCAGAGTCTGCAAAAGGTCTACAGCATCATCTATAGCATCATCTACATGGCCTAGATGACTTTTGCAGACACAGAGGGTTATCTGTGAACCTTGGTTAAACCAAGGTCATGATCTTTCATACATCAGCACAGGTACGCAAACATAGTTTGTTCAGAGAAGGAGGTGGACCGATTGAGGTGGTCGATCATATGTTTACTTTGGAGTGATATTTACAGAAGCATCAGGGGTGTTCTCTATGTCTCAGGGAGCCCGTGACCGCATCACACGTGCGTTTGCAGCACTAGCTTTGATGGAGAGACAGTGCCACCAAGCATATTTTCAGGAGCCCCGCACAAAGGGATGGCTCTTCGACACTTTGGTTACGCCAATGCTCATGTATGGGGAAGCCATATGGGGACCAGGATTAGCTACATTAGTATGGACAGCATTAGAGAGGCCACAGATCCTCATGATTTCCAGACTTATCTGCAGCAAGCCTTCAGTACCACATAACATCATTAGAGCAGAGCTCGTTGCACCACCGATGCTAGTTGAGGCACTATTCAAGACAGTATGCCTATTACACACACTCCGGAGCATGGATACAGAGAGCATTGCTTATCGTGCTTTCCAGGCATCACGTGATATGGCATTAGCAGGCGACACCTCCTCATGGTATGCACAAACACGAGACAGGCTAGCCCACCATGGCTTTGACATAGACAAGCTACCACCACTACAGTACGACTCACATGCACCCACCTACTCGCTCTCTCATCAAGAGAGGAATAGGGTCATTCGTTAGGAGTTATGGCATACATGCATACAGAGGACATGAGTGAGCCCTAGGGATACATTGCCACCAAAAATGCTCTATTACCGTGAGCATTTTCTACATATATCGGACGAGGGCTTCATCGAGATTTCGAGATACATGCGGACATATCTACCCCACCACCTTTGAGTCTTCATTGGGCAACTCCGGGTTTCATCACATCGGCTCGAGATTGAGAAGGGTCGGTCAAGGGGAGTCCCCTGTGAGGAGAGGTGGTGTCTAGTATGCGAGACAGCGGTAGAGAGTGAGGAGCATTTTGTTATCAGATGCCCAGCATACTTAGACCTACGAGCAAAGTTCCAGATAGAGGAGTCACTCCAGTTTTGCATGACTATGGAAGACCAGCGACACTTGGAATGCTTCCTCACAGGAGCATACGAGAGGCGAGAGCGGTCACTACAGCCAACACATCAGCCACGGGTGAGCACCCAGCAGACCATTACCCAGTTCTTTTAGCGAGCTGAGCTACATCAGAGAGGTCCATCTATAGGGCTCACGCTCCACCAGGAAACAGCACAAAGAGCACGGCGCCGACCACGCATGGGCTGATATCGTCGACCACGACTATATCAGGAGGATATCTCATGCATCAAGACAGCCTACGACCACATGATGGAGCATAGGCGTACCACCACCCCCTGGGTTGTCTTCCTTCAGGAGGCACTCAGACCACCACCAATGTACCACACACTACACCCACCTCCACCCATCACAAGTAGCTAGGGTGTTTTACTCACATTATGGATCCCTCATGTATTAGGTGGCCACTATCTCCACAGTCAGAGCCACGTCTCCCCAGCCTTTTCCAGCCCTATATAGCTTTGTCTAGCGATATACTTTTTATTTCATTTCATCTTCTACACAAGGTTACTACACTTGTACATGGTTTTTGCCTCATAGGCCAAGTTTGGCCTCCAGAAGATGTTAATATGAATCTCTCTCTCTCTCTCTCTCTCTCTCTCTCTCTCTCTCTCTCTCTCTCTCTCTCTCTCTCTCTCTCTCTCTCTCTCTCTCTCTCTCTCTCTCTCTCTCTCTCTCTCTCTCTCTCTCTCTCTCTCTCTCTCTCTCTCTCTCTCTCTCTCTCTCTCTCTCTCTCTCTCTCTCTCTCTCTCTCTCTCTCTCTCTCTCTCTCTCTCTCTCTCTCTCTCTCTCTCTCTCTCTCTCTCTCTCTCCCCCCGAGAACTTAGAGAGTGCTGTATCAAAAAGTGTTGATCTCTCTCTCTCTGATCTGCTACGTCAGAGCTGAGTCAGACCCGTCAGAGCGTCAGATCTGCTGCGTCAGTTCTGCTGCATCAGACCTGTCAGAGCATCAGACCGGTCAGATTGTTGTGTCGGAGCTGTGTCAGACTGATCCGTCAGACTGATCCGTCAGATCTGTTGCGTCAGACCTGTCAGACTCATGCGTCAGATCTGCTGCGTCAGACCCGTCAGATCTCTGCGTCAGACCCGTCAGATCTCTGTGTCAGAGCCATCAGCCTACTGCATCAGCTTTGTTTTGTCAGACCTGCTGCGTCAGAACCGCCGGCCTATAACCCTAATTTTGCTGCATCAGACCCATCCTCCTTGTAACCCTAACTCTGCTATGTTAACCTCTTAACCTCATAACCCATCCCCATAACCCTTAACCCTAATTCTGTGGTCGAAATATGCACAGTGCAGTAGGTCATTCATAGGTTTGGAGTCCAACAAAGCAGACTATTGTTATAGTGCACGAGGGAACAATGTCTTCCTCCTGCCCTTCCTAACTTCTAAAGTGCATACATATAGAAGAGGAAAATGGCACGATTAGAAAGAAAAGAGGTGGAAGAGATGATCTGTAAAGCTATCAGAGAAGTAAAGAAAGAGGAAGACAGAGCACTAAATCAAGAAATGAGAAGAGCCTTCGAGAAGATCAAAGCTTTGGAAGAGCAAATCAAAGACACCAAAGAAGACCAAGAAATGGAGACACTGAAGGAAAGAGAACTATGGCTAAAGAGGCAGCAAGATTGGGTAGAAGAAAAAAAGATCATGCAAGAACAAATCGAGGCCCTCAAAGCATCAATAGCCTCCATCAGCCCGGAAGAAGGTGAACTTAGAGCACACACAAGAGAAGCGCTTAGAATGGAGCTAACTCAAGCCTTGACTGCAAGCATTGACACCAAACTCGATGCAACCAAAGAAGGATGGGTTGAAGTAGTGAAAAAAAAACATCAAAAAAGAGGCAAAAGAAGAAGCACAAAAGGAAGAAGCTCTCATTGTACACACCACCATTGAGGAGGAGAGGATGTGACGAGCTCGACGTCTGAATGTACGCGTCACGGGTATATTAGAAAAAGAAGGCTCCAACCCAAAGATGGATGGGAAGACACTATGTAAGAAGCTTGGTTACAAGGAAGAGGAGGCACTCCTATTCATCAAATGTTGGAGAGCAAGAAAAGATCTTTCAAAAAAGAGAGCTCTCATTTTGCAGTTCCGCTCCGAAGCAGTGAGATCCACCTTCATTCGCAAGAGAGTGGTTTTGAGGGGGCTTGAAGGCCCGCCTATTTACCTAGATGATGATCTCACACCCATGCAAGTAGCACATCGTCGTGCATGCATGCCAAGAGTACACGAGGCTCATAGGGAGGGGAGAAAGGCTTCATACAGAAATGGTAGGGTCATCATTGATGGCAAAGCCGTACTATAGGGATTCGCGGCATGTGAGACAGTTGAGGAGATACATCTTGCAGTGTGGAACTGCAATGGCGATTTATGGACACATCCAGAGAGGCTTGAGGAGGTGAGCAAAGATAGAGATATTATTTTGTTGACACAGACACATGAGAGCCCCGATAGGAGCCTACCTTGGGTGCATGGCTTCCCGTGGGAGTCTATACACTGAGATTGTACACGCCACCACACTACGAGAGGATCAAGGGGAGTAGCGATACTCTTCAGAGATTGACTTCAGAGCAGGATACACATCGTCGCACGAGACTCACAAGCGAGATACCTTTGGATCCGATTAGAGCTCTCACAGGAGAGGGCCATCTATATTGCACTATGCTATCTTGCACCCTCTGGCTCCCGATTCTCTGTCATGGATCAGGAGGAGGGCTCATCTTATACTTGTCTATCAGAGGAGATCACTGAGTACTCTACTCTAGGAGAAGTCTTCCTCAGGGGGGACTTCAACGCAAGGACGGGTAGCGATTAGTGCGAAGCTTTTGACCCAAGGGATCCAGTCATATTACCCACTCTACAGGAGGGATCTATGGCACGAGTTTCAGCTGATTCTACATGCACACTCTACGGTACCCACCTACTCAGACTCGGGTTCAAGCATCGCCTCGTTATTTATAACGGGATGAGACAGTGGCCTATGTCAGGGAGATTGACATGCGTACCGCACTCAGTTATAGATGGAGGAGGGAGTATCGTAGATTATATCATGGGACCCAGGGAGGCCACCCACCTATTCAGTTCCTTCACCATCCCACCTATACCCATTGGAGCACATCACCATATCTTGCACTATCCCTCAAGGGGGACATACACACACACACACACACACTCGTGACACATCCCCCACAGACTACCATCCACTTCACACACAAGCTTGCTCACATATACTCAGCCCGAGTTGAGGAAAGCCTTCTTTCGCTTCATCCTGACACCCCACTACCTATACTTACCTCACATATAGCATCCATCCTTCAAACATCCGCCATCGATTCATTCCCACACACCACCCATTCTAGTCACACACCTCCCCCAAGGACCATGCCGTAGAATCCCTGGTATGATGATGAGTGAAGGAGTCTCTACCGTCGACTACGAGCTCAGATAGCATTGGGAGAGATCAAAGAGAAGACACATGAAGACCCTCACACGCCAAAAGAGACGGGCCTTCGAGAAGGCACAAGAGCTTGAGCTATACCATTTACTTATGAGCAAGGATTCCATTGTTGCATGGCGCACACTACGAGAATCACGATCGACCACACCTATTGGAGATCCACAGATGTGGCACGAGTATGCTGAGAGACTATATGAGATACATGGACAGCCTCCCATCCCCCAACCACCTGGACCACGCCCTACTCGTTCCTCTTTCTTCAGAGCAAAGATGATCCAGAGGGCCATTGAGCGGCTACAGCATGGGTGTTCGACTGACCACACGGGACTGCAGACCGAGCACCTCATATATACTGCCTCCACTATAGCTCCATTGATTGGACATGTCTTCAATCGGGCTATAGGGGAGGGCTTCCCAGAGGAGTGGACGAGGAACATCATTGTACCCATTCACAAATCTTGGGATACCTTGGACCCAGGGAACTACAGGACTATCATGATTGATCACACCATGGCCAAGCTTTATGGGACTGTTCTCGAGACAAAGCTAAGCTCATATGCAGAGATGGAAGGGCTACGAGCACGTGGTCACGCAAGGTTCCAACGGGCTTTCTCCACTATTGATCACATCTTCATTCTGCGTTGCCTCATTGATGGGGCAAGATGCGGAA